>CM053505.1:51456512-51804902 GCA_028627145.1 Eidolon dupreanum | reverse complement strand
CTTTTAGGACTCTCTGAGCTTCCTGAGGTTGTATGTCTACTTCCTTCACCAGGCAAAGGCAGTTTTCCATCATTATATCTTCAACTATATATTCAACTTCTTGTTCTCCCTCTTCAGGTACCCCTATGACATAGATATTTTTACTCTTAATAGTGTCCCATAGGCTCCTTAAATTACTATTATAGTCTTGGTTTCTTTTTTCTTGCCATTCTGGTTGAGTGCCCTTGGCTTCCCCATCCTCTATATCAGTGGTTCAATCCTCTTCTGTATTCATTCTGTTTATTCCATTTGATATACTCTTCATCTCAGATAATGTGTTCTTCATTTCTGACTGGTTCCCTTTTATAATTTTCATTTCCAGTTTTATGGTTTTTTTTTTTAATCTCTGTGTTAAAGTTCTCACTGAATTCATCTATACTTCCCTTAAGTTCATTGAACATCTTTATATCCAGTGTTTTGAACTCTGCATCTGTTAGATTGCTTGATTCCATTATTCCTCGATCTCTGTTCTGTTCTCTCATATGGTTTCTGCTTCTTTGTCTTCCCATTTTGTCTGCCTTTCTGTGTCTGTTTCTGTGTATTCAGCAAAGCTCCTGAGTCTCTCGATCTTATGAGTGTGGCTTCGTGGCACAGCCCTGAAAGGGGTTCAGCTGCAGGCCAAATTTAGCCCCAGCCTGTGCCCCTCCAGGGACACCTGTTAAGATTCAGCAAGCAATCTACAGATGCTGTGCTTATACTTGCCTCAGGAAACCGCACCAGAAACCGAGGCCAGTTGCCACCAGTGTGAGTCTTGGCGCTGCTCAGTAAGGAGCACTGGACTCGCCAAGGACACAACTGGATGTGGCTTAGGGGAGGTCTTGAGTTGGGGAAGGCGGAGTTTCAGGGAATCCTCCGGGTAGAGCGACCTCTGTTATCCAGTTTGATGCTGTCTCAGCTGTGGTGGCGCTGAGTCCACACACTGGGAGGGGAGTGGGCCCAACAGATGAACAATGGATACCACCTGCACTTCTGTCTGGGAGGGAGCCTCACCTCCAGTCCTCACTCCGACAGCTCAGTGTCCCCCTGTAAGTCCCTGGTGCCCTGGAGCAGCAGACAGGGCACTGTTCCTCCGAGCGAGCAAGTCTCTCACCGCAAAAGTCTGTTCGCGGACACTGCCCTCTTAAGAGGCGTCTGCAGCTGCCGCAGCCTTTGTTTCAGTCAACTACTGGGGATCAGGCAGCCTCATGTTCTCACCTCGTCCTACCTCCTCTCATTGCAGGGTGATTCTTTATTTCTCTCCCTAGTTGCAGGGCTTGTTCCTCTAGATCCCAGGTTACTTTCCTTGCTGTTTGCTCCATGTGTCCATCACAACTTTGATGTAGTCTGAAGAGCTAATGAACAAAGCCTCTATTATCTATGGCATTTTGACTTTTATCTCTGTACATTCACTTTTAAAATGAAAACAAACACTAGACATGAGAGACCTATACATTTCTAAATAAATACAAAGATGCCATAGGTATTGTTCATTGTCTCTCATTTTCTATCATTTTCCATCTATAGTGCATACTAATTGGTTAATAAAATATTTCTTACTGAACCAAACTCCTATAATAGGGAATAGCTGAATGAATACATTTAAAAAAAAATTGTCTTAGGTCAGGATGCTACACCAAAATATCATAGACTGGATGACTTAAAAGTTCTGGAGACTGGAATGTCTGAGATCAGGATGCCAGCATGGTGGAGTGCTGGTGAGAGTTTTCCTGGTATGTTGACTGTGGCAGTGTTCATGCTGTGTCCTTAACATAGTGAGTGTGTGGTGGTATAGTGAGTGGTGGAGATGTGGGGTAACATGTGAAGGTGGTAGGGAGATTGAGAGAATCTAACTGTTTCTCCTTCATGATGTTTGCTTGCTATTGCTTAATGTTCTATTAGGATAACTATCTTCTTTCCTTCTTCTCTTTGGAGGAGAATAAATTATAGTGGAACAATTGAGCACATAAAGTCTGAAATCAGATAGGGCTGCATGGAGAACAGGCTCTACCTCCTTCCCTGTGATACTGGGCAAGTCCTTCAACCTTCCTGATATTTCCTCATTTCTAAAATGGGATTGATAATAATAGTGTCTTTTTAATAAAATTCTTATGACAATTACAATGCTAAATCATAAAATCTACAGTATGGAGAGTGGCTTGTCAGGAATGTTCAATAAATTCTGGTTATTATAATATGTTATAATGAAATTTATTATAATTTGAGAAAACTACCCATTTAGAGACCTCGAAAGGTAATAGACCAGATTCCAGTATTGAAATTGCTTTTCATGAAGGATAAACTGAGTTAGAAGTTTGTCACATATGCACACAAATTTTTCATTCAAAATACTTAATACTGCTTTAAAAAGATGCACACACAAGATTTTGCTCTCTCTAGTCTTTCTTGACAGATTTTTCTCTAAGAAAGTAGCTGACCATGGAAACCAATTAATCTCTCTCCTGAGGCAAAATAATCATTTGCAAAATAATGCACTCAAGTGTGGACTCCAAATTCTTCAGAACGGCTAGGGAGGAGAAAGCTGCTTTTTTTAATTTTTATGGATGATGAAAGCAGTTATTTGGGAAGCACATGCCTCTGTGTGTGTGTGTGTGTGTGTGTGTGTGTGTGTGCACACGCATGTGTGTGTGTGTGTGCGTGTGCGTGTGTAGTGGAAGGGGACATAATCCAGTCATTCCTACACACCTCCCTGAAGCTTTCATGAAAGATTTTGAATGCAATATGTGTGGTATGAGAACTTGTCTAGAAACACATATTACTTGCTACACATTGGTGTCTTCTTCCATGTCTGTGGATCCTTTTTTTCTCTTGCCTTTCACTGTGCCTAGGACATTATATAGCACATAAGAAGCAGAAAACATGAATTACTGCCTAGAAACAATTTGCAGTCCTATAGTAGTTTAGAGCATGGATTTTGGAATCAGAAAGGAGCTGATTCTTAACTGCACCATTTACTGGCTCAATAATTTGATAAAGTATTTAACTTCTCAGAGTCTCAGCTGCTTTACTTGTAAAATTTAATTAACTTAAACCGTAGGTTGGTTTGAAACTTGAGGCCATATGAGAAAGTATGTAACAAAGTTTTTGACATGCAATAAGCAGGCATTGAATGATAGCTATAGGAACCAAGGAAATCTTTTGTAAATTAAATGAAGAGTTATTTACTAATCATTCATCTTAGGATGTATTTATTCAATGTACATTTTAAAATGTCTACTATGCGCAAACGTGGTAGACATCAAGAATACAGAGATAAGACACAGTCTCGATCCTCAGACTTCCACTGTAGTATAGAATATAGCAAAATAAAACAATTAAAAGCTGTAACATTTAAGTAGTATGGCAGAAGTCTGTATAAGGCACAATATAAGGTCCATAGGTAGGCCTTCAGGGTATAGTAAAACGTCACTGAAATGACAGTATTTTTTCTAACATTTCATTAAGAAAATTTTTATGGAAAAAAAACTTTAAAGGATTCTACAAGAAGAATCTATATACTGGCTACCTGTAGTCCTCAATTAATATGTTGCTATATTTGCTTTATCACATATTTAAACATCTATCCGTCCCTTTTTTATCCACCAATTTTATATTTAATGGTTTTCAAAGTTTCAGATAGTGCATTTTACCCCTCAAAATACATGTAATTAACAAAAGTTCTATATTCATTTATGTTTTGTTTCCAGAAGTAAAATTTGCATGTTGAAATCCATTCACCATAACTATAATGATTGACGACTTTTGACAAAAAATGGTCAGTCATTCAGGAACAACTGGACCTAAGACTATATTTGCAAGTTGTGAAAGAAGGCAATAAATTCCAAACTAAAAGGAATGTAAGGAACTACTAGAAAAGTTATTAGTCTAAAAAGATCTTTTGCTACCTGAAGGCCTAAGTCCTGCTCTGTTACAGGAAGGTTTACCTTAAGGAAGAGATGTGTCAACCATGGAAAACAAATGTAATTATTAGATTCTAATCAATATTTGCATTATGTGATTCATCACTAAGACTGGTACTTGGCAATGCATCAATTTCACAAAGCTAACTCTTCTTAACTGGAAATACATCATTAAATTTCACTATGACTCTTGCTTCCTTCTGGATTACTTTTTATCCTTTGTCTCAAGGGGAGCCCTTATAAAAGAGAAAATCATGAGTTTTCTAAATAGCCCATCTTCTCCCTAGTTTTTTTTCCCCTAGACAACCTGGTTGCTTTCAAAATAATACTGAAACAAGATAGGCATTCATGTATACCTAATACCCCCAAGCCTCAACGTTATTAACATAAGTCAAAAGGTTATAAGTCACAGCAAGAAATTTATTCATCTGATAAATAAAACAAAACAAAACAAAACAAAACAAAACAAAAAACAAAAAAAAAACAGAGAATGTGTCTGCAACTCATATCAAGGCTAAAAATTTAAGAGCAGTTTTTGAAATTATTATTCAAAATCAACACAGGCAATAACGATCAGCCAAGTGTTTAAGGCAGTGGACAATTTAGGGACCCCTTAGTGTTGTTTGAATCCAGAGAATGCCACAGGAATGAAAGGCATCTTACAATCATGTACTAGTTAGTTCATTAAAAGAGTTGCTTCCCTAAGTATGTAACTTGTTATCATGGTGGTTATAGAACATGGAAGAAAAACCCTTATACCTCTTCTAGAACAGTACATTATCCTATTAAATTCCCAGCAGGAAATATTTTCATTGCCTTGAATAACTATCAGGAAAATTTGTTTGTGAATTATGAGTTTGTGCTTATCTTTACTCATTGTACCTTCTCCTTTCTATATAGGAGTCATCTTTGAAATCTAATCTTCAATGCTTTTGTTAGACACAGAAACATATCTGTTGTTCAACAGAATATTTAGAAGTTTTCTATTAAAAACATGATAAAGAGGCATTTTCAGATTATTTCAACTGTGCTATTTAGTCAGGAAATTTATATAAATGAAAAACATTTCTTGAGGTCCTTACAAATGAAGTACAATCACCATTTCTGCAAGGAATTTTGGGGTTACTATAGCCAGCAGTGTGCTTATTCTCACATTTTCTTCACCTTTCCTCTACACAGAGATATAATAGGTTTTAAAGCTCAGGACACAAATATCTGTTCTCTCTGTTTTATGAATTCAAAATTTGTCAATTTTAATTCGCTAAGTTTTATTATTCACAAGTACAGACTTCCTAGGAATGAAGATTCCTCGGCCATGTGGCCATTCTCTCCACAGAAGCCAAAGAACAAAGTTGACAAGGGAAATGTATTTATTTTAATATAAGATTTCTATTTGTGACAGATTTTTGCCTGCAGCTTGTTCTGTAGGGTGCTGGGAGTAGGTTGATAGATATCCTTTCACCTTTTAATCAAAATCTTTTCATCAAATAGAAGGAACCCTTAAAAAAAAGGGGGAAATCTTTTAGGTAATAAATTTGATTTTATGAATCACCCTGTCTTTAGTGGAGATAGTGTGCTTATGACATATTGTGATTGCTGAACTGAAGAATTGCTTTTGTGCTATATAGATGTAACTTCATTCTCTGCAATCCAGCTACTTCTCTCCACTTTTCATAGGAATTAACAACTTTGCTATCTGATACTGATGAGATGCCATTTACTATGGTTGAAACCAACAACAGAATTGCTTCATCCACTATCTGTCTTATTCCTCAACTTAAATTTCTTTCCATTCTATAAGAAAATGATTGGGTAATGCACAAGCATCATATCACATGAGTAGATTTCATCTTTTTCTGTTCTACAACATAATCACACATAGTAAATCTTGAGTTAAAATTGCAGAAAGACTGATAGTTGGTAGGTGATAGGAGAGATATAAGTCATCTTAGAGGTGGTATTCCAAGGCGTTAAAAGCATTAGAATATGTTGCTAGAGGAATAGCATTATGCAATTATTATAATCAATTTTCCTTTTTTGAAGGTCTCACAGAAATTCACCAAACTCATGAAACTAAATGAAGTGTGTCTAGATCTACAACATAAAGATAAAGAATCGCCTACTTAAAAGACTTTGAAAAAAAAGTTTGAGATGGTCACAAATCCACTGGAAATTTAGGATAGTCTGTATATTTGTCCCTGGTTCCAGTGTGCTTTGTTTGATAAACTTAGTGTGCAGTTTCTTCCCACAGAAGTCAAGGATAGGACACATGGTGTTTCTACTGAACAAGGTTTTAGGGTGCCTCTATTGAACTAACAAAGGTTTGTTCTTGCACAGTGCATACTGTGAGTGATTGTGTAGCCTTCTTTATGAAGTATGCAGATAACTTAAGGACAAAATTGTGGATTACTTTTTTCACTGTATAGGACTTCATGAATGTTTTTCCTGGCTAACTTGACATACTTAACTCTCTTCTACTTTATTACTTTTATTTTCCCTTTGCCTCATTTTCTCACTTATTTTCAATTTGTTATAGCTCACTGTATTACATACATCTTTGTGAACTGCTAAGCTGCTTTATAACATTTTTTGGATTAAATCTGATTGGGGGTATTGATTTACTATTTGAAAGCAGTCTGGCTCATCAATAAACTATCTCTGTGGTGAATTCAAATTACTGACAAGCACATATGATGGTAATAACACTAAGAAAAGAAAAATTAATCAGGCCCACTGCTGTCCAAAATGACATCTTTGTTCACTGCAAGTTTATAAGATAAAAATAAAAACTTTGACCATATTTCATGTACTGTAGTTAGATTCATCCCTCTACCTCCCCTGTCAAATTCATTGCTGTTGTGTTAAACCCATAATTACTCAAACCTATCAATTAACTGTCATCGTTCATCATTTGACTTTTAGGAAAAATAGCAGATAAGAAGAAAGAAAGCTAATTTTCATGATTTTTTTCTTAATACTTAGCTTCTACCACTTTATGATCTTATGTGTGTCATCTTCAGCCCATTGTTCATGCTGTCTATGGGCTCTGCACCATAATACACTACTCTCTTACTCAAAAGATTAGCAAACTACTGATCTTTTATGACTTAGCTTGAGTGTCCTGTCTCGGGAAATCTTTATGAAGCATGTCCAGGCTGGGTTGGATGCCTACCTAAGTATGCCATATGACCTTGTGCTCAACTCTACTGGCACAAAGTGTATTTAATCTGTTTATATCTGTCTCCCTACTAGATTGTGAGTAACTCAAGGGTGTAAAATATATATATATATATATATATATATATATATATATATATATATATATATATAACAAAAAAAAAAGTGTGTCTTAATTATTCATTGTTGTGCCCAGAGCACCTTCCATAGTATCTCCTTCTAATAGATATTCAATTGAATGAATTAATAATAAAAAATTCTGTATACTTTGTTTAGCAGTCCAAATGACTAGAGGTTCAGATAATCTAAGCACATTTGGAAAATAGTTGTCTCTAACCATTTTATGATTTGGCTTATTTCGAAATTGAAACAACCAGAATTTTACCTCTACATATATCTGCCTATATGTCACACTTAGGATTGGGTAGCTGGGAAAATCCTGTGATAGCCCCTAGTTGTTAGATAAGCTTACAAGGGCATTCTTCTGTGGGTGACAGCTGTCCCACAGAGCACCTGCCTTTGTCCTAACTCCACTAAGCCCCAAATCACTGAGTAACTTTCTCTCCAATGTCTGCCTACACTGAAAAATCATCAGTAATTGCTTCAACCCTGTGGAGGCACTTAAATTCTTCAGTTGATAAGGACACAACACAATTATGGGGAGAACTGCTGAATCCTTCAGATAAAATTAGTAACGCAGAGAGACTAAGGCATTGGGTGCTTCGATTTTGCACTATACTCCAGATGAATTTCTTGTTATTTTCAATGCAGTGTTATCAGATTCATTTCTGAAATGCAGATGTCATGAGCGACTTGATGTTCCAAGTCCTTAAGTATTACCAATTTTCAGTGTAAATTTAAAGTTCTAAATCTTTCATGCAAATGAACTAAAAGAAGTC
Organism: Eidolon dupreanum; assembly: GCA_028627145.1. Classification (NCBI taxonomy): domain Eukaryota; kingdom Metazoa; phylum Chordata; class Mammalia; order Chiroptera; family Pteropodidae; genus Eidolon; species Eidolon dupreanum. The sequence goes on along the minus strand of CM053505.1, from coordinate 51,796,891 downwards.
CTCATTATTTTAAAGCTAGCTCAAATAGGCCAGGTATCAGAGTTCATCTCCTTGGTGAATTTCAGAAAACACTTATTGTTTACCATGGTCACATAATTACACTGCTAGAAAATTTTTTTTCCTAAACATGCAGCAGAGAAAATAACTACACAGGAGGAGGTTGATGAAATTGTCTGCCAGTAGAGTAAATAACTGAGGAACAGAGAGCTGGGTAGTAGGTTGATTAGAGGCTTAGTGCTCTAAATTATATCCTGTTAGAGGTAGGGAATCCACACCTTGTGTTTAAATGGAAACAAATGACTTGAATTTGAGCAACACTGCACACCTTATACTGTGATGACTATGAGATAGTTTGTGTCGCTTTTCTTTTAAATTATGTAATTAAAGTTGTAAGCTGTAGCAACACTAAAACATGTTCTTTTTAATGCTGTCACAATCTATCCACTGTGATATAAGTGACAACATTTTAGAGACATTTACAAAAGCATCATGGCATATATTCTGAAGACCATATTTTTCAATTATGTATTCTGTTCCTTCAAAAACCAGAGTGAAAAAAAGTATGTGATTCAAATTAATTGAATGTAAAATTTCAAATCACATTATTTAGGAGTCAGGAAGTACTTAATGCATTTTAGAGATTAAATGAACTTTAGAAGATCTCTAGTATGCTCTTGACTCCTCTCATTTCATAGATGAGATATTAGAAAATAAGAAAAGATAAGTACCTTTCACTAAGTCACACAGCTCACTGATCCCACACTGACAGCCACATAATATTTTCATTCTTGAAACATATATATCTTTGCTTTTTTCATATAAAATTTGAAGTAATCATCCTTCTAGTCCTCCATTAATGAGGAAGCCTAAAACACGAGGTTGGAATTAGTGAAAACATGTAGTGTCAAAATACAGTTGACCTTTGAACAATTTAGAGGTTAGGGGTGCCAACCCCCACACAGTCTAAAATCCACATAAAACTGTTAACTCCCCCTAAACTTTATTAATAGCTTACTGTTGACTGGAAGCTTTACAAATAACATAAACAGCCAATTAACACATATTTTGCATATGTGTAATATACTATATTCTTAAAGTAAGATAAAGGAAAATGTTAAGAAAATCATAAGGAAGAGAAAATACATTTACAGTAGTTTTTGAAAAAATTCTGCCTGTAAGTAGACCCATCTAGTTCTAACCTGTGTTGTTCAGAGATCATCTATATTCATTTGGTTTATAATATCAGCTCATTCCTGAAGTATTAAAATGGAAAATGTAAAGGTCCTTGGAATGTTTTTGGAGAGAGGCAAAAGTTGAGAGATGCTTTTATAGCTGTCCTTTAATCTCCAAAGTAATTTTAACATGAGAAACAGTAATCAGTCCTCATATTTTATTGGGGGATTCAGTGTTTTCAAGGAAACTAACTCCAACATTAGTATGGAAAATTAAGATAAGATATAAAATATTTGCTGATAGTGAGTTATTAAATATTAAAATGAGTTAATAAAAGAAGATATGTAATTTAAGGGGCTATCAAATTTGAAGACATTTTTGCCTATTTAGGATAAGTCTATCTACATATTTCACTGAAATAGCCCTTTTTTCATGTATCTACATAGAGAGAAACAATGGCAAAAATGGTTTGGACTAAATATTTGGCAAATAAACAAAATTTCCTCAGTGTTTTTATGAAAAAAAAATCTCATTCTGTGACTTTAGGGGGTCAATTAAAAGAGAAATAAGTGAGAGAGCATGACATAGCAAGGCAAATATGGGCTTTTGAGGGAGACATACCTATGTTTTATATCTGGCTTGGATAAATAATAGTTCTACAATTGTGGGAAAGTTATTTAACCATTCTTGCATGTAGTATCTCATCTGTAAAATGGAGGTAATAATTTTATGCCCACAATACATTATTGTCTCCAGGATAAACACTAATGCATGTAAATTACTTGGTACACAGTAAATGATCAATAAATGGTGACACTTATTACTTGAGAAGTAATAGGAGCTATGGTCAGAAAAGCAACTTAGTATGAAACTGCATGTCAGTAGTTCTAAGAAAATATAACATCAGGAGATTCTGCTTTAGGAGGTGAGATGAAGGGTAAGAATAACAGAGAAGAGAAGTGACTAGTTAAGCTAAATAGGTATTAAACAATTCATTCGTTCAACAAACATTTATTGAGTTCTTGTTCAAACAGTGGTATACACTTTTCTAATTCTGGGAAATCAGCAGTGAACAAGACGTACAATGGTCAAATTAGCAAAGAGGAGACTGCTAAGGTATTTGTCTTGATCTTTTAATTTCAGCATTGGTACACAGTATAATCAGTATTTAGTTAGTCTTATTAAGAGATATATATTTAGAGGAGAACATTTTTCATAGTAGGAGCTTGTGTTCATATGTTTGAATGTAACTATACCTGAAACCACCAAATTATTTGGTTATTTTTTTCATAAAATGTTACCTCCACCAATTCTTGATAAGCACCCTGAATTTTAGGTAGAAAATTCATATAGATAATCAAAAGATGGGAACTAAAGTGTGTCATTCATACATGAATATATTCAACAAATTATTTTAAGTACCTTCTAAGGTCCAGACCCTGTATTTATAGTGATGAACAAAGAGAAATAATTGGTAATTTACAGTGTAATGTGAGAAATATATATTAACACATTAATACATATGTTCAAATATAACTGAAATTTTTATGAAATTATACGAAGTAAGAAAATCAAAGTCTGTGACAAAGAATAATAAGTGGAAGCTGATTTATAGTGCAGTAGTAAGCAAAGTTCTTTCTGAAGAAGTGCTATTTAAATTGAAAATTGAAGGATGAATAAGAGGTAGCTACTATGGAAGGGGGAAGAAAGAGACAGAGAAAGACAGAGAGAAAATATATGAGAGAGAGAAAGAGAGAGAGAGAGAGAACATGAGAGCATGTACCCTTTGAGGTGAGAAGGTGGGAGGGGGCATATCCTGGGAGAGGGAACATATGTATGAAGCTTCTGAGACAGGAAGGAACATTACCGTTTGAAGAACTCAAAAAAAGAAAATGAGCATTTTAGGCAGTACCAGAAGAACAAATATGGCTTTTCAACACAAATACAAAAGCATGAATACCATATCCTCTCTAATTCTAAACTTTGTGGAAGCAGCTCTTGCTAAAGCTCCTCTGAAATTTAGATGTTGGGAAAGCCCATTCACTATCTCATGCCACTTTATATTAGTGTAAGTCATGCAGTGCCTCATACCTAAATCATACCTAGATAGTATGATGTTGAAATCAAAACACTTCAAACTACTTTCTCAGTCATACTATGTTATTGTAGGAAATCAATATTTGAAAAATTAGAAAGTCTTTCTCACTTACCTCTTATAGCTACTAGCTTGACTATGCCCCTTAGATTTTTCAAAGAAATACACCTGAGAAAACTAGATCATTTAATCTCGGTAGCAGCCCCTACTAATACACACACACACACACACACACACACACACACACACACACACACGTTTATTTTTACTGTGAGATAGTAGGAGACTTGTAAAATAAATTAGACTGGTCTATTTAGGGCTTACTTTTTGAATGTGGCCTCTAAAAATATATCTTGGATTTGTGATGTAAGAAAAAAATGGACTATATAAATAGGAATATAATTCTTAAACTAAAAATATCACTAATGATGAAAGGATTAGGCAAGGGGGAGGGAACGTGTCAGAGAATTGTGTTATAAGACTTTTAATATGAACTAAAGCCTTGATTATTAAAATCAGGGGGGTAACAGGCAAGTGGATGTCTCACCAATTTTAGAGCTCAGAATACTGACATTTTTATTTTTAGGTTAAAGCAATTTAAAAGCTATTTAAGAATACTGGAGTAATATATTATCTAACAAAATTCGAGGGAAATGTAACATAGTGAATGAATAAGGTTCTTAGATAATAAAATACAGGGAGAGGTTCAACACCTTATTAGGTATTCTTCAGAAGGCTTTTCTGTTTTGACTGATGGGGAAAATTAAGAAAATTGTATTCTCTTTAACAACTATTTGCTATGTTCTATTTGTAAAGCTTTTACGTCTATTATTTTGTAGCCCAATTTCATTAAAGTTTTATTTGGCTATCTACTATGAAACACTTGGCTTTTCTATTGAGCTTTGCTGCAGACTAGACAAAGTGAAAAAGTAAATCTAATATACCAAAAAGGAAAACTATCAGAACTATGTGTCTGGGGTCAGATGCATATGATGTATACTTGGTATAAATCTAGAAGACTGGGATTCATCAGTTGTAAAACAACATGTAAAACCTTTAGACACATCATCAACACTTCCTGAAACCCCCAACCCCTTCCATAAGCTAATTCACCACTGGAATATATAATGCTTAGTATTTATTTTTGTTCTCATAATTCCTTAAGATCTTTAAGAATTAACAAATTGCTAAACAATAAAGCCTTATATCAAAACATCCCCAAGTATAGGCCAAATAAACATTTCTCAGAAAATATAACTCTATGTGAAGGAGTTAACCTAATTGACATTATATCTGTCAGACTTCAAGGAAAGTGATAAGTAAATCAAATAACTCCATGAAATATGGACTTTTACTTTGATAGCTTGATCTTCCTCTTTGCTGTTTAATTTTTCTGCCTTTCAAAACTCAAAGAATGTGTGTGCACTGAAGGTTCTTGTAAAGTTATCTTCTGTTGCATCAAGCAGGGCTAATGCATTATGATTCTACCAATAATAATGATTGCAAGTAAGACAATGGGATGTAATTAGAAACAGTATTGCTGATTTTGATCAGTTGGTTGTTTCACAGATGCTATCATTAAATCATGGATATTAGGAATGTTTTAAAAATAAGCCAACACAAGATGTTATAGAAAAGAAAATAAAAGAGAAAACTGGGGACTGTTTTTCTAAGATATATATATATATATATATATATATATATATATATATATATATATATACACGCCTTAGGAAAAAATTGTTGCTATGTGTTGTGGCATGTGTTTACTCACATTTTGCTGCTGTTTAATGTGTTTCAATGTATCTTAAGAAGATGAACAAGAATGCCTTGCTTTAATACCATTATATACAAGGGTTAGATTGCTATATTTACAATACTGCCCAAAATATAGTATATTATTAGTCTATGTTCTGATTGCTTGCTGCATATAAGGAAAGAAATAATAGGTGAACATGATTCAGTCATCACCTTCTAAAATTTGCATTAGACTTGAATTAAGGGCAAACCACAGTTCTTGGTTTCAGCCAGAACACACTGACTCTCAGCTTATAACCACATGGGTGCTTCACCATACTGCCTGAATTATTTTGAAGAAATGAATTTGTTTTAGGTATAATTCACGTGGGACAATAGAAAAGTCAATTTGTATATATTAAAGAGCAACTATGGTAGTTTATTGTGAAAGGAGGGAACAATTGTCTATTGTAAGTTCTTAGACATTCAGACTATGTTTATTTCTAAATCACTGATTTCCTGAATGGAAAGACAGCAAACACTGGAGAGTCAGAAGGTCATGTGTACAAATTCAAGATTTTTCATATAATAACTATGAGATTTTGGGCAGATTACTTGGCTGCTATGAGCTGAATTATGAGCCTTCTTTCCCAAATTCATATGTTGAAGGGCTACCCCGCCCCCAGCACCTAAGATGTTACTGTATTTGGAGACAGGGTCTTTAAAAAGGAAATTAAGTTAAAAGGAGGCCATTAGGGAAGCTCTAATACAATTTTATTGCTGTCCTCACAAGAAGAGGAAATGTAGACACAGGTAAGTACGGAGAGAATACCATATGAAGACAGGTACAGAGAATGGTATCTGCAAGCTAAACAGAGAGGCCTCCAAAGACACCAAACCTGCCAATACCTTAATCTCAAACTTCAAACCTCCAGAGTTGTGAGAAAATAAATTTATGTTGTTTAACCACCCAGTCTTTGGTACTTTGTTAGGGCAGCCATAGCAAACTAATATAGATTTGACCATTATGAGTTTTAATATTCACATTAAATGAGGATTGTAAACCACCTGGCCCACATTAGGCACTCAATGTCAGTTCCTTTGTCACTATGTTTTATAGGCAGATACTATATATTTTTCCTTGTTTTACTTTTTCCTATTCTAAATGGATAATATACTTATTTATAATAAACTTGTGAGACTATATTTTGAAAATCATAAAAGAAATTGCAACTCAGGATATTTCCACTGAAATTGGATTATTAGAACAAAATATCCTTTACTTCTGTATTGCCTGTTCTTAATCCTTCAATTGCCAATTTATTAGCTTGCTCCAGAACTCAATAGAGCAAACTCTCTAATGATATAGAACTTTTTTACAAGTTAGCAAATTGTGGTTGAGAAAATTACAAGTGCTTGACTTGAAATATAGATGATTAAGTCATAAAAAGAATGTTTATCATACAGTAAAAACAATTCGATATCTTTTATTTTGTCTTGTCACAGGCTGAGGAGATGATAAGGAAAAAAAAGGTTCTGCTTTTTGCATCCTCCATTTAGCCTGAAGTAGCCATTATTTTACCATTATATTAAGAATTAGTTATCTAAGTGAAAGGCTCGATATTGATCCAGTCAATTTCAATAATTTTCCACACTGTAAGAGAAAGAACAGAAATCTGGGAAGATTAGAAGGAACTCAAGAAAAAGTCTGATATTAGTTGTACCACAACCCTGGATATAATATTACACAGGCCATTTTTTTCAGATATAGTGTGTTGAAAGTCAATTCAGTCCTATTTGAGCTCTATATTGGTTATAAGTTTTTGAAGAGGATAGTTTATATTGTTTATTTATCTACTCTTAGTTAAATGAAGAGAAAGAGAAAACCAAAATGCTACCAAAAAAGCCAGATTATCTTTTAATAAAGAGTCCCTAACAGTACCCAGCACAATGTTCTACACTGAGTGAACTCTCAATAAATATGTGTTATAAAGAAAATGGAGGGAAGGTGAGAGAGTAAGTAGACTGGTTTCAAAGAAATTTACCTGACAAATTAAACTCATATACATTAACCTTATATTCATACTCTTTTTAGGCCATTTAGCTATAGATCCTGGGATCTGAAATGGAGGGACTTGATTGTTGTTGATAGTTTGAGGATCAATTCAGGAAAATATACTCACCTTCAAGATAAATGTAAGACACAGTATGAGGTACTTTAAAATCAATAAGTTCATGGGTTAAAAAAATAAAGGAACACAGTTTTCACATGCACACTATCTCTGAGTGTGTCTTAGAAAGTATACATACAATAAATGTTTATTCTTGAGAGAAATTGTGATTATCTATTCCATGCATTTGTTTAAGGTTGCATTTATTATTTGTTTTTAAATGTGGTTAAAGACCTCTCTAATACTAAAGATAAAAGGCTTTCTGCAGCATAGAATAATTGTCCTCTCCTGGATAATGTGATTCTCCTTCACATTATTTGGATTAAAAGTAGATTACAGTATTAGGAACAAGGCAAAGCTGTCCAATATTGCCACTGTTATAACATTGGAGGTCCTAGCGAGTGCAATCAGGCAAGAGAAAGATTTAAAAGGCATCCAAATAGAAAGCAAAGAAGTAAAACTGTCACTATTTGCAGAAGACATGATTCTCTATATAGAAAACCCTAAAGAAACAATAAGCAAATACAGTAAAGTTTCTGGATACAAAATCAATGTTCAAAAATCCATAGTGTTCCAATATTGCAATAATGAAGTGTCAGAAAAAGAAGTGGAAAAATAATTTCTTGTGCAACTGAAACAACAACAAAAAATAAAATATCTAGGAATAAATCTAATGAAATATGTGAAGGAACTATATAATGAAAACTATAAGACCCTATTAAAAGAAATCAAAGAAGATACAAAATGGAAAGATATTCCATGTTCTTGGGTTGTAAGAATCAACATAGTTAAAATGACCATATTACTTAAGCGTTATACAGATTTAATGTAATCCCTATCAAAAAACCATTGGCATTTTTTCTAAGAAATAGAACAAAAAAATCATCAGATTTGTATGGAAGCACAAAAGACCCTGACTTGCCAAAGCCATCCTGAGAAAAAAGAATGAGGCTGGAGGCATCACTCTGCCTGACTTCAAATTATACTATAAAGCTACAGTAATCACAATGGCATGGTATTGGCAGCAAAACAGACACACAGACCAGTAGAATAGAATCGAGAGTCCAGAAGTATACCCATATTTATATGGGCAAATATTTTTTGACAAAAAAGCCAAAAACATACAGTGGAGAAAGAGAAAGGAAAGCTTCTTCAATTAATGATCCTGCAAAAAATGGAAAGCCACTTGCAAAAGATTGAAACCAGACTGTTTTATATCACCACACACTAAAATTAACTTAAAATGGATTAAGGATGTAAGTATAAGACCTGTAACAGTAAAATGCATAGAAGAAAGCATAGGAATTAAACTCAAGGACCTTGGACTTAAAGAGGATTTTATGAATTGGACCTCAAATGGAAGGGAAGTAAAAGAAAAAATAAATGAATGAGACTACACCAAACTAAAAAATGTTTGCTCAGCAAAAGAAACCATCAACAAGGTAAAGAGACAACCATCCAAATGGGATAATATATTTGCAAACAGCGCCTCTGAAAAAGGTCTAATATCCAAAACATACAAAGAACTCATACAACTCAATAACAACAAAAAACAAACAATCTAATCAAAAAATGGGCAGAGGATCTGAATAAACACTTCTCCCTAGAGGACATACAAATGGCCAACAAATATATGAAAAGATGCTCAACATTGCTAGCTATTAGGGAAATGCAAATCAAAACCACAGTGAGATACCATTTCACACCTGATAGAATAGCTGTAATCAACAGGACAAATAATAACAAACATTGGAGAGGATGTGGAGAAACAGGAATCCTCATACACTGTTGGTGAGACTGCAAAGTGGTACAGCCACTATGGAAAACAGTTATGGAGCTTCCTCAAAAAACTAAGAATTGATCTATCATATGATCCAGCAATCCCTCTATTGAGTATTTACCCCAAAGACTTGAAAATCCATATCCACAAAGATATTTGCATGCCAATGTTCATAGCAGCATTATTCACAGTGGCCAGGACATGGAAGCAATCGAAGTGCCCTATGACAGATGATTGACTAAAGAAGCTGTGGTACATATATATAATGGAATATTACTCAGCCATAAGAAGAGATAGAATACTGCCATTTGCAACAACATGGATGATAATCATGCTAATTGAAATAAGCCAGACAGAAAAAGTTCAAAATCATATGATATCATTTACATGTGGGATATAAACCTAAAAGCAACAAATGAACAGGACAAATAGAGACTCATGGACATGGACAATAGACTAGTGGTTACCAGACGGTAGGGAGAAGGGGGAAGGAGGAAAGTAGATAGGGTAAAGGAGGTCAAATATGTGGTGACAGAAGGAAATCTAACTATGGGAGTTGAATACACAGTGTAAACATGTATATGCCTTACTGTTAAAGTGTACAGCTGAAACATTGAATTTTGTTAAGCAATGTCACCATAAAAATGAATGAATTAATAAATAAATTAATTTAAAAAATTTAAAAAGTAGATTACAGTAGTTTCCCCTTATGCGTGTGGATACCTTACAAGACCTCCGGTGGATGCCTGAAACTGTGGGTAGTATCAAACTTTGTATATACCATGTTATTTTCTATATAGGCATACCTTGTTTTTTTAACATTTTTTAAATTCATTGGAATGACATTAGTTAATAAAATTATATGTTTCAAGTATACAATTCAATAATACATCATCTGTATATTGCATTGTATGTCACCACCCAAAGTTAAATCTCCTTTTGTCACCATATATTTGACCCCTTTGACCCTTATCTACATTCCCCCTCCCTCCTTTCTCTCTGGTAACCAATAAATTGTTTTCTGTGTCTATGATTTTTTTTTCTTGTTTGTTTGCTGATTTCAGTTTTATATACCACATATAAGTGACATCATATGGTTCTCAACTTTTTCTGTCTGACTTATCTCACTTAACGTGATAATCTCAAGATTCAACCATGTCACAAATGGCACGATTTCATCTTTTCTTATGGCTGACTGATATTTCATTTTAAATATGTACTACAACTTCTTTATCCAATCATCTATTAAAGGGCACTTTGGTTGTTTCCATGTCTTAGTCACCATGAATAATGCTGCAGTGAACATTGGGATACACATATATTTATGAATTAATGTTCTTAAATTTTTCTGGAAGATACCCAGAAGAGGGATTACTGGATCATATGGTAATTCTATTCTCAATTTTTTGGGAGACCTCCATACTATTTTCCATAGTGGCTATACCAATTTACATTCCCACCAGAATAGGCATACCTAATTTATATTATGCTTCACTTTATTGTCCTTCACAAAAATTGCATTTTTTACAAATTGAAGGCAAGACCCTCCACCAGCAAAAACATTATGACTCGCTTTATTGCAATAGTATAGAACTGACCCCACGGTATCTATGAGGTATGCCTGTATATACGTAACTTTCACTTAAAGGAAGAATTTAATGGTTTCTCTTTGAGATATTGAATCATCAGTATCATTGCCCTTCCTGTTTGGAGCAATTATTAAGTTAAATAAGGGTTACTTGAACACAAGCACTGAGATACTGCAACAGCTGATCTGATAACTGAGATGTCTACTAAGTGACTAACGGGTGGGAAGAATGTACAGTGTGGGTATGCTGGAATACAGAAAGATTCATGTCTCTGGCAAGACTGAGTGGGATGGCATGAGATATCATCATGCTACTCAGAATGGCTCATAGTTTAATAACTTATGAATTGCTTATTTCTGGAATTGTCCATTTAACATTTTTCAGACTGTGGTTGACCACGGGTAACTGAAACCACAGAAAGTGAAACAGTGGATAAGGGGGGTACTATACATTGAATTGAATTGTAGCAGGTGTTGCTTATAGGTTCTGACTTTTTGACTCAAACTTTTCTATTAGGCTTTTTTTTTTTTTTTCCTGCTTTCATGTGAATGTTTTTCTGTCATTCACAGCACTTCAAGACTCAGCTACTGCTTTATATGTTTAATTCATATATTTTATCAATATGTTTCTTCCTTTCTATAGTGGTCTATATAATATCAGTTATAATTTTAAGTTCTTTTCTTTTTTACTTGAGAAAATACATGCATACAGATCACTTTTTAGGGTCTATTTTTGTTAAATGTTTTATTCAGGGAAATATAAGCATTTTCAACTTTTCACAAAAATAGATATGTAATCTCTCTTCTCCCCCAATGTATACTATTGTTTGGAATTGAGTGAATAACTTGATTTCAGCTTAAAATATCTTGATTGGAAAAAGAAGCTAAAAAAGGTAAATATCAGCTGCTTTGAAATATATTCTTTTCAAACATGGCTTTATTTGGTCTCCAGGGTACTGTTTTTTTTTTCTTTTATATTCAACTCCAATTTTCATTTCTACAATTTATAAGAAAATAAAGCATCCTCATGGTAATTATTTGACATCTGATCTAGTAGCATTGCATTGTAATTGGTGGTTTTGGTGACATGGATTATAGTGGGAACACATTGAAAGATAAATTCAGAGAAGATAAATAACTTGAGTTATATCTATACATACACACACACTATATTAGTTGAAGTTTAAAAGGCAACCAAGCAGCCCCACTAAACCAAATTAGCATTCCGACTCATTTTTTCACTAAAATTGTAAGATTTCTTTAACCTTATTAAAATTACTAAATCACTCATGTCTTGGCATTATGTAGACAAATGTATAAAATATTTTCCCAGAGAAACAAAACAATTTTAATAGCTTTATTTTAGCCCTCTTCAGTGAAAAAGCACTCGTTTTGGCTGTAAAAGACATGTTTTTTCCTTTTATAAATCCTTCAGAATTCAAAATATTGGAGCACTCAACTATCACAATGTCATTTTCCTCCACACTTTTCACTATTGTGGTGATTCTCATTGTCAAGTAAAGATTAGCACTAGAGACTATAGGATTTATTTTCTTCTGATATTTTCAAGTATATTTTTTTATAGAAATACATTGCAATAAGACATAAGAGGGGTTTAGTAACTATTTTCAAGAACTTGGTGTATATTTTCAGAAACAGTCTTAAAAGACACTATTATATCATTTAGATATAGCTAAAAGCAAAGAGACTTGCCTTATGAATACTGTAAATAAACAATTCTGTATACTAAATAGAATCATTAAATTTTAATTGAAAAATATAAATCTATTCAAATAGCTTTTTAAATCATTTCTTCTGAATAAGAAATTATTTTTATATCTGTGAACAAAAGATTCTCAAAACAATTAATGCATGAGTAGATACCTTTTGTGCAGTGATAGCTTGAAAGAGTGACTTTTATTTGAAATTTTAAAACAATAAAAGATGGATAAAATTACCTTGCTGTGACTGTTATTGTATCTGTAAAACTGAGCCAATAATGACGCCTAACTGATTTTTTTTTTTGATAAAAGTTCAAAGTTAATATTTACAAAAAACAGCTTAGCATTTGACACATAGTATTATAAACATTACAAGTGTTCAGCATTATTTGGTTCTCTTCCACTCTGGGCATATAGGAGGATCATAGTTCTCTACTATTGCCCATATCACCACCTTGAAGGGCTCTGACAGAGAAGAAGTACTCTAAGACTGAAACATTCTAGAATTCTAGCCATCCTGTTTGAAGATATCTGTTCTACACAGTTGCCTAGACTTGCAGCAGACATTTATTAGGTTAAGTCACAGCATCAACTACCCTATCCAGACTAATGCACATACTACTATAGTACTATGCTATAAAAGTGTTAACTAATTTTGCTATATATTCACCTATTGTGGCAGTCATTTTCATAAGATCATACATTTTTAGGTTTGTATCTTTTGTCTTTCTAACAAACTGTTAGAGGGGAGCGGTCATAGCTTATACTTCTTTCTGTTATTCATCACTAGTGCCTAACACCATATGAGTACAATGCACCATGTGAATATTAATCAAATGAAGAAGATATTTCAATATTCTAGCTCTGTAGTAGACTTTGTAGTTTCTACATGGGATCCTTAAAAAAGGCTGATAACTCTTCAGAGAGGATTATAACAGGTATGTATGTAAATCCATAATCTCCAAAATCTCTCAGTCTCAGTTTTTGTGTCTTACCAGGAGTCTGAGCCAGAATTCTAAAAGTCATACTTGATTACTCCTTCGCCTCCCACATTTAGTCTCCAACTCCTGTCATTTCTATTTCCCAAATATTTTTGAAATATGTTACTCTGTCCATCTCCTCAGCACCTGTTTTAGTTTTGTTCACCATTATTTCTTTCATGAATAATTGAAGCAGTCTCCTAACTATTCTAATTTCTCTATGATTTCTCCTCACTACCCCTTTCAAACACTGTGCTTCAGCCATATTAGATTATTCACAATTCTTAAAACAAACCCTATTTTTCTCTTTATTCTAGGCCTTCTCATACTTTTTAAAAGCCATTATTCCTGTTCCCATTTTGCTTGACTAACTCATATTTGTCCTACGGGTCTCAGCTAAGATTATTATCTCCTGTGGGAAGTCTTGCATACCTCTCCAGAACTATTTATCCATAATACCTCCTGATCACCTTCATATGATAAGGAAGTATAGCATATTGACTTGTTGTCAGAGGATCTGGACTTGAGTATCAGCTTTAACAGTATTAGGGGAGTGACCTTGGGCAAATTACATGGTACATGGTGATAATAAAAGTATTTCCTTGTGTTATTAGTACCAAAAGATTTTAGCACAGTGCTTGGAGCATGCTAAGTGTTTAATAAATACTAGCTATGTTTGTTGTTGCCTCACTTAACAGAAATTGTCTCCCGGAGTTCTAAGTGAACCGTCTCATTCTGAGTTCTGAGAAACAAGTTTCTCTTCTATCTTTTACAATGAATAGAAGCAACCTTATTTTTTAGTGACAGAAGTTAAAGTCTTATTCTCCTAATACTACTGGAATTTCTACTCAATACCTTTTGGGAAAATGTTGAGTGAATCTGAGTGAGAACTATGAATAAATATTTCTACAAATATAATCATTATCTTCAACTCTTAAATTTTTCAGATCATTGTGTTTCCTAATCATAGAGGCACCATTTAAATAAGGAAGGCGTTCTGTTTTTTTTTTTAAATAAATATATGCATTTTAAAATTTTATGTTAGTTTTAGGGGTACAGCATAGTGGTTAGACATTTATATAATTTATGAAATGATTTCCCCCAATTATTCTAGCACCTATCTAGCACTACCCACAGCCATTACAATATTATTGACTATTTTCCCTATGCTGTACTTTATAGCCCTACGGCTATTTTGTAACTACTAATTATACTTCTTATTCCCTTCACTATTTTCACCCAGCCCACCAGCTCCCTCCCATCTTGAAACAGTTCGTTCTCTGTATCTATGAGTCTGTTTTCATTTTGGTTGTTCATTTACTTTGTTCCTTAGATTCCACATATAAATGAAATTGCATGGTATTTGTCTTTCTCTGTCTGATTTATTTTAGTTAGTATAATATCCTCTAGATCCATCCATGTCATTTCAAATGGTAAGATTTCATGTTCTGTTTCTTATGCAAGGATATTAGGACTCTGTACAGAGTTGTCATCGTTTTAGTGCCTTTCCCAGGTTGTCTGTTCTTTAAAGAATAATTCCCCTATAGGGCAACTATATGCTTAAGTAAATCCAGAGGCTCTCTTTTCTGGGTCTTTAGAAACTATCTGGTTGATCAACCCTCAGGGAAAGTCTGTATCTAAATGATTCAAGAACTTTTGTTTTAGAGATCCAAAATGAAAGAGAATTTCTTTTAAGATATACTCCCTTTACTAAAAGTTAAACACATTTCTCCAGTGTGCTAATTCCTTCTAGTTTCCATGTTACCCATTATCTTTAATAGTGGCAGTGAGTTATTAAAATTATTCTATGCTCTCAGCCTTCTGAAGACTACATCATATAAATTCTTTTATTGTTCATTATTCAACATTTCTTCTCTGAGTATAATCATGTGATTCAATACTAGAGAGCAAGAGACCTATTTGTATACATGTGTAGAATTGCTTTTTAAAAAATAATTTAACTGATTGTTTATATTTTATAGTATTTATTCATCATAAAATAAATTTGATTAATGGTGTTGGGAAAGGATGAGGTGATAAAAAAAGGAGAAAGGTTGTAAATAAGTGGAATATTTCTAGAGTTCTGGGACTGAGGAACTTCATCTGTATCGAGTACATTTTCTTTCCCAAATTATTCTCAATTTGGATATGATGCTTGGCACAGATAAGAAGAATCCTGAAGAAGAGATTCTTACTCCTCTCTCAGAACAGGCAATTTAGGCTTTATTGACTGCTTTGAAATCAGCAAAGGGCTTGCAGTGAACCCCTTACCTTCATTTGTGGAGAGGAAGTAGTTTCTCTAAATTGTTCCTGTATAGTCCTCCTGTCTCACAATCCTAGTCTCACGGAAGAAACTGATATTCACATTCAGATTACCCAGGTGCCAAGCATGGGTCCTAGCCCTGCATTCAGATCCAGAGTAAGAGTTACCACTACGGAGATGAGGACTACAGATAGTTCTAGGACCAAATCTCTAATCACTACCTGTAGCCCCTCCATCCACTCCTTCAGCTTCACCCTAGGCTATATGTAAAACTCAACCAAGGTAGGTCTTTAAAAATGTGTGAAGAACAGGCATAGTTGCCCTATAGAATTTTTCTCTTTATTTACAGAGAAGAAAGAAGTCTTGTCTTATTCTTCCTTTAAACACAAGCCCAAATCATTCATTTTTATTTTTATTGTAGTTCCCTAGATCTAGGGAAATGGACTTAAAAAACTGCTACCAAGAACACTTGAATCAAATTATCCAGATAAAAAATAGTGAAAATGATTAAATAATGCCTTTTCCCTAGGGATAAATAATTCCAAGGGCAAAAGCATGGATCCCTTTCTGCTGTCAAACTTGACTACCAAGTAAAGTGAGCTTTAGGCATATTTCTATCTTGAATTTCTAAAATCTGCAATATTTCTGTTTTACCAATAGGTGGCACTATATGATAAGGAAGATGAATTAGTGGCCAAATAAAAAATTATTAGGGAAGATAATATAAGTAAAAAATATTCAGAAATTAAAAACGTAATTTCTGTATTTAAATCTTATTCTTCTCCTAGCTAGATAAGGCAACAATTCTTTTTTTCTAGAAAAGCATTCTAAGATACATGCAAATGTACATTTTCTTTCAAAAATCAACAGTAGTACTCAGTACTGAACTTTCCTGTATTGTGGGTGATTTAACTTTATACCCAAGATTTTATTCTTTATAACTCTGTATGGAATTTCAGGAATTTGGAGCACGCTGGGCTTTTGAAAATGTAGGACTAGAAAATGAGCACACATGCGTACATGCATGCGTGTGAGTGCACATACACATGCATAATGTCAAAGATGACCTTGGCAGCTTTGACATTTAAAATGATTTACAAGCTAAGAGGTTCATGCAGGAAAATGTGTTCCTTAGTCATTCATTTCAGTATGACATATTTTATTTCCTATATAATTTGGAACAAGAGTTTTTCTAGAGTTAGGTTTGTCCCCATTTATATTCTACATGCTTTCTTCTCCATGAGTTTATTTACTTGTGATCATCCTTTAACCAGTGAGCTTTGTTGATTAAGCTCAGGTTATTTTATAGAACTATGTAATCAATAAGATGTAATGGGCTACATATTTTTGAAATGTCTTTCTTGCCCATATTCTTATCAGTAATGCCATTAAACTGAAAAGAATCCAAACAAAACATACTTCATGCTGTGGATGGAGTTAGCTTATATAAACCCAGAATTGAAAAAACAAAAACAAACAAACAAACAAAAAACCTCAGGCATGTATCTTAGTGATAGAAAAGTAGCCTTAGCTTAAAAACCACTTTGTGATTTTAGTCCTGTGATCTCCTGGCTATAAGAGAGTATAAGAGAGCTCTCTTTCTTTTTTTGGTTTAACTTCTAAAATAGCTTTTTTTCTTTTTTTTTTTTTTTGTTGCATTTGGGGAAATTGACATGAGAGAAAAAAGTTAAAACACCTTAAATAATTAAGTGTTTGGCCTTCTTAAACTTCTAAAAATACATTTAGTCCATTTCTTTATAATTATGTTAAAAGGGAAAATTCCATCCAGTTTGGAAAGATATGGCAGAATGTTAAGAGCTCATAGGGTTTTATATTTCTAATCCTTTAGGCACTCTGTGGGTCTTGGGAGATTACTCCCTTGACAAGCTTAAATTGAGGTGAATTGGGCTACCATTTTAGCTGTTTGCCTTCATCTTGTGGCACTAATCTCCAGAGGCACCATTCTGCTCTGGGAGCAAGAAAGAAAAAAGAAATATCTTGTGTATAAATGGCTCCCCTTTGTCTACTCCTGCCCCACATGCCCTAATACAAAGAGGTCTATGAGGGCAGGTAGTGTTTTTCTCTTTCCTTTTAAAAGATCTTTTTAAAAGTTCTATAACTTTGATATCTAACACAGCTCCAGGCACATACAAGTGGTTCAGTAAATGTCTGATAAATGAATGTCCAAATGAGTAAATAGATGTCTACACTCTCATCAAATCATTTTATTGTTGTTGGTATTGTTGATGTTGCAAAGAGCTGATGTACAAGCAGTCTATTGATAGCTGGGGCAGACAAGAAAATAAACAAACAAAAAACTTACTTGGTGCCTAATGAATATTTATTCAATTCTCATTGCACCAAACATATCCAGAAATAGAAATATAAATAGATTCAGTCCTCAGAAAAATTATGAATTCTAAAAATTAGTCTTTGTCATTTCATCTTCCATAAAATACTCATGTTTATCTATCTAAGAAACAAAGTTGTATAGTGGGAAAATGCATGGACTTTGTGATCAAATAGGTCTGGATTGGATTTTAGTCCTGGATTTGCCACTTACTACCTTGTAGCCTTGAGTAACTCACTTCTCTCTGAATTTTACTTTTCTTGTTTTTAAAATGAGGGAGATAAATACTTATAAGGTTTCTGAGAGGACTCAATGAGAATCTAAGTGACTAATACAGTGCCTGATATACAGCAGTTTAATAAATACTGTTTCTTTCCTGTAATTGCTGTTACTTTTCCTCAAAAAACTTCATGAGATAAGTATTATTCTCATTATTACTGTATTATAGAAGAGGAGATGGAGGCTTAGTGAGGTTAAGTAACTTACCCAACTATGTAAAGGTAAAAAATGGAGGAGCTAAGAGTCAGACCTTGACTATTCAGTCTATGCTTTTAACCACTACAGTATGTTAACTAGAAATTTTATTTCATTTTAGTATTAGAAAAGAAAAGAATGGCATATTTATTATCATGTCATTGTTTAAACTTGACACACATAGGTGTGTGCATGCACACACACTTGCATTCACACACAGATATTTAGTCAAGAAAAGAAACAATATAATGGTTAAAGGTGCAGGCTATGGAATAGAGTCACACATGTCACATTTTCTGGGTTAAAAACTTGATTGTTAACTTTATCAGCTGTGAACTTAGCCAAGTCACTGACTCTCTTTGCCTCTATACTCTCAGCTATTAAATTAGAATATCAATGGTTCTCAGTTCAGAGAGCAGTTGTGAGGATTCCATAAAACATGAAAAGTAGTGGCCCTAGCGCTTAAGTTCTCAATAAGTGTTTTAACTATAATGATTATTATTGAGGACAGAATTGTGAATAATAAATGGTAGATAACCAGGAAATTATTCTGAAACATATTTTTCCAAAGAAAGCTTGTGTACATTTTTTATAGACAATATCATGTTATTTAATGTATGAATGTATTATCCTTAAGAAGCCCCTCAAAAAACATTCTCCCTATTTTGTAGGGCAACTACCAACTTAGCCCGAGTTATTGGAAATTCAAGCTAAGTTAGGATATCATTAATATTTTCTAGCTCAACTCCATTGCTAACATCTTTTAACCTAGTAATTTAATGCACATTCCTCATATAAATTTAATGAAGATGGACTTATATAAACTAAAGTTATATCACATTTTTTTACTGGAGTGGAAAGTAGCCATTAGACAAACCAGTTTAATTTAGAGATTGTTGAAAGATCCCAAGTTTAGGACTGATAATAAGAGTGAGTCAGTGAAAGTGTGGAGACTTGCTAATAAAGACAAGATACTTTAGAAGTAATAGACCCATTCAGCATGGGTTCTTGAACTTTTAAAAAGTTCTGTTGAAGAATATCTAAGTTTCCAGATGATTGGCAAAATGGAATGGAACATTAAAAAATGCAGTCATTTAATGAATATATTTTTGGGACTTTGAATTTTTTCTTGATGCTTCCATGAAAGAACATACCAGTGAATTCCATAAGAACAAATATATAGGACAAATATTTGGGTTGTCCAAATGGTTTTATAGTATAAATACGATATGGCTATGCTGCTAGAAATCACAGTTCTAGTCAGGAAACCTAGAGATAAAACAGTAAAATATCTTCACCAATAATAAATTAGTTAAAAGAATAACATTTTTACATACTTCATAGGACAGTTATGAAGGTTTGACAAAATATATGTAAGTTAAAATTGAATATATACAAACATAGAGAAAGGAGTGTTTGAGGGGAAACTTGCTTCTCTCTGCCACATTCTAAATTAATTAGCTTAATCTTCCTTTTATTTATTAAGGCAGGGAGTGATAGATTTAAAACTCTAAGAGACAGATATGAATTAAATTAAAAAAAATAAAAGCCCTTACATTTTCTACTCAAGATAATAGTAAATATTAATCAGGTATAACCTGTTCTGGTTTCTCGGGTTTTTCTCAGTAAGTTTTCTTTCTTTTAATACTTCAGAAGTTCAAACCCTGAAAACACTTCCACTATACCCCACCCACTGTCTTTGTCTTAAGTTGAGCAAACAAAGGATTATCTCTGAACCCAACCTATTCACTGCTTCCTAGGGAGCAAGTTCATCTTTCTTTCTATTTTTTTATATGAGTTAATTGATAGTGATATCGGGTACTAATAGCATTCTCTTTCTCACTTGAAGCTTACTATAGTCTCTAAGAGAAATATATAGAAATTGCAAATATTTGCAGAACAAAGAACAAGTTATTAAGATTTTGAGGATCATGTTAGGTTTTTCTTCTTATGGTTATAATATTAAATTATCAATTGTGATTGAAACAGTCCATCTATGAAACCCCTTTATTGATAGTTTATCAAGTTCATTTATTTTCCCAGAGGAAGAGAGTTTTACCACATGGCAAATGACCATGAAGCCATGGCCTGTAAGGTAATATTTCCTAAAGATCTATTGGCACAGAACAGTAAGAATTATTAAGTGTCTGCTTGGTGACAGGAAAATAGATCTGTTAAAAATTGCTTTCTGTTTAGTTTTTCTTTCCTCTGTATCTTTATCTCTGGAAGAGTAGATATTTTACCTGCATCAATAACACACTATTACTATGGACCAGCTTCTTAAAGTGCAAAGCTTTCATAATATAGAAAATACTTTCATAATGACAATTGTTAAACTGAAAATTTAATCTCTAAAATAACATATTTATGAGCCTGATGGAGATATTTACATTTATTATATTCTGTTTATCTATATATGCAGAATATGCCTACATATGAGAACTGGTTGTACTCATTCAACATCCTTCAGCCCAAGCTAGTTTATTGGTGCTATAGCTGATTTTGGCTGGGAGAATGTTATTTTATTATGGGCAACATGATTTAATGCATGTTGTGTGAGTCAAGCAATTCCTAGAATAAAGTCAAGACATTTCCTATAAATGTATAAAATGTTATAATTACAGAATGTTAACACTACTATCAGGATTTACCTCCTTAGCTGTTCTGGCTATTTCTGGATGAATCTGCTTTTGTCTTTAACCAAAATATTGTGTTTCCTATCTTGTTTTGTTACCATGACTTTCCTCATTCAATTCTATGATTGCTTTTTTAAAGGCCTTGGGGACTTCATAAGTTCACCTATTAAGGTTTTCTGTTAAGTACTGTTCATCGCCTTATCTACTTGAGCCAAAGGAGGGGCAGATCTCTATTTGCCTTACTGGTAAATACAATCAATGGGCACATGAGGGAGTGGTAAAAGAGCAGAAGAGAGTGATCCAGAGTGAAGTATAGAGACAAAGCACCATTAACAAGACTTAGGTCAAATCTTGCATAATTTTTGTTAGAGGGAAATGATGCCTTTTCCCAAGTTTTTTGGATTCCATGAGGAGAGAATATTCTAGACACACTCATGGTAGCTCTATACTGCTCCAAATCACTCTGCCCCAGGGGAGTTGGAATGACTTCTGTGATTGGTAAGCAATGGCATGCTTGGCTAAATTCCTTCTTTCTCTTGTTTGAGACTAGGCCTGCCACAAAGAGACATATTGTGTTCTACTTCAGGAAATGGAGCCTGTCCTGATTCAGTACTACTATGAATTTGATATTCCCTGGTCTGATTCCAAGGTTTATTATTAATAATATTATCTGATTAACAGAACAAAAGCTACATCCTTCAACTTATACTACATCAGTAATAATAAAGGTGATATTCTGGTTCTCTACCTCCCTCTCCTATGTATCATTTTTGAATTTTTCAGATCTTGGGCAGGGAGCTTCTCAGAGACATTAAGATTATGCAAGAAGGTGGGATAAAGCATTAAAATTAATAACAAATTGTATGGTTGTCTTTACAATCACTACTCAGTTTTAAAAACCCAAATAGTAGATTTTCATTTTAACTTTACTATCTGTGAAAATATTAGAAAAAAATAGTAAAATACTTGGACAA
Source organism: Eidolon dupreanum (assembly GCA_028627145.1). Classification (NCBI taxonomy): domain Eukaryota; kingdom Metazoa; phylum Chordata; class Mammalia; order Chiroptera; family Pteropodidae; genus Eidolon; species Eidolon dupreanum. Next base: position 51,774,949 of record CM053505.1, on the reverse strand, counting down.
TTCAAATAAATGCTGATTCTGGAATTCTGATCGCTCTGATTATCATTCAAACTTTGACTTGTGCTGAAATACTACATATTTTCATAGGTAAATAAATTATAGTTTGGTTATATTTGGTTGAAAAATATGCTGTTGATTATTAATATTTTCAGACAACCCTTTTGTAAGAGAAAAATTCTAATATTGAAGATATATTTGGTTTTTAATGGAGCCATTTTAAAAAATGATTTTACAGCATTCCAATATATGAACAAAGATAACCTTCCAAATTCCATAAAATAAATTTTAATTTAAAAAATAAATATGTCAAAGAGTATTTTTGAGGGAGTAATGTTAGAAAATCAAATAATCCCATGGATGTACTCAAATTCCTGAAGCATTGCAACTCATTCTTTCAAACAATAATAATGGAGAAAAAAGATCCTCAGTGGAGAAAAAATTTCCCTTCTATGTGACAAGATGTGAGCAATACACTTTGATACTATTAAAAAATGTCAACAAAATGATGTTGACCCATAAACAGTGACCTTTACAAGAATGGACTGACAGGCAGAGAAATCAGAAATAGAAAAATTTCACCACATGAATCATCAGCTAGAGTGATGAAACTTTTTCATTAAAACTTAAGTCTATATCCATGTCTAGTCACCCATCAGATATACCTCTTGGGTTTTTTGAGTTTATAGATAATTCAAGTAAATATTTTCATGCCAGAAAAGTTACCAACAGTGATTTACTTAGGGATTATAAAATCTTTGCCAAACAACCTTACAAATATACACTTTCTAGAGTGGACTGGTGTTTAGCTGACTTTTTGATGATGCCTGTAAAGAATGACAACATTCTGAAGGTACTGTTTCAGGGAACGGCTTAGGCACATTTGCTTCACCATCTCAAAAATCTCTATTTTTTTAAATTAGCAGACATACATTAATTCCTGATACAGAGTGCACTGAACAAGGATTCAAGAGAATTGAATTCTAGTTCTGGTTATATTATTGAGCTGTATAATCTTGTCAATATTTATTTGAATTGTTATCCCTAAACTTTCATCTGCATTTTGTTCAAATGGAAATTAAAATTATGTATTAGTTACAGAAATAATTTAATTTTACCTTTTATAAATATAAGTTAAGCATAAGATTTATAGGCAATTAAGTGGAAAAAAGTTAACTACATAGTAAAAGCTTTTTCTTCACCTACCATGTTGAAATACATTTTAAACTATTAACTTTTTAAAATAAGGAAGATATTTCATTGTTTTACATGCTACTAATTATAGTATATGCATTTATATCTCCCTTCTAGCTCCAGAGTATACACATATCTATACTCGTGAACAATGGAATGCTGCAGACATGCTAAAAGTCTCTCTCTGTGTCTTGTTCTAATTACTCTTTTTGTACTAGTCTTTAAATAGCTCGATATTGTACTATGGTAGGTTTACAAATGAAGAAACACAAACTGGTTTGAGTAATATTGGGCAGCCTCCTAATGAGGCAAATGTGTGAATTCAGTTACTATTTCAAATTTCTGTTGACCTTTTCCTTTTTCCTTTGTTTACATTGACAGTGCTTCTTTAGCTCTTAAATACTCTAAATTTCTTTTTTTATTGACAGAGCTACCCGCTTATGACCTGCATCCACTTTGGCAATGCTTGTATAAGTTGTATTTTCCCCTACGCATATAATTTTAGTATTTATCTTATCTATATGTATTGGATATTGGTAATGAAATGTATGAGACTAAACCAAAGATATGCAACCAGTGTGCCACTGGTGTGCAGCAGATGGGTCATAGGTGAGCTGAGATATCATTTCTCTTAGTTCTGAGTTGGCTGGGTAGCGAATGGGGTGGCTGTGTAGAACCTGGAGCAGCTAGATTTCCTGGAGTCCAGTTGTTTCTTGGTAAGAGCAGCCTTATCTGGAAATGGCAGTGTGCTTTACTAATACATATTATCATTTTCTGGAAATAAAGAAGCAGTTATTTTGGCTCTAACTACTCAAAGTATAGCCCTCAACAACCATCATCATTATCATTTGGGAACTTGTAAGAAATGCAGAACTTCATTTCCTACCTAATGTATCAGAATCTGTAGATTCCTATGCACAGTAGAATTTAAGAAGCTCTGGACTAAGATATATCCTTGGTGCCCAGATGGTTTGTAACCTTATCAGCACTTCAAAATCCTTTGAAGGTAGGGGGATTTTACAAATTCTAATGTACAGACTGAAATCTCTGGAGCTGGGTACTAAACATAGTGTTCTTAAGATTTCCCAGGTAATTCTAATATACAATCAATGTTGAGCACCACTGATCTAGCGACTTTTCCACTTCTAATAGGTGGGCACTACATGTCACGGGATACCAAATAAAACAAAACAAAATGAAACAAAAGTGCACTATAGCAATCAGCTGCTCTTTGTGTGTCTTACAGTGCTGATATGTGATTATGTGTGGTGGGAGCAGTGAATTAATAGTGAATTGCGTACTATGGGGATAGGTATAATTCATAGAAGTCTTTGTAAGTGTCTACAACTTTGAGTTGAGTTTAAAGTTACCCTAAAGTAACAAATTTAGTAGCTTTTCTCATTATATCACTCTTGGGTCTGTGGCTACTAGTGTCCTGGTGTGAGTGCCAGGGTAACTTCTTCAACAGATTTTATCTCTAAATACATTATATTTCCTTTAGTCAACTTAGGTTACCCCTTGCTTTTATCTTTCACTTTGATTCTGCTATCAAATTTTAAAAGTCATAACCCATTTTTCTTGGAAAGCTACTTCAAGGAAAAGTTATTTTGATAGCAGTAACTGAAATATTTCTTTAAAATATTTACGTATGTAAAAGATTTTGTCAGAAAGAAATGAACATAAAGTAAAATAGGAAGATATGTCAAAAGCTAACAGCCATGGAAATGGAAAGAATGAATAGATTTATTTCCTCATTCTGGTTTTAGAAGTCTTTTAAAATTTTCATAATAGCCCTTAGGAACAGTAATAAGCATACAGAGAATCCTGATTTTTTTCTGTTTTGTTTTTGTTTGGTTTGGTTTTGTTTTCTATCATCACCACCTGGAATATAAGGGGATGTTGTTTCTGGGTTATGGCCTTATGAACTCAGCTTTTGCCCCTTTTCTCTCACTCAGTAGTGACTTAGCACCCAGACTGGCTGTTGGTCATGTGAAATATTTGTATCAAGTTTTCTGTGATTGCTGCAACAAATTACCACAAAACTTTGTGCTTAAAATAATGGAAATTTATTCTTTAATTATTCTGGAAGCTAGAAGCCCGAATTCAGTATCATTGGGCTAAAATCAAAGTGTGGGTAGGGTGATGCTCTCCCTGCAGGCTCTAGAGGAGAGTTCATTCCTGCCTCTTCCAGTTTCTGGTGGCTGTCAGGAATACTTGGCTTGTGGCTTCAACACTCCAATCTCTGCCTCTCTGTTCACATATCTTCTTTAAGCAGTGCAAATAACCTGGGGGTACAAATGATAAATCACAGGTGTATATTATAACTACAGTGTATACCTAATAAAGTTTCTTATATATATCAGAAATCATGTTTCTGGATCCCTTTGTTCATAAAAACCCATGGTTTTATCATTGCTGGCCCACCTCTTTTTGTCTAGATCCCCATCGTGTCTGATTTTATCTGCTAATTTACCCTGCTTCTATCAGTATTCCAAGCCAGCATCTTTGCTTTCTCATTGTCCCTTGCCCCAGCTCCAGTAAAATGGTCTTGTGTGATTCTGATTTCACTGAAATAGGGCTAACATGACAGAAGTTTGCAAGTGGTGAATGCTTCGCTTATACATTCAAGTAGCTACTTGTAGATAACGCCTATGGTTCTAATGTATAAAAATGAAGAAATCAACACTTTATATATAAAAATATTGTTAACATATCATTTCATTAAGCAGTAAACAATGCAGCAATTCTCCACTTTGCTGTTTGTACAATGAATATAAAGTTTCAATTATACAAGATGAATAAATTCTAGAGATCTATACAACATTGTGCCTATAGATAACAATATTATATTGTACACTTAAGAATTTAAGAGAGTAGATCTCATATTGTGTGCTTACCACAATAAAAAGAAATATTTAAAAAGATAAACAACACATATGCAAAATGTACATGAATCACATCAAAAGGTACATAATTCTAGGCAGAGCTAGTGTCTTTTTTTTTTTTGCCAACCTCCTATGACTTGCTCTTTAACTCTACACACTGTCTAATATTGTCCTTGTTTCAGCTGTGTTCTTTGATTCTTTTAATATTCTCAGGTATCAACTGAATATGGTAGCCATGTTTCTTTAATTGGAATGAATCTTTGGACATCAGGTTATGTTTCTCAGATGACTCTTAATTCCTCTTCTCTAGCCTTACGAATGTATTCCAGTGCCTAACCCAGTTCCAGTCACATAGTAGGTGCTTACAAACTACCTGCTGGATGAGTGGAAATAAAGGCTATCTTCTGATTTGGAGCAAACTGCTTATTACTAATTAAACAAGACTGGTGACATCTGTTAATGATCATGAAGCATTTCCCTTTCTAAATTATTTATAGAACTGTTTCTTAGAGGTGTTGGACTTTATTTTTGAAACTACTCAAAATATTTTGAACATAATCCGTTTTTAAGAACGTTTTTAGTAACTATTCATACCCAATATCTAGACTTAATTCTATGGAATAATCTATACGTGGTTTACAGTGTGAGAGAAGCTATGGAGTAAGCCATCTCTTTATTCTGATTCACTGTTACTTTTTTTAATTTGTCACTAGTTTTTCATCCTAAAAATGTTTAAATCTGTATTTTTGTCTATTACTGAATATCCACTATAAAATTATATATGCAGACAACTTTACTTACAGTTTTTTTAAGTTAAGATCTCTGTCTGAAAACATAGATAGTGCATATATTAGAAAAGATTAATCATCTATCTAGCTTTGTGAAAATGTATTTATTGGGATGAAAGACTAATGTCCACTATCACAGGATAACATTTTGCAAATTATAACCATGGTAAATAAAAATGTGTTTGAATTTTCTATAAAGTTCATTTCCATTTCACAGCATAAATCCCTGCTTGCCTCCTAAATTTATAGGCTGAAACTTGTAAACATGGCATAGTGTTAAATAAAAGAAACATATACTTGCGATAATAGAAATCTAAAGATAATGATTGCAAACTTGTCCATTTTTCTTTATGACAATTCCCAGATGGAGTTATATGGAATTTGAATACTTGTTGAGAATGTTAAATGACTTTTTATACTGCTTAACTCTTTAGAACATAAATAAGAATTAAACTAGCTGGTTTTTAAGGACATATTAATGTAGCCAAATGAAGCAAAGGAAATACAATTACTTAGTAATAATGAGAAGAGATGATTTCAGTATGTTCTCTTCACAGTTTATGAAATTTATACCCAATGAACTAAGGTGGACAATACATTTTGTATAACTAAGATTTCTGGATAACAGACGTTAACTTTCTGAGTGCCAGAGATTTAACTGATTTCATATTGTAAAAGTTTCCAAAAATGTGATACATGTTTTTTTCTACCACATTAAGTATGTTACAGTGTCATCTGATTTTTAAAAAAAAATAATGGAAATTTACTTTTCCACAATTCTGGAGGTTAGAAGTCTAAGATCAAGGTTCTAGCAAAGTAAGCTCCTTCTGAAGCATCTCTTCTTGCCTGTACCTTACCACTATGTCCTAATCTCTTCTCCTTCTTTTAAAATAATATTTAATTTTTCAATTACAGTAACGTAAAATGTTATATTAGTTTTAGGTGTACAACATAGTGATTGGACATGTAAATAATTTACAAAGTGATCATCCTGATAAATCTAATACCCATCTTACACCATTCATAGTTATTACAATTTTATCAACTATATTCCCACTGCTATACTTTACATCATCATGACTATTTTATAACTACCAATTTGTACTTCTTAATTTCATCCTCTTTCTCCCTCATTCCTCCAAGCTTTCTCCTTCATCTCCCCCAAGTTCTCTGTATCTATGAGTCTGTTTTATTTGTTCATTTATTTTGATTTTTAGATTCCACGTATAAGTGAAATCGTATGGTATTTATATTTCTCTGTCTGACTTATTTCATTTAGCATAATATTGTCTAGGTCCATCTATATTGTTACAGATGGCCCCATTTTATTATTTTTAATGCTTGAGTAATACCCCATTGTAAATATGTACCGCTTCTTTATCCATTCATCTATTGAGGGACACAGGTTGCTTCCATATCTTGGCTATTTTAAATAATGTTGCAATGGACATATGAAAGCTTATGTCTTTTTGAATTACTGTTTTGAGTTTCTTCAGATAAACACTCAGAAATGGAATTACTGGGTCCTTCTTTGTCTCTTGTTATAGCCTTTATTTTATAGTCAATTTTGTTTGGTATAAGTGTTGCTATAACACCTTATTTTTTCTTCATTTCCATTTATATTAAACATCTTTTTCCATTCCCTTACTTTCAGTCTGTGTGTCTTTTGATCTGAAGTGAGTCTTTTAGGCAGCATATGTAAGGGTCTATTTTCTTATCCATTAAGCCACCCTATGTCTTTTCGTTGAAGCATTTAAAGTAATTGTTGATAGATATATAGTTGTTGCCATTTTATTTTTCATATTTTTTATCTTTTTTTTTCTTCTACTTAAATGTCTCATTCATATTTCCTGAAATACAGGTTTGGTGTTGATGAACTCCTTTAGCTTTTTTCTTGTCTAGGAAGCTCTTTATCTGTCCTTCAATTCTAAAGAATAACTTTGCTGAGGAGAATAATCTTGGTTATAGGTCCTTGCTTTTCATCAATTTGAATATTTTGTGATGATCCCTTCTGGCCTGCAAAGTTTCTGTTGAGAAATCAGCTGTTATATGATTTTTATTAGTGACTCAGAATCATTCTTTCATTCCTTAAAATATAATTTTGTTACAGTTTTTATGGTGCAATGACCTCAGCAAGACTTTGAGAGTTTCTTTCTGGAAAAAGACCCTGGTGTGAACTTTTATTTTATTCTCTTACCTCTCTGTATAGAGGAACTACAAATGAAGATCCTGAGTAATATGATACAGCTATCTTTATCCACAATTAATTAGTGGATTAAATACTAAAACCAAATGGTTTTCTTATTCTCCAGAAAACCATTATCTTCATTTTTTTTTTATTGACTTGGCTGTAGGATTCAGAACACTATCTCTTATTTCTTTTTCCTTTATGGAATGGATCATGGACTTACCTTCATTAGTTCATATGTAATTCTCTTACTTGTATTATTTGCTACCAGGATATAAGAAAAGTCACCATCACCATTTCAAAAATTTGTGAAATTGTACTCTGCTGGAGGGTATATATCAAGTGGCAAATATTTAATATTGATATACCACTGTTATCTATTCCATATTCAAATTTCAGCAGTTGCCCCAATAATGTCTTTTATAGCTCCTTTTCCTGGTCCAGAATCCAATTTTGGATCATTCACTAAAATTAATAGTCATGTGTCTTTAGGTTTCTTTAATTTAGAACTATCCCTTTATCTGTGTTTCTTGACTTTTATATTTTTAAAGTGTATAGGCCAGTTATTTTGCAAAATATTTCTCAACTATCTTTCTTTTTGATTTGGATTATGAATTTTTGGTAAGAGTGCCCATATTGTTACTGGTGTGTCATTTCTTTTAGGTTATTCAGCAGACTGTGATAGGAAATATATCTTTGTAGGTGTGTATGTTTCTCTCTCTCTCTCTCTCTCTCTCTCTCTCTCTCTCTCTTTCCCTCTCTCTCTCCCTCTCTCTCATACATACACATGAGTTCATCTGTGTTCATACTGATATTTTCAATTCCAGTTTAGCAAAATAGGGTACATTTTAGTATCTTTCCTTTCCATATTTATGACTGCCCCAACAGAGAGACTCTTAGCTCCTATTATCCACAATATATTTAAACATTTGTTCAAGTCTGGAATATACAGAAGGTAGTTTCAAAATTTCTAAACTATACCACTGTAAAAATCTTGTCTGGGTTTTAAACTTAAGTTTCAAGCTTCTAAAAGTGAGATACTAATGAACAACATTCTAGTTTGGTCCCCTAGAGTCATTTCTGAGGTTAGAGTCTTTTTCTTAAGTGCAGTTTTCAGGTTCTAACCCCCATGCTGATAGACTTGTCTGAATTGTAAGACTTGCTTTCTTACATCTTTGACTTCTGTTTTTTTTTTTTTTTTCAATAACACTCCTAATTCCCTAGCACCATATTGAAAATTATTTTTGCTGGGGCTTCTCCATATTTCCATCAAATCTGTGTAATCTCGGACCCAATTCACTTCCAGCTAAGCCACGGTTCGGCTAGTACATGGAAACATTGATAGCCTATCTTTATTGTGCTTAAAAGTTAAATTGAACTTTGTGTGTGTGCACACACACATGTGTATCTGTGTGTTTGTGTGTAGAGCAGGTTATGGATATATGTGAAAATTATTCTTTGACAGTTACTTATAAAAAACAGAGATAGCAACTATTGCCAATACTCTTCAGTTTTATCAGTGTTGCAAATATATAATATATTCAGGTAATTTTAGAAGTCTTTTTTCCCTGGAAAAATTATATTCTTTTGCAGCATCATAAATTGCTCTTTTCTTTTTTTAATACCAACTATATGTAGCCATCTAATGCTCCATCTCATTCTGAAATGTCAAAGTCATCATTCTGAAAAGTCACACAATTAGGTCAAATATATTGCCTAATAAAAATCTTTCACCTTCTCAATGAGCACTGAGACAAAGATAAGAGGTCTTTAAAAAATATTCACAGAGGATATGGCCTGTGTCTTATAATTTGAGTATCCAGACTTTTAATGATTCAAGATCTATTTTAAAAATTAAACTCTACTCTTTTCAAAAAGATACTGAGAAGAGACAATTTTGCATTTAAGACTGTGAAATCTGGAGTTAGATGGGTTACTTAACTTTTCTACGATTAAGTTTCTTCATTTGTAAAATGGTTATAATAATAGTACTTAAATTGCAGGATTGCTGCATTATATAATATATTGAAATAAAAACATTCAACTGTATCTGATACCTAGGAAATGATAAATGTTTCCTCTTGTTATAAATATTATTCAAATCTATAATCCTTTTCTGTGCTTTTAGTTCTTGGTTGTTTTTTCTTTCCTCATGTAACTGCTTTACAATTCTGCTCCTTGCCCTTCACTGAAGGGAGATTGATGATTTTCATGCTGCGCTCATTTTAGTTGTGTTGCTTGTGCATGCAGCATTGGCCAAAGTTTATTGCTTATTCTAATAGAGTTCAGCTTGTGCACATAGAGATGTCAAGTCTTCAGAGGTATTGTATTGAGACCGTAGTATGCATTTACCTGCTTCTCATATCTAAAGTGATATTAATGAGGTGCAAGGTAGCTCTCAATCATTGTTTCACTCCTACACTGCCAAGCAAGTTTGTCTTTTGTCTCTTGATTGTGTGTTACCTTCTTTCTGAAATATGCTGCTTTTTGCTACTCCCATGTCCCAACTGCTTCAAGTCACTGCCAATATATCTAAGTTTTCTATTTTCTTAAATTGCTTCTCTAATATTTTCTTTTCAGGAAAGAAATGTCTTAAGCTGATATTTTATATAAATCACCAGTCAACAGAATATTCTCCACACTGCAGAGTGAATTGACCAATCTTAATATACTAGTTGAAATATTTAGCTGTCTGATACTTCTCTCCTTTGTCCATTTGTTGGTGGATGTTTAGAAGCTATTCCTTTGATCATAAATATAGTTTTATTTTGTTTGGATAACTTTTAAGATATGTCCTCTTATAGCAGATTGAAGCTTTTAGACAGCTAGTTTTTGGGGAGCTGAAGTCTTACCATATTTTGAACTCAGAAAAATCTTTCCTATAACATATTTCTTTTTTTAATCAGGAGCTTCTCTTTCTGGGAAGATAACAGGAAGAAGCAATATAGGATTTAAGAGTGTAGCCTCTGAAGTCAGACAGATTTGTCCTTGGAAGGACACAGATAACATCCTTTTCATCTATTTCTTTTTCTTAGTTTTTATCTCCAAAGAAGCTACTCATATAGAGGCAAGGGCTTCTGAAATCATTAGGGCCATAATAGCTTTACTTTCCTGTTTCTAAAAGATCACAGAAACATTTTTTAAGTAAGAGCATCAAATTGGATATGGGTGCTGGTTTCTACTCCTCTTCAGAGCCTAGCTATCTAACTGGTTTTGCACAAAGTATTAGGCATATACCTTAGTTATGGATGGGAGCATGGGAACTTGTAGAAGGGTTAATCTAGAGTAATGATTCTAATGACAGTGGTGATAAAAAATAATAATAATATTCTTATAAAAGTAGCATTTACAGAAAGTTTATCATGTACCAGGCATTCATAAACACATTTAGTTTTGCCAAATCTTTGAGTGATTATCTTCATTTTTACAAATGAGCAAACTGAAGAGCAGAGAAGTTAGTTAACTTGTCCCAAGTCACAAAGGTAGAAAGATGCAGAGTAGGATTCAGATTCAGTGCTGTCTTACTCTAAAGCCCATATTCTTTATCACACTAGGCTGCTTGTAGATTTTTACGAGTTTTGTATGGTCTGTCCTATCCTAGACACACACACAGAGAAGAAATCAGACTGGAACTCATTTGCAGAAATAAGGTTCCTGAAGTCTAGGTGAAACAAAGACATATTTATTATTCACCCACATTCAAAACTAATTGAACAATAAGCATAGTACCCAGAAAGTAGAGATCAAAACATCACATTTATTACTGAGTTATATTTGAGGCAGTGGCTTAGTGCTCACTTACCTTTATCTTGGAACTACCTACCTGAGGGTAAATTTGGTTCTGCAGAGTTTAACACTTACCTACAGTTGCTGCCTTACACTGGTCTGGTGTGAAGAGAGAAAGAGAATGCTTACAGATTTAGATTATTGGCCCACTGATAAAATTTTGGACCAATGGCTATAACTTACCCACCAGGTAACTCATGACCTCTCAGTGGAGAGGAGTTAGAGTTGGGGCAAGGGGCCTAGAGGTTTAATCCCTACTTAGGGAAAACAGACTATTGAGGAATAAATGTTCCCCCTAATATCTCTAAAGTTCAGAGGTTTTACAAGTGACTCATACATTAAAAATGACATATCAAGGCTATAGTCAATCTTAGCTTTGTTTGAAAAGAAAAATAAAGACTGGGTGAAAAGGAGCCAAAGAATTTCTTCTTGTTAGAAATATAACACTTTGTGTGGCCCATGCAGACATGGTTTTGAGGTCGATTTCCTTTAAAAATCAATGAAACTTACATAAGTGCCTCTCTACTGAATCCTTTAGGTGTTTATATTTTATGTATAATCCATTTTCCAAAGAAAGTCATATTACAGAAATGCATTCTCTTGGTCTTCCGAAAACATGTATGACCAAGCCTGTGGAAATATGGGAGACAAACGAGGAAAATAGCAGAAGATAAAATATGTGAATGTGTGTACACCTCTTCTATCCCTTACGGAAGTGAATATGTTCATTTATCTGAACAAATAAATGGAAACTGAACTCAATGAGTTTTAATGAATGACATTTTTTATTAAATGAAAATGAACGGCGATTTTTATCTTTTCTGTACAGTTTTTAAAAGAAATTTCATGACTGGTATTTGCATACAAAACCAGATGTTGACACTACAACAGCAGTAATAATGATAATACTAAGAATGCCAACAGTTATTGTGTGCTTTATTTAATCAGGATCCATGCCAAGACTTTTACATATATGTATTATTTTATTTAATACTCACATTTATATAAGGTATATACTACTGTTATTCACATTATACATAGAAAACTAAGGGTCAGAGAGTTTAAGTGACTTGCTTAAGCTTACTAGTCTAAATGACTTACTGGTAAGTCATTTAAGTCTTTCTCGCTTTAAAGCATGTGTTCTAAATCACTATGCAGTAAGCCTTTATATATCAAGATACATAATTCTAGTCTAATGATACTGGGATTTAAAAATCTGGCAAGTATAGGTATAATTTGTTTATGAATTACTTATTCTAGAGCTTTATTCATATAAAGTTTTATCTAGAGCTTACTATGTTAGGCCTTAGCAAAATCAGCACAGCACCTGCCTTCATGCACCTCACCGTTCAGTGCACTGTTGAGAATCATCTCATTCTGCTATGACAGTTTAGTCGTCCTGATCTATGCCTGGATTGGGGAAAGGGAGGAGCTTGTTAAAATGCTACAAACTTATTCTTTAAGAGACATATCTTTCTCTTATATTTTGCCCAAAATATGTGTCAGCCAGATTCTATGACTTGATTCTGTGACTTAAGCAAATGATTCTGTAAAAGAAAATCATCCTTAGATGATGCTGTATGTGGCAGTTGGATGGTTAATGCTTAGAGAAGGATGCTTGCCAACTCTGGTGTAGCAACAGAGGGAGCATCACAGTGTGTGGTGATTAGGTGTTGTGTTTTGTCAAGGACACAGTCAGATTACTGGCTATATCCCCAGCAATTTCTTTAGGAGTAGATTGGTAGCTGATATACAGCCTGACACTCCTCAGTGCTGGCTTGGTATAGAATCTGAGCCAGCCTAGCAATAGGAAGGAGTAGGGGCCAAGGTGGTATTTAGCTATTGGGTACTGGTTTTGAGTGTTGCGACTGTGAAAAGTGGATAGAACACAACAGATAAATAAGTAGCTCATATATTAACATAACCCAACTTTCATCCAAGTGGACTATGGCTTCTCTTCTACTTTTGTACTCTCTGAGGCAAAACCACACTGATAAATCTGCTTCCCACTCACTGCCTTCATTTATTATTAACATTATCTTATGGTTGATACTACTTATCTTCTTTTCATACTGTGATTTCAAAATGAGTTCTAAAATTTTAAATTTGAATGACATATGAAAAGTAGTGTAATCTAAAGTGATTTTCTACTAATACATAGGCTATAAAATTAAAGACTTTATTCTTTTGGTAGATGTTAATAGTTCTGTTACCATGGGTTTATTCCTTTAATTTCATGTAAATTTAAATTTTATGATGTTTGCTTCTCGAAGATTATATAATCCTTTTTATTATTGAAAAGAATCACAATCATGCAAATGATTATATACAAGGAGACAAGCAGCAATTAACTGTGAAAGACAGGCTGCTACTGTAAGAATTGTATTCATACCGAATGGAATTGGACTTTTCTTAAAATAAACCTGAAAATTCAGTTGGTACAGATTTTAAAGGCAAGCAGTTTGTTGAGAGAAGTTTGTACTCTTGCCATAATAGTTTTGAATTTTAATATTTATAGTTTTCTTTTACTCTAGTATGTTTTTAGCTCCTGCCTTATATAAAAAAAAAAAAAATGACTGTCTCAGCAAGTAAGAAATAGGTGCTGAAAAAAAATTTCAGTCTGATTTATGTAACTTTGACCTAACTACTTACTCTCATTATTAAGAAATTGGGCAATAATAACCATTTAAAATTTTTTTAAAACTTAAATGTGCTTCATTTTTATTTATAGCTTCTCTAAAATTAAAACTAGTTTTCATTATGATTCTTCAGCATGTATTGAGCTAGAATTTCCCGTGGGCCTACTCTTTGATACTGAATTGCACACAGTGAAGGGCTTTTATTGCTTTAAGTGGTGAAGCTCCATTTACTGTATTTCTTTTGCTGCTGTCACCATTCACAAGGGTCCAACAAGACTTCAAGGTGGTGTATGATACTACTTAAAGACGTATTATTTTAGAACCCAACAAACCTGGGTTCAAATCCTGGAACTTCTACTTATTAACTCTGTGGCCTTGGGCGAATTACTCAACCTCTTCGAGTCTCAGTGTGTCTATTGGCATCAAGGTTTTAATAACAGAACCTGCTTCATGAAAATTAACTGAGTCCAGGTTTAACACAGCGTCTTGCATATAGTAAATATTCGTTGTAATAACTGCTATTATTATCTACCTTATTGAGTACTGTGTACTCTGAAGAACTGAGACTAAAAAAGGAACATCCTAGAAGTTTTCTTTGGCAAAAAGCAGAGATGGGATAAAGTATCAAAGTTTTCACTCAGGCTGAATTTTGTAGTGATTCTGATTTCTAACATTTGCAAGGGAGAGAAGGAGAAAGAAAAAGACATGATGAAAAAATCGGTCATCAATTGCATCAAGCCATCCCGGGAAAAACAAGAGACTGCATATGTTGATTAGGATGAGAAAATCATAAAGCACTGACCAGCACACTTGAATTGGCATTTAATTTCTCAGTAGGCCTGTGTAGTTTAACTGAAAGGAACTGCAGAGGTAGGCACATATGGTGATAACTTGGCCTAGAGGCTTCATTTTAAATTGAGAGCTTTCAGGTTTTTATGGACTTTCAGGCTGGAAGGAACCAGTTAAGAAAATTCAACTTCACTTATTAGCCTGGGATCGTTGGGGTTGAATTATAATTTAAAACATCAAATATAAATAGCTCTGAGGACCAAGGGATTTTTAAAAGAAAGCAGCATCAATTCCTCCAAACTACCAATACCAATACCACCACCTACACAGTCACTTACCAATTATGCATACTGAATTTTAGTCAACTACCATGGGTCTTAAGAGCAGAGCAAATAATGGAGCAGAAGTAAGTCATTGTGCGGCCCAGCAACAGACTTCAGAATGAAGCATATCAGAAGAAAAGCTTTTTCTTTGTTTTGTCCCCTATGCTTTATAACTTGTCTAGGTTCTAGTCCTGCCTCTGCTATTAACTCAGTGCCTATAGACAAGTCACTCATATACTATCTATCTTAGTTTCCTCTCCTATAAATAGAGAGGATAAATTTTCTAAGTTTTCTTCTAGCTCTGATAGTGTAAAAGATTGCAAGAATATGAGTAGATGAGTTTGGGTAGCTCTCTGAGTCTGATTCCAAGAGTTTGATAGTTTGATAGGTGAAGCATTGCTGGAACCCGCCAGACAGAGTCGAACAGTCCTGAGTGGGGGAGCGAGGGTTAGGAAAAAAAACGGAGAAGAGAAAAAGATCTCGGGAAGGCATACAGTCAAAGATGCAGCACCTAGTTTATTTAGCACCGTATACTTATACAGCTTGAGTACGTGACAAACTGCTCCTAACAAACTGCTCGAAACAAAACCACAAGTATTCAGAAACAATAGCTGCAATTAACATGCGATTAACATAAGCAGAGAAACCTCCTCCCTTGGAATTTCAGGAACTGATAATTCCTTGCAAAGGGCTCCCAACATAGCATCTACCCCAAAGATGGTTATTCTCACGTGGTCATTATGTGTATGCATGTGTGTGTGTGTGTGTGTGTGTGTGTGTGTGTGTGAGAGAGAGAGACAGAGAGAGAGAGAGAGAGAGAGAGACAGAGACAGAGACAGAGAGAGACAGAGAGAGAGAGACAGAGAGAGAGAGACAGAGAGAGAGAGACAGAGAGAGAGAGATAGAGAGACAGAGAGAAAAAGAGACAGAGACGGAATCAGAATGAGAGGATAAAAGAGAAGAGAGAACATGATTGTACATATTGGAGGGAGCTGTGACTAGAGAAATTCATACTCAGAATCTTTTCGAATGTTTCCTCTTATGTTTCTGCTCATTCTGGGTCCTTGTAGGAATTCTAACTTTATAATCACACAAAACTTAATTAGTTCTTTTCCAAATTTGATAATTTGAATAAATTATTCAAGCTATATCTTCAAGTCCAGTGAGCTTCTCCAGACAACTGCTACCATAGAAAGCATCCTACAGCCTGATTCAAGAGAAGCAGGAGAAGTACTCCAGGGCTTCTGCCCCTCATCATTGAATAGACCTAGCTATGTGCTTTTCGGCAAGACTAATTCGTTAACAGAGAAAACTGTTAATAGTGCTGGATTAGCTACCTGAGATACCATCTGTGCCTCTTATAGTGAGGCAACTGAGAATGACTGGGTTGGAAAGGCTGTATTATTTTCATACAGGTCAAAGTCAGGACTTGGGGGAATTAAATATTTAAGGTTGCTCTTCCTCTTAATACTAACCAAAGATTACCTTCGGTCTTTCTCAAGTCAGCACTCTTAAAGTCACATACTCCTTCAATGTAGTTGTTTTCATAAGCTGTGGACTGGACCCTTATAAACTGTGGCATGGCTATAAGAGATAGTATGTTTGTAGGAATGTCTTCATAGAGTAGGGATTATAATAGGGAATTTTTAGTAGGGACATCCTAATGCATTGCTGCTCATCTATTTATTCATATCCAAGAATAATTATAGTAAGGCTTTATACAGGAGAAATCATGTTTTAAGTGCCTTCAAGTCTATATCAGGTCTCAGTAACCCCAAATGCCAATACCTCCTTCATCTCATTTTGCTAGGAGGTACTTCAGTAGATTGGTTATATATTTGGAGTGTTTAAGCCTTGGAGAAAGACAGACCTGGGTTCAAATTCTATCTCATTCACTAAGTCCTGACCCTGTTCTCTCATCTGTAAAATAGGATGATAATAACATTGAACTCACAAAGATAAAGTAGAAGGTAAGGAGTCAGTGAGATAATATTCACAAAAAGCTTAACAGTGTTTTGGCCATCGTAACAATAAATTCTAACATTTATTATCATTAATCAAAAATTATCTGCAATGAACCTGTAGTTTCAAAAATATGTTCCAGCTTTTATATACTTTAAAAAATAAAGTTATTGGATATGAGATGGCTTCTCCCTGTTAAAAAAGCTTTTTTAATATTTATTTTCTTATTTATTAAAATGTTTGTTTTTTAAACTTTTAATTTTCTGTTAATGGGATATTCACATACACTTTTGAGAATTAATAGAAAGATCCCCTGTAACCTATACCCAGTTTCCTCCAATGGCAACATTCTGCAAAACTATACAGTAGAATATCACAACCAAGATACTGCATGGTACAAATCACAAATCTTACTCAGATTTCCCAGTTTTTTATACTTATTTGTGTGTGTGTGTGTGTGTGTGTATTTAGTTATATGCAATTTATTATACATTTAGATCCGTGTATCTAACACCACAGATAGACAAGGCACAGAAAAGTTCCATTATCACATGAATCCATCATGTTGCCTTTGATAAACATACTAATCTCCCCCCACATTCCCTGTCCCTAACCCTTGGCAACAAATAATTTATTAACTATTTCCATAATTTTCTAAAGTCAAAAACACTATAAAAATGGAATCATACAGTATGTAATCTTTTGGGATTGGCTTTTTATACTCAGAACAATTTCCTGAAGATTTGTACAAGTTTTTGAGTGTATCAAGTTTGTTCCTTGTACTTCTGAGTAGTATTCCATGGTATGGATATACAGTTTTTAACCATTCACCCTTTGAGCGACACCAGGGCTATTTCCAGTTTGGGGCTATTATGAATCAAGTTGCTTGAACATTTTTATACAGGTTTTTGTGTGAACATGATTTTCATTTCTCTGGGATGAATACCTGAGTGCAGTTTCTAAGTCATATATCATTGCATATTTGGTTTTATAAGATATTGCCAAACAATTTTCCAGAGTGGCTATACCATTTTACTTCTGACCAACAATGTGTCAGTGTTGTAATTTCTCCATATCCTCGGCGGTGTTTGTTGATTTGACTATTTTTTACTTTAGTCATTCTGATAGGTGTGTACTAATATTTCATTGTGGCTTTAATTTGCATTTCCTTAAGGGCTAATGATGTTGAGTATCTTTCATGTACTTATTTGACATCCATGTATCTGCTTTTTTTAATTATGTTTTTAAAATTAAAGTTGACATTTAGTATTATTTTATATTAGTTTCTGGTATACAATATGGTTTTTAGACATTTATATAATTTATGAAGTGACCTCCCCCCCGATTAGTCAAGTATCCACTTGGTATTATACTTAGTTGTTACAATATTATTAACTATATTCTCTATGCTATACTTTACATCCTCATGACTGTTTTGTAACTACCAATTTGTCCTCTTAAGCTCTTCACCTTTTTTCATCCAGCCTCCCAATCCCCCTCCCATTTGGCAACCATCAGTTTGTTTTCTGTATCTATGAATCTGTTTCTGTTTTGTTTATTGGTTTCTTTGGTTCTTAAGATTCCACACATAAGTGAGATTATATGGTATTTGTCTTTCTCAGTCTGACTTATTTCACTTAACAGAATAAAGGAAATCATCAACAAAACAAAAAGACAGCCTACTAAATGGGAAAAGATACTCACCAACAAATTTAAAGGGTTAATATTAAAAAGTTATAAAGAATTCATAAAACTCAACATCAAAAACCAAAACAAAACAAAACAGTCTAATTAAAAAATGGGCAGATGACCTAAATAGACATTTCTTCAAAGAAGACATACAGATGGCCAATAGACATATGAAAAGATGCTCAATATCCCCAATCAGAGAAATACACGTTAAAACTGCATAAAACTGCAATGACATATTACCTCATACCTATTAGGATGGCTATCATCAATAAATCAAAAAAACAAGTGTTGGCAAGGATGTGGAGAAAAGAGAACCCTCATACACTGTTGGTGGGATTGCAAGATGGTTCAGCCACTATGGAAAACAATATAGAGGTTCCTTTAAAAAGTTAAATTTGAACTACCTTATGACCCAGTAGTTCCATTTCTAGGTATTTACTCAAAGAAATCCAAAACACTAATTCAAAAAGATATATGCATCCTTATATTCACTGAAGCACTATTTACAATAGCCAAGATATGGGAACAACTTAAGTGTCCATCAATAGATGATTGGATAAAGAAGTAATACATATATACAATGGAATGTGACTTGACCATTAAAAATGAAACCTTACCATTTGTATATCCTCTTAAGAGAACTGTCTGTGTATATCCTTAGACCATTTTCTAACTGGATTGGTTGTTTTCTTATTGTTGAAATTTAAGACTTTCTTATGTATTGCAGATACTGATTTTTTGTTGGATATGTGGTTGTAAGTATTTCTCCCACTCTGTAGATTGTCTTTTGATTCTTTTAATAGGGTTGTTCATACAGCAAGAGATTTTAATTTTGATAAAGCTCAATGTATTAATATTTTTTTCTCTTATGACTTGACTGGTATTTTTGTTGTAAAGTCTAAACTCTGCTTAGCCCTAGATTCTGAAACTTTTCTCCTATTATATTCTAAAAATTTTGTAGTTATATATTTTACATTTAAGCCTGTGATGTGTTTTGAGTTAATTTGATAATTCATGTATAAGGTGTGGTTTAGGACAACATTCTTCTGCTTTCTTAATGAAGTCCAGTTGTTCTAGAAACATTCATTAAAAATGCTGTCCTTCTTCACTAAATATTTTTTGGCTCTTCATCAAAAATTTGTTGGGCATATTTGCATGGGTTTAACTCTGGGTTTTCTTTTCTGTTCAATTAATCTATTTGTCTATCTGTCCACCAAGACTTATGCTTGGCTATTGAACACTATTTTGAATATTATAGATAAATATTACGCCTTAATAACCCACTTGATTCTTTTTTTTTCAGGATTTTTTTAGCTATTCTAGGACTATGCCTTTCCATACAAATTTCAGATTAATCTTGTACATGTCCACAAAATTATGCTGTGATTTTAATAAGGATTACATTAAAAACCTATGGGTCAATTTTTGGGAAAATTGACAGCTTTACTCAGTTGAATGTTCCAATCCATGTATATAATATGCCTCTCTTTTTCTGTAGGTCTTCTTTAATTTCTTTCATCAACATTTCATTATTGTCAGCATATAGATTTTATGTATGTTTTGTTAAATTTATACCTAATATACCTAATTATATCATTTTCTTTGGAGTGATTATAAATGGTATTGTGTTTTTAATTTGTTTCCACATGCTCAGTGTTAGTATATAGTATATGAATAGATTTTTGTTGGTTGATATTATATCTTATAAACTAACAGAACTCACTTTTAATTCTCAGAGATATGTGTGTGCATATGAGAGAGACAGAGAGAGAGAGAGAGAGAGAGAGAGAGAGAGAGAGAAGAGAAGAGAAGAGAAGAGAAGAGAAGAGAAGAGAAGAGAAGAGAAGAGAAGAGAAGAGAAGGGAAGGGAAGGGAAGGGAAGGGAAGGGAAGGGAAGGGAAGGGAAGGGAAGGGAAGGGAAGGGAAATGAAAGGAAGGGAAGGGAAGGGAAGAGAAGAGAAGAGAAGGGAAGAGAAGGGAAAGGAAGAGAAAAAGAGATTTCTTGGAATTTTCTTGTCATCTACAAATGGAGAATTTTATTTCTTTATAATCTGTATGCCTTTAATTTTTTTCTTACATTATTGCAGTGGCTATAACTTCCAGAACTGTGTTAAATAACAAGGATATCCTTATCTTGTTCTTGATCTCAAAGGAAAGCATTCAATCATTGATTATTTTGATGTTACTTGTAGGGATTTTTAGGTATTCTATGTCATGTTGAAGAAATTTACCTCTATTCTTAGTTTATTATGTTTATCAAAAAGGGTGTTGGATTTTTTCTTCATTTAAAAAAATTTTATTATGGTGACATTTGTTAGCGAAATCCAGTAAGTTTCAAATGTACAATTCAACAGTAAGGCATACAAATGTTGCATTGTGGGTTCACCTCCCATAGTTAGATTTCTTTCTGTCACTAAATATTTGATTTCTTTTACCCATCTACCTCCCTCCTCCTACCTAAGGGTGTTGGATTTTGATACAAGATTTTTCTTAACCTATTGAGACGATCATGTTTATTTTCTATATTCTTTTGATATGGTGTATTGTATTAATTGATTTTCTTACATTGAACCAGTCTAGCAAATCCTGGATAAATCTCACTTGGTTCTGGTTAAACTATGTACATCCATTTAAACTTAATTCAGGTGTCATCTCCTCCAGGCAGTCTTTCCTCATACTACCAGGTTGGTCAAGTACCTTTCCTTTGAGTTTCTAAATTAATCTGTTTATATCTACCATTACTCTTTGCTATATTTCCTATAAATTAATAATGCTTATAGGTCTGTCTTTACAACTAGGCTGTGAACTTTCTGACAGTTGCATTCTAGGTTCATTCATCTTTGTATTTCC
The DNA here is from genome assembly GCA_028627145.1 of Eidolon dupreanum. Lineage (NCBI taxonomy): Eukaryota > Metazoa > Chordata > Mammalia > Chiroptera > Pteropodidae > Eidolon > Eidolon dupreanum. Next base: position 51,753,856 of record CM053505.1, on the reverse strand, counting down.
AGTGACTAGCATAGTGCTTGCTGCTAATAGGTACTTAAATACCTGTCTGGGAGATCGAAGAATGGTGTGTTTCCTTTCTAAGAATTTAGGAATGAGAGGAACAATATCTTTGACATTCCCTAAATTTTCTGGCCTGGACAATGATTTTATTGCCATTATCAGTTCATGTGCTAGAAATGTGAGTTATGATTCAATCACCTCTGGGTGGATGTAGAGTTTATACTTCCAACATTGCAATGAGAACTCTTTCAGCAAATCTTAGATCAAACTTAAGTGTCCTAGTGTTTCCACTACTAAGAGAAGTCCTTGATCAGCTCCAATTTTTTTCTTCCTCAATTAAACCTTATTAAACCTCTATCATGAGTCAAAGCTTATGCTTGGAATTGTGGATACTAAGATAAATAATATACAGTCCTCATTCCAAAGAATCTTTTAGTCCTGTGTCCCTTAATCCTTTGATGTTCCCTCTGCCTTTACATTCACTCTAGGATTAAAATTGAAAGAAAATTGTGGCAAAGTTCCAAGTTTAATATTGCTATGAGATCAGAGGAATAAAAGTGCTTTAGAAAAAAATATCTAGGTGGCATGACTGACAAGGTTTTTGCTTTTATAGGTATAATGCTTCATTGTATATATATATATTCAAGAACTAGTATGGTATGGTGAAAAGTGCTCGAGGTTTAGAGTCAAACAGATCTGGTTTTGAATGTTGTCTCTGCTACTTACTGGCTGTGTAGCATCTATGAGTTTTATATTTTCACTTACGAAATGAGAATAATGACATCTGTCTCTAGGACAGTTTTGGAGATTAAATGGGATGATATATAAAAAGAGCCTGGGACATAGTAAACATTAATTACTTGTTAATTCCTAAACCCAAAGCCCACCCATATCCCTCTGTCTCTCTCAGCAGTTGATAGTTTAACTTTTTCTATAACAGGAACATTTCCTTAAAACTACGAATGGCAGGTCCTAAAAAAATTGAAAACATCAATCTCCCTGTGAGAAAGAAATCAGCTTTTTGCAAGCACGAATCCTGGCAGAGAATATCATGCACCTCACCCTCACACCCTATCCTTGAGTGACTGAGTGGGTGATCACTGTGCCAGGAAGGTCTACTGGGTACATGGGGTTTAGGGAGAGAAGACTGCCAATATGAACTCATCGATGTCTACTTATTTCAGCTTTAAAAAAAGAATATGTCACCTGCATAAACACATTCAGTATTCTTTCCTCAACTAGAGATGTCCATTTCAGAGATGGAACATAGCAAGCTTGTCAGTCTTGTCAGTTTATAAGCCTTGGAAGAGAAAAGTGGAGCCATTTAGCTGACAGTTTCAAGACAACAAATTTTAAAATCTTGAACTCTCAGACTTTCATGGCTGCTTTGTGTTCTCACCTGAAATCGATTTACAAATGAAAGGATAACACCATGTGAGATAGCAGCCCATCTTAGAGGCTCAGTCAATCAGGGCAGGTGTGTGAGACAGAGGCCAAGCTTATGTTATGTTTAGCTTCTACTACCCCATCTTCATTCTTTCCTTCTCCTCACCCATCCAAACGTGTTTTCAAAAGGGAATCAATAACAGTTCCTTAGATCTTAGTGTGGAGTTAAATCAAGTTGATTACCTCTTCTAAGGACTTTTTAATTAAGTTCTTACATAGAAATTTTTTTTATTTATTCAATAAATATTGAAGAAGAGAACTGTCTCAGGCATTCTGTTAGGTACTGGGAAAATAGACACTATCTCTGCAATCATGGAGTTTACAATTTAAAGGGGAAGACAGACACTTTTTAACCTTATAAATGTATATAATTTTATTCTTTCATAAATTTAATGAATAAAAAAATATAGGGTACTATGATAGAATTTAACAGAAACACCTATGACTGGGAAGCCAGGTAAGATACTTGTGGGGCAAGTTCATATAAAGTGAGATTTGAAGGAGAGGTAGGAAATCATCAGGCTAGGGTGTTAGGGGATAGAGTCAGGGCTGAGTGTTGCAGGCAGAAGGATTAGCAGATGGAAAGGGCATGTGTTGGGAAGGAGGTTGGAACTTTCACTGAAAAGGGAAAAGACTAGTGAGTTTGGAGGGTTTTGCTTCTAAGTAACAGGAGGCTCTTTGGTAACTTTTAAGTGAAAATCCTGTCTATAGCTACTTATTTTCTCCTATGATATACTATGTCTCATCCCTCTATACACATTTTCCCTAATATACTCTATCAAGATTATATTTTTCCTAATTTAGTCTATTTTCAATTAGGCCTGGCTGACATTAGATTATATCTTGGAGACTTTATACGATGCTTCCCATGTGAAAACACTGTGAAAGGCATAAACACCATTAATTCTCATATAAGTCCTGTGACATAGATATTATAATTACCACATAATTACCACACTCATTTTACAGAATAGGAAACCAAGGCTAATAGAAATTAAAGGACTTACCCAAGGTAAAAAGAATTTGTATTTAGCACCATACCTATGCTCTCTACCTTTTGCAATAATATCAGCTCCAAACCGAAACTTAATTTCAAAGCCAAATTTCATCCAATTAGAACTCTACATAACAACAATAAATAAGAATGCTCCTTCAGTTTATAGAGCTTAAAAGGGTAGTTTTAGTTGTTCAATGGTTAACATTTTATTGGTAAAGCAATGGTTAAACTAGTATGTTTTAAGAAAATGTTGACCTTGCTGGTCAATTTTGACATTGTGAAATTGTAAGGAAGATGTGACAATGCCTCGTTTAAAATGTTAATTATCACCAAAGAATTATTTTATTTTATTTTTATTTTTATTTTTTTGCTATTATGTGAAACTCTGAAAAACCTTTTGCAAATGGAATTAGTTTGCTTGCTGTCCCATTTATTAGAAGAGTACATATTCAGAGGAAACATAAATTTGTTATCTAAAGATACCAGTAATATAAGACTACAGCTATGGATTGAATGTGTGTATCCCTCCAAAATTCATATTTTGACTTTCTCTGCCTAATTTATTTCACTTAGCATAATGCCCTCTAGATCCATCCATGTTGTTGCAAATGGCAAGATTTCATTATTTTATTGTTGCATAATTTTCCATTGTCTGTGTGTCTGTGTATACACACAATATCTTCCTTATCCATTCATCTGTCGAGAAACACCAAAGTTGCTTCCATATCTTGGCTAATGTAAATGATGCTTCAGTGAACATAGAGGTACATATATCTTTTCAAATTAGTGTTTTTGTCTTCTTTGGATAAATATCCAGAGGTAGAATTGCCAAGTTGTTTGGTATATCCATTTTTAGTTTTTTGAGGAATCTCCATACTGTTTTCCATAGGGGCTACACTAGTTTGCAGTGCACAAGTGTTCCCTTTCTCCACAGCCTCGCCAATATGTGTTATTTGTTGACTTTTTGACAATAGCCATCCTGACAGGTGTGATATCTCATTGTGGTTTTGATTTGTATTTTCTTGATGATTAGTTAATGTTGAATATCTTTTCATATGTCTGTTGGCAAATGCCATATGGTTTCACATGCATGTGGAATTTAAAACAAAACAAAACAAAATAGACTCATAGAAACAGAAACCAAAGAGATGGTTACAAGAAGGGAGGAGATGAGGAGGGATGGGTGAAAAGGTGAAGGGGAATATAGTCAATAATATTGTGATAAGTTTGCATGGTAACAGATGATTATTAGAATTAGTGGGGTGATCACATTGTAAGGTATGAGAATACTGAATCACTATATCGTATACCTGAAATTAGTATAACCAATATAAGATTGTATACCAGCTATATTTATATACTTAAATTAAAAAATAAAAAAAAATTATGTATTGAAATCCTAATGCCCAATATGATGGTTTTTGGAGTTGTTTATGTTGTAAAGGTGACCCTCATGAATGGGATTAATGCCCTAATAAAACAGACTCCTGAGAGCTAGCTCAACATTTCCACCATGTAGAGAAACAATGAGAAATCTGCAGTCCAGTAGACAGCCCTCCCCCAACCATGCCACCACCCTAATCCAGCCTCCATAACTGTGATAAACAAATTTCTGTTGTTTATAAGCTACCCAATCTGTAGTATTTTTGTTATAGCAACCCAAATGAACTAAGACACATACCATTCAAGTTTCACTTGTCTGAAAATATTTCTATAAAAGAGTAAGTTGCTCTCTCCATTTAAAGTCACATATTATCATAAATGAATACGGCACATAGTCAATACACAGACTGATTAATTTGAGATGTTTTAAAACCTGGCTGTAGTGGGTAGGGTTTGATGAAGAGGAATGGTTAAGTTACAGGAGCGAAAGAGTTGTGGCTTGAGGACCATGAATGGTAGGCAGGGTCTACCATTGGTTGGGTCTTTTCAAGTGTTAGTGGTTGAGAGCTGGCTGAAGAAGAAGAAGAGATTATGGTGACGTCAAAAACAGTGATCACAAAAACCTAGGCGAGTGAGAAAGGATAGGGAATAGCTAAGGAGCAGAGATTAGACAGAGAAATGGCACTGACAGAAACTAAGGTTAGAATTTTAAAATAACTCTAATTGTTCTTATTAATGTCACAGTAGAGTTTTACAGATTATCTGAGCTAGAGGTTGCAAAATGGCAGTCTGCACAACAGATCCAATCCAAGGTGTGTTTTTTCTGGCTTGAACAGTGTTACAAAATAATTTAAATTAATGTGTAACATCAAAAAGGGGGAGAACTTGCATATAAATCTGGATATCCAGTTTTTTTTTTTTTTGAAGAATCAGAAGATTTGGCAAAATAGGACCTATATCCTCTCAAAGCAATGATCTGTTGTAGAAATAATTTTAGTACTGGCTGCCTGCTTTAAATCAAGCTCAGGCTCTCTAGTTTAACTCACTTTCTACTTCTATTATTTCCCTGGTTCTAATGTAAAATATCAATTGCTATAACCCTCTTTCTCAGACTATTGCTTCTCTCTCACAATAGACACATTTACATGATCTGATAAAATTGCCTGCCTGCCCCTTTCAGGCTTTTGAGTTTGGGACCCTCAGATCTAGGCCAAAGCCTCTATTTTAGAGATACTAAGACCCAGGGGGGCTAAATGACTTACCTATGGTCACACAGCTTATAGACAACACCTGGACTAAAATCTGACTCCTAGTTCATTGCATTTATTTCTATTGCATCCCATTGTGAAGTTTGCACATTATGTTCTTTTAACTGGGAGAAGTTAAGTTTTCCTTCATCAGTGATTTCTTCTTTTCTCTTCCTCTTCAAACAGGAAAGAAAAACTCTTCTCAGTTATAGATTATTATGTTCTGTTAGGATGAGTCTTACTTCTTTATGTATACGCTATTATCCATGAGCAGCCCATAGCTCTATCAGGAAGAACCATACTTCCTTATGGCACAGTGAGCTATAACAAGGCTTTGATAGGAGACTATCATTGGAGCATCTATAATTATTGACATTGGATCTGTGCTCCTAAGCCATACTGGATTCTGAGACCCAGATCTTAGTAGTTGGGATTTTGACCAGTGTCCTGATACTTCCCTTCATGAAAGTGTTGGTTAAATAGTCCTTCTTGTTTCTTCTAATAATACTTCTAAAAATAAAGATTTTTTATTAAAATTTCTGTAAGATCTATTGTCATGCCCTAAGATTGAGCCTGTCTACATTTCCAAGATTACTAGAAATATCTAATACAATTCACATTTAATATCTATGCTTATTCATTGTTCAGGTTGCGAATTCATCAATTTGGTTCAATAAAGCAAAGAGTTAAAGGGAAAAATTTTATTTGCTCCAAATTATCAAATTAAGCTGTCTACACATATACCAGTAATGGTTAATATTTCAAGTTATGTAGATTTAGATTTTAAAGTCCAATTAATTCTGAAGTGTCCATTGGTTTTATATCCACAATAAAATTAATGTGAAATTTAAATTTTCAGTGCTCCTTCTCAACTTGGGGAATCCATAAAGGATTGGGATTTAGAACTTCAATTCAAAGGCTTTTATATTGCTGTTCTGAGTAATTTGGGTACTGGGAGCAGAGATTAGATGAGAGACCCTTAGTAGGAATCAGGAAAGAGAATTTGATCATGTTTAGGGTATGCATTTGTCTCATTTCATTTCTATGGATGACAAAGATTTTATTGCCAAAACTATGTATATATTTTATATAGTTTCTAATCACATAACAAGAATATGAAATTGACATATATCTGGGAAGCCATGGGTTGTTGCAGAAATTTGTTAAATGAGAAACAGAAACTTTCATCCCATTTAACTTAAATACAATAACCTATGTAAACATAACAGTGTCTATGCTCATAAAGTGGATGCTAATCAATGAGCCAGTCAATTAAAAATGTATTAGACAATTCATATTGGATTTTACATACTTGATATTAACATTAAACATTTCTCTTTTAAATTGTCCGCTATTAAACCAAATGATAAATTAGCTATAGATTTAGAATAATGGTGTTTAGTTTGCTAGAAACAGTATTTCTAAACTCCTAGGAGAAGAGTTCATGAAAAAGAGCTTGAAAAATACCAAAAGAGTAATGAAAATAGCAAATGTCATTTTTCCAACAGACAGCTGATTAAGACAGAACTCTACATATCTGAAATTTCAGGGTTTGCTTTGACTTTAAGATAATTAGAGTGTACCTGGTCCAGTCTTCTATCTCTGACTCTTTACCTCTTTGATTGGCCATAAAATAGAATACTTTTCTCTTTTAACTCAGAGTTTTGTTTGAATTGTACTTTCTTTCCTAACATGAAAATTGATGAAATACGAAGGTGCTGAGCTGTCTTTCTCTTTACTTACACACTGTGGTTTGTTTTGCCTTTAATGGTTTGTTAATGTGTAGATTTTACTGCTAAAGGTATTCAAGAAATACTACTGCCCACAGTGATGTTTAGTTATTACCCAAGATATTACCCAGGACACAAGATCAGGTGACATCTTGAAATACTGAGGCAAAAAGAGATTTTTATCTTTGTGATCATCACTCATATTCCTTTGGAAAGAAAAGTAATTTAATATATAGGAAGACCACATGAGGTCCAATATCTTGACATCACAAATATTAAGGGTAGGTTAGTTAGCAACATTCAAATAATTTCCTGTATATTTGAACTGTTAATCTGGGACACTGGCCCCTAATTATAATTTTCCTTGTTAACTGCAAGTTGATTCATTTAAAAAATGGCCATAAAAATAAGTGAGAATATTTTTAAAAATAAAAATAATTCCATCATTATTAACAGCTTGGTTTATTTCCTTTTAATGTTCTCACCTCTCTCTCTCTCTCTCTCTCTCTCTCTCTCTCTCTCTCTCTCTCTCTTTCTCTCTCTCTCTCTCTCTCTCTCTCTCTGTGATTGTATGAATACATACAAAATTTTAACAAATAGTGAGATTATAGTCTATATAGATTTGTATCATGGTATCTTTATTTAAGAATATACCATAAAGATTTACTTATGGCAGAAGTGAACATGTTTTTGACAGCTGCTTAATGTTTCATAACTATATTTTGCCACTCTCTTATTGTTGGATATTCAGGTTGTTTTGAATTTATCAGCATTATAAATAATGTTATAGTGATATTTATGTACATTTTTTTGGTCCAAAAATGATTAGTTTCTGAGGATATACTTTTAGAAGAAATATTACTGGATTAAAGTTATAGACAATTTTAAGGCTTTTGATAAAGTCATGTTGTCCTTCAGAAACATTGTTTGATTTAACTCTAGTACAGGCAGTATCTTTTCTCTGAACCCTTTTCAGGACTAGTGTGTGTGTGTGTGTGTGTGCGCACAGATAATCTTTGTCAGTGCAGTAAAGTGCGATAGACAAAAATAATGTTTTATTACTTTAATATCTTGTTAGTCATTGTTCTTACCCACTAAGACATTAAATTTTGGATAAATTCTTCACCCAAAGATGGTGAAGAATTGAATCCTGTGGAATTAACCAAGCAACAATGTACCTTCTTGAATGAGAAGTAAAAAGTCTCACTGCCTGATTCTTTGTTATGAGTCTAGAAAGATAAAGTTGGGGGAAGAGATAATGATAATAAAAGCCATGATCTAACGAACCATTAATGTATGTTAAATGCTTTAAGTATTTTTTTGACTTCACCATACCATTTCAAAGGACTCACAACATTATATTGATAAAACAACTGAGGCTGAGGAAGAATGGTTGTATAGTAGGCTAAAAGTATAGATGTTAGAGTCAAATAAGCCTAATAAATTAGCTCCACAGTTTACTGGTCATGTAACTGTGTGTGAATTTTATAACATGTAAGCAATTATACCTACCTCATGAAGTTTTTATGCAGATTAATGAAATAATGAATTGCAACCTGGAACCTAAAATGCTCAATTTATAGCATAGATTATCAGCATTTTTATCACAATGGTGAAGATTACTGTGGTAATTAAATTTGCCTAAAATCACGTTGCTAGTAACTACTAAATCTGATACTTGAACCCAAATTATATGCCCCAAATCTCATATTCTTTTCATTGTATCCTATCAATCAGAATCATCACAGCAACGTTTGATGATTCATAGCCAATGAAATAGCAGCAATTTAACCCCCAAATACTGTGATAGATGTCTTAGCAATGCTATTTTCAGCTCTGTTTCTCGTCTTCAGACTCTTCAACCTAGACACATATCCTAGTAGGATTGCACAGACTCTGAAATACAATGCTAAAAAATTCATGTCAATTCTTCAAAAGGCTCATTCTTTCAAAAACATTTCATTATGTATTGGATATACCACTATAATTCTATAGCATTTATTTTTCTCTGAAAATGTTCATTTACTTTAAGATGTTCTTAATGAGGTGTTGGACTCAGAATCATAGACTCTTGAATAAAAAGAGATTTTAAAGGTGATACAATCATTCCAAGCTCTAATTCACTGTGAGAAAGTTCTCTACAGTATCCATGACAGTAGTTAATCTACCTTCAACTAAAAAGTTCACTACCACATGCAGAAACACATTTATAGAACCATAAAAATGAGAATAGAAGGCACCTTGGCGATTGTAGGGTCTACCATTCTGTCTTGTCCAAAGTTACATATTCATTTTATTTTGGGGAAAATCTAGAACTACAAACCATCTCTCTTGATTTCCAGCAGGGCTGCTATGTACTGTTTCTAATACTACAGTGTAAATGCTCTCCCCCTGGCACTGTGTAACATGGTGCACCTAATATCTAGTCTCTATTTGTCCCACCTTTTTACCCCCCTCTTATAATGTCGGTCATCCTCTTTTGGACATTGTTTGGTAACATTAAAATGCAATGTGCTGAATTTAATATTAACATTGAAAAAGTGGGATCACCCAAGTAAAGAAACATTATCACTTGTTATTGTTCTTATAGTATAATCTATACTTTCATTACTGCAGCCTAACTCAGCATTTACTTCTTGTCAGCTTTATCACATTTTAGTATAAGTCAGTCAATCTTTCAGTAAACTAAAAGTCCTTTTTTTCTAATGACTGTTTCTTTTTTTTTTCACAATTGTTAATCAGATTTCCCTACCTGTCTTAGAAGTTCAAGCTGCCATAACAAAACACCATACACTGAGTGGCTTAAACAACAAAAATTTATTTTCCCACAATTGTGGAGACCAGAACTCAAAGATCAAGGTGCCGGCATGGTCAGTTGTTGGTGAGACTCTCTTTCTGGTTTGTAGTTGGCAGCCTTCTTGCTGTGTCCTCACATGGTGCAGCTCTTTGGTGTCTCTAGTTATAAGGGCACTACAAGATCCATTACCTCATCTAAACCATGTTATATCCCAAAATCTGCATCTCCAAATACCATCACAATGGGGGGCAGAGCTTCAATATATGATTTTTTGGGGGAGGGTCAATTCAGTTCATAGCGCCATCATATCATATGAAATTGTTTTATGAACCTGGGTACTAGATTTAAGATATATTTGTTTTAACCTGGGTAATTTTGCTCCCTTCTTTTTTGACCAGGGTAAAGTCATGTGAGCCTAGAGGGTTAAATTTAGTTATGATAAACTTAGTGCCTTCTTACGATAACCACCTTGTTCATTAAGTTTTAATTCCTTCTCTCCAATTTTTGTTCTACCTTTTCCAGTTGGAAAACCACTCTACTTGATACAAACTTTTAGTCTTTAGTCCTCTTGGTTGAATGTAAATGACTTCCAGAAATGCTATTATACTCAGTTCTTTCTATCAAATGACTCAAATTCCCCTTGACTAGAACATAAGTTATGTACCACTACTAGCAGTGTTGAAGAATAGTAAGAGATGTTCTTGTTATGCAAAGTACAACTGAGCATTTCTTTTTAGCCACTGAAGATCAAGAAAGATGTGAGCTATTTATACTATCAAAGGTCCCAGTGCAAAACTGGAGCTGTTGACATGCAACAGAGCCATGAAAAACCATATAGGTGTTAAGTCATACTTTTATCTTATTTTCAGTAAATTGTTCGAGCACTTCCCTCAAGCCTTTAATAGGTAAAATGGTAATGACTATTCACAAGTCTCCTTAGTTTCTAGTCTAGTTCTAAAGATTGTTTTACTTTAAAAACTTTGTGCCAATCATTAGTACTTATGTGTTGTATGATTTTCAGTACTGAAAAAAATTTAAAACAGTCATTCATCCATACACACGTGTTTATAGACATGCACACATTAGATTTATTTATTCTTCACTTTCAAGTCAGTGTTTCCTGTTGTAGACCAATTTGGCTCCAAGCTAAATTTTGAGGTCTATTTTTGAGTCCCTTCTCTCTCCTATTTACATAAACCTCCCTTCTTACTTTTATTTGTCTTGTCTAGGCATCTGTGTCCTCATGCAACTGAAGCACTCTCAAAGGGAATTTCAATATAAATCTACTTTTCATGCACAGTAAATCTTTTTTTCCTCTCCCTAATCAAAGTGTAGCTGTTCCTATCCTTCCAAGCTTTACTCATAGTTTTCATTGTTACACCTAGATAACCTGTTGCAGACATTTTAGTAACTGCTAATAATTTTATTCTTTGTAGGCAATATACTTTTACTTAAATTGGGATTTCCACAAAATGTCACCCTAAATAATTTCTCTGATGGTAGGAGAGTCAGGCACTATAGTGAAGAAGGCAAACATTTCTTGGGTACATAAATCTGATTTGCTAACTAGTCTTTCTCCACATCTAGCACACTCACCTTTACTACAGTAAAAACAAAACAAAACAAAAAACTCAAGTATAATTTAAGAAAGTTGAAAATGGAAGGTTCTAATGTTAGTATGATTGGTAAGAGAGGATGGTAACATATTTGTAGAAGGAAAATGTTCTTAAATATGTTTCACAGGTATATAACTGGTTCTTTTTGCTATTAGTGATCTGGCTGGGTCCAAAAAGTTTTTGAAACAGAGCTGGGATCAGAAAAAAATATCACTTTTTAGATTTTCTGCCTGATATGATTGTCTCTGCAATAGTAGTCCTAGAAGAAACTACGATGCTTAGCTTGGAATTTTTTCCCCAACAAAGCAGGAAAGCTATGGTAGGATCTCAGGAAATAGAAAGGGGAACATTAGGATATAATTACAGGTCTTTTCCTGATGAATTGCAAATAAGAAACCCTTATGCTTTACACTACGATTTTGCCTCTAGATTTAATAGTAGAACTGTGATGTTAAAAGCAAGTTAAACTGACCAAGGAAGATATTTAATGGCTAATTTAAAAAAAATATATAAATGAACTTTACGTGTACATGATGTTTTTATTATTAAAATAACAGAAAGTATCATTTATAGAAGAAAATTCAAAATATTTATTACTGCTTTGTTGTCTAAAATTTATGTCACATCTATAAAAAACTTGATTCTTAAATAGGATTTTAGGTGTCAATAGATTCATGAAAATAAACACTGGAACAGATGTGTATATCAAATGAAAATTAGGTGCTGGGCCTTGCCACAACCTGCTGCTCTTTCCTAATCTACACTGTCTTTTTCCTTAGGGGAGTATATATAAGCCAATCTAGAGAAAGTAAAATAAAAGTGTTTTCTTTCATTGTAGTAAATACCATACTTGATAAATGTTTATGAAAGAAAAAAAAGAAGAATGGATGAAATGATGGAGAGAAGGAAAAAGGAATGAATGAAGGAAGAAAGGCACATGATAGAATCTAAATGAGAACTAAAGCTTTGGGCTTTGTTTTTCTTTATCATGTGTTTTGACAAAGATAGAGCATAGCAGTGATTTCTGAACAGGAAACTTATGACCTTTAGCCTAATGAAATAGAAGTACTTTTGCCAGTCTTATTTTCAAAATTATACAAAACTTTGTTATTTTATTCTTATACTCATTTGTGATTTCTATTACCAGTTCAGATACTTGATCCATAAAATTATTCAGTATTCTTACCTAAGAGAGGTTCATTTTATGTGTTCCCAAGAAAGTATGGATCCAACACATTTGTAACAAAATTCATATTTTAAAAAAATAGAATAACTGAACAGTTAAGCAAATACAATATGTTTATAAATAAGATGAACAAATTCACTTTATAATTTATTTTTATAGTGACATTGGTTAATGAAATCCAATAAGTTTCAGCTGTATGCTTTAACAGTAAGGCATATATATGTTTACACTGTGTGTTCATCTCCCATAGATTGCCTTCTGTCACCACATATATGACTCCCTTTACCCCATCTACCTCTCACTTCTCCCTACCACCTACCCACTGATAACCACTAGTCTATAGTCCATGTTCATGAGTCTCCATTTGTTTATACTGTTCATTTGTTGCTTTTAAGTTTATATCCCATATATAAATGATATCGTGTGATTTTCAACTTTTTCTGTCTAGCTTATTTCACTTAGCACGATTATCTCGAGTTTTATTCATGTCATTGTGAATGGCAGTATATCATCTCTTCTTATGGCTGAATAATATTCCATTGTACATATGTACCGCCGCTTCTTTACCCAATCATCTATCATAGAACATTTCGGTTGCTTCCATATCTTGGCCACTGTGAATAATGGTGCTATGAACATAGGTGTGCAAATCTTTTTGGATATGGTTTTTTAAGTCTTTGGAGTAAATGCCTATTAGAGAGGTTGCTGGATCATATGGTATGTCAATTCTTAGTTTTTTGAAGAAATTCCATACTGTTTTCCATAGTGACTGTGCCAATTTGCTGTCCCACTAGCAGTGTATGAGGATTCATTTTTCCCCGCATCCTTTTCAATATTTGTTATTACTTGTCCTGTTGATTACAGATATTCTAACAGGGGTAAGATGGTATATTCTTATGGTTTTGAATTGCATTTCCCTAATAGCTAGCAATGATGAGCATCTTTTCAAATATTTGTTGGCCATTTGTATGTCCTCTAGGGATAAATGTCCTCTTCAGATCCTCTGCCTATTTTTTGACTGGATCATTTGATTTTAGTGGTATTAAGTTGTATACGTTCTTTGTATATTTTGGATATTAGGTCCTTATTGAAGGCATTGCTTGCAAGTATATTTTTTTTTCCTTTTGGATGGCTGTTTCTTTACTTTGTTGATGATTTCTTCTGCTGAGGAGAAGTTTTTTAGTTTGATGTAGTCCCATTCATTTATTTTTGCTTTTACTTCCCTTGCCTTTGAGATCAAATTCATAAAATCCTCTTTAAGTCCAAGGTCCTTGAGTTTGGATCTTATGTTTTCTTCTATGCATTTTATTACTTCAGGTCTTATGTTCAGATCCTTAATCCATTTTGAGTTAATTTTGGTGTGTGGAGATAGACAACAGTCTAGTTTCATTCTTTTACAGGTATCTTTCCAGTTTGCCCAGCACAAATTATTGAAGAGGCTTTCCTTAGTTCACTGTATATTTTTGGCTTTTTTTGTCAAAAATTATTTGCCCATATAAATATGGGTTTACTTCTGGACTCTTTATTCTGTTCCACTGGTCCTTGCGTCTGTTTTTCTGCCAATACCATGCCGTTCTGATTACTGTCACTTTGTAGTATAATTTGAAGTCAGGCAGAGTGATACCTCCAGACTTGTTCTATTTTCTCAAGATGGTTTTGGCACTTCTGAGTCTTTTGTGCTTCCATACAAATCTGATGAGTTTTTGTCCCATTTCTTTAAAAAATGCCAATGGTTTTTTGATGGGGATTCCATTAAATCTATGTAATACTTTAGGTAATATGGTCATTTTAACTGTGTTGATTCTTCTAATCCAAGAACAAGGAATACATTTCCATTTCTTTGTATCTTCTTCAATTTCTTTTAATAAGGTCTTATAGTTTTCATTATATAGTTCCTTCACGTGTTTCATTTGATTTATTCCTAGGTATTTCATTCTTTTTGTGGCAATTGCAAAAGGAATTATTTTTTTCCACTTCTTTTTCTGACACTTCATTATTAGAGTATAAGAATACTAAAAATTTTTGAACATTGATTTTGTATTTAGAAACTTTACTGTTTTTGCTTATTGTTTCTAGTAGTGTTCTTGTGGAGTCTTTACAGTTTTCTACATAGAGAATCATGTCATCTACACGTAGTGATTTTCATGCCTTTTTCTTGCCTGATTTTACTCACTAGGACCTCCAATCTCATATTGAACAACTGTGGCAATATTAGACAGATTTGCCTTGTTCCTGATCTTAGAGGGAATGTTTTTAGTTTTTCACCATTAAGTATAATGTTGCTGAGGATTTGTCATAGATGGCCTTTACTATGTTAAGGTACTTTCCTTTTATACTGATTTTTGAGAGTTTTGGTCATAAATGGATGCTGTATCTTGTCGAAGGCTTTTTCTCCATCTATTGATATAATCATATGATTCTTATTTTTTAATTTGTTTATGTGGTGAATCACATTAATTGATTTGTGTATGTTGAACCATCCTATGCCTCTGGGATTAAGCCAATTTGATCATGTGTATAATTCTTTTAATATGTTGCTGTATTCAGTTTGCTAGTACCTTTCAGGATTTTTGCATCTGTTCATGAGATATATTGGTCTGTAGTTTTCTTTTTTTGTGTTATATTTACCAAATTTTGGTATCAGGGTAATATTGGCCTCATGAAATGCCTTGAGAAGTTTTGCCTCCTCTTTGATTTTTTGGAAGAATTTGAAAGAATAGGTATTAAATCTTTTTTGAGCATTTGGTGGAATTCATTGGTAAAACCATCTGGTCCTGGACTTTTACTTTTTGGCAGGTTTTTAATGATTGTTTCAATTTCCATACTGCTGATCAGTCTATTTAGATATTCCAATTCTTCTTGACACAGTCTAAGAAGGTTGTATTTTTTTAAGTACTGGTCTATTTCTTCAAGGTTATTAAATTTGGTGTTATATAATTTTTCATAGTATTCTTGTATGATCCTTTGTATTTCTGTGGTGTCTATTTTAATTTCCATCTTTCTTCCTTGATTTTGTTTATTTGCATCATTTCTCTTTTTTCCTTACTGAGTCTAGCCAGTGGTTTGTTAGTTTTATTAACCTTCTCAGAGAACCAGCTCTTCGCTGCATTTATTTTTTCTATTGTTTTTGTTTTCGATTTCATTTATTTCTGCTCCAATTTTGATTATTACTTTCCTTCTGCTGACTTTAGGCTTCATTTGTTCTTCCTCTTCTAGTTTTTTTTTTTTTTTTTAAGATGAAGCATTAGGTTGTTTATTTGGGCTCATTCTTATTTTTGAAGATAGGCCTCTACTGATATGAACTTATCTCTTATGGCCTCTTTTGTCATGTTCCAAAAGTTTTGATATGTTGTACTATTATTATCATTTATTTCTATGTATCTCTTGATCTTTCTTTCTATTTCTTCTCTGAGACAGTTATTCTTCAGTAGCATGTTGTTTAATCTCCATGTATTTGTGGTTATTCCTGCTTTCTTTTTATAGTTGATCTCTAGTTTCAAAGCATTATGATCAGAGAATTTGGTTGATATGACTTCAACCCTCTTATATTTGCGGAGGCTATCCATGTGTCCCAGTATGTGGTCGATTCTTGAGAAGGTTCCTTGTTCACTAGAGAATTTTAAGCAGCTTTTTGGGAATGGAAAGCTCTGTAAATATCAATTATGCCCAGTTGTTCAAATGTGTCACTTCAGGATGTTATTTTCTTATTGATTTTCTGTTTGGATGATCTGTCAATATCCAACAGTGGAGTATTTAGGTCCCCTAGTATGATAGTGTTTTGGTCTGTTTCTTCCTTTAGTTCTATTAGTAATTGCTTGACATATTTTGGGGCTCCCTGATTGAGAGCATAGATATTAAGAAGTGGTATGTCTTCTTGGTACATGATTCCCTTTATCATTATGTGGTGTCCTTCTGTATCTTCTTTATTTTTTTATTTTGTTGTCTATTTTGTCTGATATTAGTACTGCTACTCCCGCTTTTCTCTGAATGCCATTTGCTTGAAATATCATTTTCCACCCTTTCACTTTGAGTCTAAATTTGTCTTTGGAGCTGAGATGTGTCTCCTGAGGCAGCATATGGTTGGGTTTTGTTTTTTGATCCATTCTGCAGCTCTATGCCTTTTGATTGATGAGTTTCATCCCTTTACATTTAAGGTGACTGTTGAAATATGAAGCCTTCTTATAACCATTTTATCTTTTGCTTTCTGGTAGCTTCGTGTTTCCATTGCTTTCTTATCTTTGTGTTTTTTTTTCTTTATTATGGTTAGGCTTTTTCAGTTTTCCCTCAGATTCTTCTTGTTTTATGTTATATTGTGGCAGCCTGACCCTACGTGGACACTTTCTGCTCAAACAAGTTTGTTCCTTACTGCCCTCCACCCCTTCAAGGGCTCTGCAGGTAACATGTTTTCTCCCCTACTTCAAGGACTCTTCAGCTAACATCAGTTGTTTCATACCTTGCCAACCAATTAATATTCTTCCTTATCTCTGTAGTTGTGTAGGGGTGACAAGACTGTATAAAACTGCCTGTTATGTTGCAATCGAGGTTCAGCTTTTAAATAGGAATTTGCTGAGCTGGTGCCGGCATCAATAAATGCTGCTTCCTGCTTAGAGCCTCAGTTTGTCGTCTCTCTATTCGAGACTCCCGCAACTGAAACTTTGCTGTGTGGTTACCATTACGAATATGGAAAGGATTGTTATATAAATACAGTTGGCCGTTTTCTTCTGTGCGTGCCTTATCTCCATTCGCCTTTGCGAATTTGGATCTGCGAATCCTCTTTTTCAGTCATTGTTGTCTCCATTTGTCCCAATATATGCTGAATGTTCATTATAATCTTGCTATAGTAATTCTCTTCTTATTGTTCAAGCTTATAATGCCCCATTCTTAATAAGGGTTTCAATCCTCTGCTTCTATTTACCTGATACTTTAATCCTAATTATGTATTTTTTTTAATCATTTTGTTTTAGGTGAGCTGACCCTTTCAGTATTTCCTGTAGTGCAAGCCTCATAATGGAGAATTCTCTCAATTTTCGTATGTCTGGAAAGGTTTTTATTTCTCCTTCATATCTAAAAGAGAGCTTAGCTGAATACATTATTCTAGGCTGTTAATTCCTTTCACTTAATAGTTTAATATTTGATTCCATTACTTCCTGGATTGTAACGTTTTTGCTGAGAAGACTGACAGTAATCTAATGGGTTTTCCTTTATAAGTTACTATTTTCTTCTCTCTGGCTGCCCTGAGAATTCTGTTTTTGTCACTGATTTTTGGTAATTTTAACACAATGTGTCTTGGCGAAGGCCTTTTGAGTTGAGATAATTGGGTGTTCTGTTGACTTCTTGAATTCCAAGCTCTTGCTCATTCCACAGGTTTGGGAAATTCTCATCAACTATTTGTTTGAAAATGCTTTCTAATCCCTGCTCCTTTTTCTTTCCTTCAAGAATGCCAATTATTCTGATGTTTCCTCTCCCAACGGTATCAGCTAGTTCTTGTATTTCTCTTTCATTACTTTTCATTCTTTGGTTTATCTCTTCTTCCTTCTGATTTATTTTTAGATTTCTGTCTTCAATATCACTGATCTTTTCCTCCATTTGTTCAACTCTATTTTCCAAGCTTGCTATTTCATTTTCATCTATTGCAATGTGTTCTTTATCTCCAAAAGTTATATATTTTTTTGAGGGTTTCAATCTCCTTGTTAAAGAACTCATTCTGCTCATCTAGTTGTTTTTGTTTTTTTTTTTCAATTCCTGAAATTGTTTTGGAACTCACTGAGTGTTTTCAGAAGCACCATCCTAAATTCTGTGTCATTTAAGTTGCATATTTCTATGTCTGTAAGCTTATTTTCTGGAGATTTTTCTTTCTTTCTGAGATGCCTTGTCACCTTGGTTGTTCATGGTATTTAATGAACTATTTCTTTGCCTGGGCATTAATGGAAGTGTATTCTGCTTTTTGTCCAGAAAGATTTATTTTATAATGGTCTCTCTTTAGCTTGCTGCAAAGAAAGCATTTTTCATTTGATTCCAGTATGTGGCATCTAAGCCTCTTGGATACCTGCTTTATATAAAGCCTTAGTAATGCCTTTTTTTTTCTTATTCATGTCTAATCACGCTCGCTACCCTAATTTCAGTCCCTGTCAGTATTAGCAACAGTTTCGGTAGTTTTTGCTCAGATTCCCCTGGGGCTCCTTGATATTCAGTCTCGGAGGATATGGGGAAGGGGCCCTCTGGTTTGCGGGTCGGGGGCTGAGGCTCAGCCTTGATTTTTCAACTGTGGCTGTTAAAATCAACTATCATTTCTCTCCCATCCTTCTCTGCTCTCTGCTCTGATGACTGAGCCCTGCTGCCAACCACATGGATCTCAGAGCATTCCCAGGTAGGGCTGTTCAGGGAGCTCACTGCACCTCTCCTCTCTCCCTCCTCCTACAGGGAGCTCTGGCTGCAAGAGACAGCTTCTTTTTTTCTCCCAGTCTACTGCCTGACACCTGGGGTTCTGACCTGTGGTTTAGGTGTTTTCTGTTGTGTTTTAGATGTTCAGCTTATTGTTGTTTCTAGGGGAGAGATCTAGGGACACCTCTCACTCTGCCATGTTTCTCCAATCTCTCAAGAAATTCATTTTTGACCTTAAAGCTAATTAACAAATGTTTTAAGACTTTGTGGAGTTATGAAAAATAACATAAATTTCCCTCAAGGATATTCCTTTAGGTTGACTTTGGCCCACTAAGGAAATTTCTGGGATATGATGCTAACAGTAGAATTTGTGTTTCTATATGAAAAGCAAGTGAAACAATCAGAAAAAAACTTCTTATGGGAGAAGAATTCTGGTTAGGTCTTTAAAGTGGAAAGGGACATAAATTCAAGCAGAAAAGAAAGGATTCCACATGAAAAAAATAGCTAGAAGTAGACAGAGATCTGGAGGATAAAGGAGACAAGATGTTCATACATCGCTTTGCATAGAGAATGGTTTGACAGGGTAGAGCAGTGTAATGTTTAGGGCTTCATAAGAACTTAGATATATGATTGCATATGTGTAAAGATAAAGAAGCGATTAAGGATTCTGAATTCAGAGCCTAGGAGCATTCCTGCATATACTAATGCAAGGGTAAACCATTCCAGCATTAAATTACACTAGATTATACAAAAGACCTTCAGGTGTACTTACTGAAACTTTGAGCCACTTTCAAATTTCCTAAATGTATAGAGCAAGTGAAACCATCTTTATCACTAAAGCCAGATAATACATAAATTTGGAAAGTGAATGTGAAATGGTGAGATAATCTTTACCCCTTTCTCTAAACTGTAGAACTCAGAGGGCCTAATTTGATTCAGGTCTGAACAACAGTATTGATAGGTCCCACTCACAAGGCAACTTCATTCACCCACATCCATATCTATCTGCCAACTGTTTCCTTTCAGAGTGTTTTTGTTTTTGTTTTTGATTTAGAAATCTTATATAGAGGTTAGAAACTCTTTTTAATCTAAAGGGAAGTGAGTGTTGTGTTCGTTATTTACCTTCTTGGCCAGAGCGACTACTAGGTTCAGTGATACAAAGAAAGAGAGATAGGCCTTCAATCTTGAGTGAAAAGTTTAAAAATATATAGTGGAACAGTGGGTGTTTGAAAAATATAAAACATTTTATGTGTTGTAGACCAGAAAACTAGAATATTCAATGATCTGCAGCTGGACAGGAGGTTAGTCCAGAAGCACAAGCAAGATATATTAGAATCTAGAGGAAACGTCAAGGCAAAAGAGAAGAAAAATAAAAGGACCAATTGCAGAGATATTTTACTGCTAATAGTTTTTAAGTTAAGCCTCATGTGAAAGAGTTGGGTAGCTGTTACCCTATTGCTGTAGTTGCCATAGTCTCCAGGGAAAGGTTTTAGTATAGTTTTCTTTGCAATAGTAAATTAGAAGAATTGAGTGGAGTTAGGGATTTTTCTTCTGCAAGAGTAGTTTGGAAACCAAGAAAATTGAGAACTACTGTTGTGGATATAGCATACAGATACAAATTCTACTTTTCTATTTTCATCCAGGTTTCTCCCATTATGGAAAATTATCCAAAACATAGTTCTTGCCAATTCTATTTTTTAATGAAATAGCTTATTGAGGTATATTATACAAATCACAAAATTCACCCATTTTATGTGTGCAACTTAATGAATATTAGTATGTTTATAATGTTGTGCATCTATCACCAAGTCTAATTTTAGGAAATGTCCATCATCATCCCCCAAAATTTTGTGCTCATTTATAATCATTCCCCATTTTCTTGCCAATTCTTATGTTTTGGTCAGAAACTAAGCTTTTCTATAAGGCACAGGAACCAAACATGAGCCAGTCTTTTCTCATTTTTTGTTATCACCAAGCAGTTCTCCAAGTCTTTTCTAAGACAGTATAAATCAGGGGCTTCACGGACAGTATTTATATGTCTGAATACATACTATAGAAGATGTAGCTGTGTGTAAGAGGGAAAGAGGAATTGGGGAGACAGCATCATTCATTGTGCTGAATCAGGGAATGATATTGTTTTTCTTTTCCTTCTAGTTATTCTGGGTGTCTCGTAATAAGTCATATTTTTTTACATGAGTTTCACCACTATATAGTGTGGAAAAGATGAAGATAACATATGCATGTACTGCTTGCTACAGAACAGAATGAACTGAAAACAGAAGTAGATGTTAGTCTCCTAGCATATAAATACACATTTTTAGGTTCTGCTATGAATTAAAAACATACGGAACACTCTGCCCTCTACCCAATCCACTGACTCAGTCAAGATATTCCCTATTTTATATGGGTTCTTGATAAGCAGCCAAATTATTTTGCAGTTTATCTTCTTTGGGTATGATTTTCCTAAGAGAATGTTTTCCTCAGCTGAAATATTTTTCTTTTTGGTAGCATCCGTAGAATGTCAATAAGCCTTGTTTGGTGTGCATATCACAAAACCATTATGCCTATCCAAAAATCAGTCTTTGAGATGGATACATATACTGACCTTCAGTTAGGCTCCAGGTTAAGACAACATAAGAAAATCAATAGCTTATTTTCTCTCCTTCTTTTTTTTTCTGCTCATATTTTGAGATTTTCTAAGATGAAGAGTCATAACACTAAAGGCAAACATTTCTACTGAACACACAGTGAGATAGATTACCATGGGCTCAAGGGATCATGCTTTGACCTAATCATAGTAAACCTACCAAACCAGGTCTTTCATTATATGTCCATTCCCACTATACACAATGTCTACTCCCCTGTCGGAATCAAAGATCATTTCCCCTTGCACATCTTGCTGCATCCTCTGTCCTCTATCCCCTAGACTCTTTGCAATGAGCTTTACAAAGAAGATGTTAGATAACTTGAACTCTGATCATAGGGGAATAAACCTATGGCATTAAAGTGTGTTGTTCAATTTTATCACTTTTTGCAGGTGCCAAAATTTATATTACCTCCCACAGGGAAA
Organism: Eidolon dupreanum; assembly: GCA_028627145.1. Taxonomy (NCBI): domain Eukaryota; kingdom Metazoa; phylum Chordata; class Mammalia; order Chiroptera; family Pteropodidae; genus Eidolon; species Eidolon dupreanum. The sequence continues at coordinate 51,732,003 of CM053505.1, read as the reverse complement.
GGAAGAAATTCTGATCCTTTTTAAAAATGTCCACAAAGAAGCTTATTGCAAAAAGCTGTAGACCATAAATAATTATGGAATGTTGATCAGTCTGCAATAAATAAACAAATCATGCCATACACAATTTTCCTTCTCCATCTACCAATTTCCCCCCTAGTTTCTTTTAGTTATTTTGTCAACTAAATTCCTAATCAACAATGGCATTCATAACAGAAACATATACTATGAATGTTGAGAATAATTAGGAACAAACCAGTAAATTCTGAATGAAAGCTTCTAATTTGTCACTTTCTCTTTACTAGTAAGTGATAAAGCCAAGACTTTATTTACTCTTATAGCACATGGGGTTATTTAACATGGCTGACACAAGGCAAATTGGAAATTAAAAGAAAATGAGGCAGCCATTATGTGTAAAGTTTATATGTTGGCGCTTCTAATTAATATCAAGACAACACAATGACTTAATGGAGAAATAATATGAAAATTGTAGCTCTTGATGTACACACTCTATATAATCTTCTTGGAATAATACCTACAGTTTGTCAAATTCTATATATTCCAGGCAATGTACTAAGGGTTTTAGATTTTCACGTATTAACTCGCCTTATCTTCACTATTTAAAATAGATAATGTTAGTATTCCTATTTTACAAATTATGACACTAAGGCACAGAGTTGTTAAGTAAATTGATCAAGGTCAACACAATTAGTGGTAGAGCTGAAATGTGAATTTAAGTAATGTGGCCCAGATATTGCACTTTTAACCACTACAATATACTTCCCCTTGAACTATGAGAATAAAATAAGCTACACATTTCAAGTACACCACAATTTCCATGGTAGTAACTTAGATTTCTGAGGCACAATTTAATACTCTTAAGCAATAAGCAACTGGTTTTGCCAGATTCTTTCCACACCTAATCATTTCCTTATAGGAAGTCAGACTTCAGGAGATAAGTTAACAGTTTTGGCCATTAAGATACCATTTAATTTACTGCTGAATTAATGTGGTAATGCATTAAAGGTGCCCTTGAATGTAGTGTGAGAAATATAAGACTCTAAAATAATGTATATAACCCCCAAGCAAAAGTCATCACTATAAGAGCTTCTTTGTCAAATCCTCACAGAGTATTAACTTTCCATTATGTACAAGACGCTTTCTTAAGCACTGTTGTAATTGAAATTAGTTAATTTAGTCATGACAGGAGAAAACCTATCTGGCATTTCCTTACTGGAAAAATTCAGAAATAGCTGCAATACAAATAACGTTATGGTTAGGGACTTGAATTGGGCTATGGACTTTGAAATGTTTCATATTCCTTTTAATGAACTCCATTCTAGCACCAAAAATCTAACGTCATTTATTCTCCATCTCATTTAAGGTAGCAACTCTCATAAAAGGAGACATCAACTGTTTTCATTGTTTTCACCTCTTGTCTGTGCTGCCTGGATGCGCTTATCTTTAAATGTATTCTTCAGGGTGTGGTTAGGACTATATTCCCAAAGTGGGTTGCATTATGTCACTTACCTCCTCAAAAGCCATTATTACTTCCAGATATTACTCCAATCATTATTTCCATAATGAACTGAAAATTCCTAAGCATGATTTTTAAAGTCTCTGCTGATCTGGTCCCAAACTATTCACCTAACTTCTCTTATTATTTACACTTTATTTAATCTCATTCTCTGCCCTAGTAGCTCCAGAATACTTGACATGTTCCAAACATATTGTTATATTTTTCCACTCTTGCTTCTTTACTCATACGCTATGAAGGAGCACTTAAGGACATAGGTTCTATGGTGAGAATGCCTCGTTTTGAATTTCAGCTCTAATACTTACCAGTGATGTGGTCTTGGGCAGGTTATTTAATCTTTATGATTTTTTCTGTAAAACATTTTCCTCACACGTAAGGTGAATAATGATAGTACCTGCAACATAAGTTTGCTGTGAAGACTAAATGAGCTAAAAACATGAAGTGTATGGAAAAATTCTTGACAGATAGTGAGTGCTCAATAATCTTACATTTTATTGTTGATTTTGTTATTTTTATTTGTTATTTTATTTATATATTTGTATTTATTGTTATTATTATTCTTACAGCCCATAATATTTTTTTGCCAACCTCACCTATTGATATTCTATGTTCCTGTCAAGGATCAGCTCAAATGCTACCTCCTTTGGAATTTTCTTCATATATTATTAAGCAATACCTCAGTATTTTGAAGTTAGTTATGTACTGGCTTCTTCACCTCCAAAAGATTACAATCTTTGCTGCACATAATGTATTATCTGGCACATAGTGGGTGATCAATAAGTATATATTGATTTGGTCAGAAAAATCTTGCAAGACTTTATGCTTAAGAGTTCCTTTGCATGGCTATGTAGCTGAGAACCATAATACTAACAGTAATTTTTTGCCTCAGATTTTCCTACATTCGTGTTGAAAAGCTCAGTGGAAGGGATATTATGTCATTTAATCTAGATAGCTTTTCCCCACTCCTTTTCAATCATCTACCCAGCATGCCACAAACTGACTGCCAATTCAAATATATGCTATGCAGGCATAGTTTTTTCATTGCCCAGATTAGATAAGATATGCCCATATACTATATGACAATTTGTTCTGAGTCTGCTTTCTAATGGTAGTGCCTGCACAGTCATAATGCATTTTGTTTGTTGTATACTTATTCAGAAATAATTATTCCTAGGGTCCTTTGAAATGCTTGGGGCGGTGGGTTTCAAATAGTTTCTACCTATCCCACCAAGCAGCTAATTTACCAAGATTTCATTTAAGACACCAGTCTTTAGTCTCTACTTTTCTTTAATATAAGGACTAGTTGAAAGTTGACAAGTTAGTAGGTGTTACAGATTTTATAGGACATTAAAGATGTAGGAATGAAACATACTCCAAAAAGGTAATTCAGTTCTTCAGGACACTCTTCAGTGGATCACTAAGGCTAAAAACCCACTCCCTGATACTGAACAGATAAAATAGAACAATATGGTTAACTGAACAGTTTTGTTATAGTTTTACTTAACTACTTGCAGTTCCTCTAATGTACCATACTCTCTTTCCTCTCCAGATCTTTATACATGATGTTCCCTCTGCCTGCAAAGCCAGTCTTTCTGTTACCTGTACCTCTCTTTGCTTATCTATCTCTTTCCATCTACAAGTCTCATTGGGACTTCTGAGATACCTTCTCTGAACCCACCAAACTTGGTTTGCTGTCCCTCCTATCTGCCCTCACAGCAACTTATGCTTATGTCCCATAGCTCCTACCACTCTGAATCATGACCATCTGTTTACTTGTCCACCCTCTCCACCTATACTGCAAAGGACTTGAGACTCAATATTGTATCTTATTCATCATTGTATTTCTCATGCTTTGGCATATAATTTCTAATATGCCCTTATGATAAATGGAAACTCAATAAATGCTGTGAAATGAATCAATCAGTTTTGCCATAAAGGTAACAACATTCACACCCGATCTCATTTGCTTCACTCCTAAATAGTGTATTCATGGAACATCATTCAATGTAGAAGTGGTCCCAGACTGACTAAAGTGGTTAGTGAACAATTTTTGGAATCACACCGAGATAAACATTCAAATTCCAGCTACACCACTTACTACCTTTGTGATCTCAGGCAGATTACTTCTCTCTGAGCCTGTTTCTGCATCTGTGAACTATGGATCATTCATTATACTCATTTCATAGACCGATTATAAGGATGTTATGAGATATTTCATTCAAAATGCTCCATATAGTTTCTGATGCATCCTAAGCACCTCATCAATAACAATAATAATAATAATAATAATAATAATCACCTATCATTATCATTACATTTAATTAGGGCCAGAAAATAGACAATATGCTATTAGTATAAGAAATTTGGAGAGAATAGCTTCATATCAGTCTTCCTAGTTGTAAAAAACATTTCTGGTTGACTATTAAATCATAAGGAATTAACTGGTACTTGAACAGCCAAATTTAATAATCCTGTCTTTGTCAGTACTTTGATGCATTTAGTTTAATTGCTTCTTTTTCTTTATGTTGCTAAGTTTCCTTTCTTTCTGATAGATCTTCCCCTTTGTTTCTTTGTTTTTTATTATTTTTTAAATTTTTTTACTGAAACCTCTAAATGTTGACATGAGAAAAAAAAAACATGAAAACGTTAGTGTTGGGGATTAAGTATCTTCTCTGTTCCTGTAATGGTAACTGAAAATTACCATTTTTCTATATTTTAATGCCTAATTACCATACCTACTTTTCCCAGAAAAGTATGAGTGGGGTATACTTTGACGTTTCTTATAGTCACAAATACATGTGTATTTACCTCAAGACTGTAAAGCTTGTTTGGGGGATCTTAAAGGTATATTTAATTGTTATTCTAAACCTCTTGACCTTTCACTTCTCTATTTTCTTACTCATCTGCCATAAAAAAACTGAGGTCTACCCAAATAATGAGTTAATACCATTTTACGCATACCCCCTGGAAATAAAGTACTTCATACATGAAGCATTCCACAAAAACTTATGGTGAGATAAAAAGAGTAACTCTAAATCAAAACATAATAAATCTATGTAAGGCCTATAAGGGCATAATAAGTTAGGCTATGGGCAAATGTGCCTAAATGTGTTTAGCAACTTTTAAAACCATTAAGATTTGTCACTGTGATATTACATGAGTAGAACTGACCCACTATCTCCCCCTTGAAAAAATTTGCTCTTCTTTCTCATTACTCAAAGTAAAACTAATTTTGTAAACTCTAAGTACCACACATATCCTGTTATATTCATATCTAATGCAAATAACTTAAAATTGCAACTTCTCATAGCCTTCATTCAAAGGGTATTGGCATTTCAGTTTGGTTTAGTAACTGTTATTGTTTTATCCCTCTTTATGGATGGGAATAGGCATGCCAGTCTTTTAATAACAAGTTTTCAAAAAAGTTCTACTGCATATACATAATCCATTTTGGCTGTAGAGAGATATAGAGAAGTCTTTGCAGGCCTTCAAACAATCACAACATGAAAAACAGTAGTAGAGAAGAGCAAATGAGAAGCTATTTTCTAAGAAGGGCATATTACTTGAAGAAGCTTTCATTTTAAAGTGCCTTCAGGTATGAGAAAGAAATTTAGGATGCCCTTTAATGAATTATGGACAAATGGAGATGCATTACATAATGTTGGTATTCTGGGAGACCTGGATCAAAAAGAATAAATCAGTACTTCATACATATATAACTCCTTCCTTAAAGAAGCTCAAAGCCTTATTTTCTTCTTCATGTAAGCAAAGTTAAAAAACTTGAAAAGTCTGACTGAAAACTTCATTTTTTAAATGATTTTGTATAAATATCAGATAATCTTTCCTTCAAAGTCCTAGTTAGCAGTTCTGTGTATTTGACTCCAGTTTTACAGATATAATGCCTAGGATGTTAAACTGTTCAGATTTTTGAATGTGTAATGATATTTCCACATGCAGGGCAGAGGAAAAGCAATTTAGTTGAATGCCCCTTTTCTTTCTACTGTGCATGTGTGCTTTATATTAAGATTTGAAAAATGTAAGGAACAATACTTCACTTATCAACCGATGAGATTTCTAGCAAAAACAATCACCTGTAGGCACAACTTAAAGCCAGAATTAAATGAATCACCTGAAACCAGCAAGTAATGGGGTGCGTGGGTGGGTGGGAGGGAAACAGCTGTTTTAGGTTTGGGTTTTACACTCTTGGAAGAGTACTACTGTATAGAAAATTAAAGATGTTGTTTTACTTAGCTTGGCTACTTGGTTCCCAGGGAAAATATTATGCCTATCTTGCCTTAGAATGTATGGCCATTTTAGAGAAATGGGCAGATGCTGTTTAAAACATATGTCCACAGCTATGAAAATTGATAACTAACTACACAGAAGAGAAAAAAAAACCTAACATTTAAAATTAACATCAAACTCTACACATGAATTGACCACAATGATTCAATGATTTGTTTAATCATTCAACACATACATATTAAAAGAACATTTTGTACAAATGAAACAGCATGCACAAATATATAGACACATGAGAGCTTTGCATATATGGGTACAGAAAGGTATTGAGTGTGGCTAAATAAAGGGCATATTAGGTCAGGGGACTAGATGGGAATGACGATAGTCATAGGTTGAAGCCAGAGTGTGGGGGCCTTTAATGTTAGGAATTTGAATTTTATTTAGGGTCAATGAGAATCGGCCATAGAAAGATTTTACTTTTCTTTTTTAATTAAAGAAGCTTTTACATTTGAGTGTAACATGATCCGATTTATGTTTCAGAAAGATCAGTCTGTGAAAATGCAAGGTAAGGTGGGAATATTCTACTTTCACTTGTGTATATGTATGTATATAATATTCATTCAAGTAATTGTATGCATATATTGTCTTTGGAAGAACACACAAAGACTGGTAATAGTGGATGCCAATAGGGAAGAAAAATGAGGAACACATGTTTAGTTTTGGTGGGGTGGATTTACTTTTTTTTTTTTAATTTAAACTTTTAAATTTAATTTTTATTGTATATATATTTTTAAACTTTTTATAGTAATATTGGTTGATAGATTTCAATGTTTCAACTGAACACTTTAACAGTAAGGCATATATATATTTACACTGTGTGTTCAACTCCCATAGTTAGATTTCTTTCTGTCACCACATATTTGACCCCCTTTACCCAGTCTACTTTGCCCCTCCCCCCACAGAGGATTATACTTGACATTAGAAGAGGCCATATGACTAGGTCTGCCTAATGTAATGAGATCAAAAGTGACATGTCAGTTTCAGGAAGAAGAATTCAAGTGCTTGTGCTCAATTCTCCAGCACTGTCTTCCCATGTTGCAGTGGACCTAGGAGTTTTGTAGTAGGATGACAGCTTTTTAAGTTGGTGGAACTTCCATCAGTCTGAAAAAGGATTATGTGGAGCAGGCAGGGTTCCTCAACCTCTTACTCCCCACCTTGTGGTCAACATACATTGAATAAGCAACAATAGCAAGAAATAATCTTTTGCTATTTTATTGAAGTCACTGAGATTTTGGAGTTTGTTGATACCACAGAATAATGTGGCCTGTCTTGATTGAGGAAAAAAACACACACAAAAAAAGCTATATATTTTTTGCTCCATATTCTGTCCTCTTTGCATTATGCACCACCACTTTTTTGAATTGGCTATTTTATAGCCTAAGTACATCACATAATTGTTCCTTTTTAAATTTTTTTGACACAAATATTTGGTTTCTTATTATTTTTGTTTCTTAAATGGTGAATATTACAGAGTGTAGACTTAGATTTCTTCAATTAAGTTGAGACAAATCACAGTGCCATTAAGGAAATCACCTTCCATATACAGAATCTGCTGCAAATGCATGAACATTAAATCATTTTATGTCATGTACGTAATCTGAAAGCTGCCAGGAGAAATATGTGTTTGTCTAGGGATCCAACTTTCTACTTAACCTGCCAAAGCAAACTGCAGGTTCAACAATGCTTGCTGCGTACATGTATTTTGCCATGTCCCTGGGGCCTGGATGTGTCAGTGTATGACTTAAAATGGAAGTTGATCTTCAGCTAATTTACAAATTCAACAGTAAGTTCTGGTACAAAAGTAGTCACAGTCCGCAAGAACACTGGTGTTTTTCTTGAAATATAACATGACATTTTGGGGACTCAGCTAAATTATATGCTCCTCTCTTGGTGCCTGAATGAACCCTAAAGAGCATCTTGAATAGTGAAATGAAAATTAAAGTGGTTCTGTGCTCCTGGAACTGAGTTAGGACCTACATTTAAAAATCAAATGTATGTCAGTGGACTAGACTTAACTGAGGAAAACTACTCAATTATGATTCATCTAGGTTTGACCATAATGAATAAATGTATTGTGGGGCACAGCCATTCTGATGATGACTTTTAGTATCAATTGTCAGGCTAAATTTCTCTATTAGCCATCATAATGTGAGTGTATTTATTCTAGCACTGTTTGACATGACAGTTACAAGGTTTCTATGGTCAACTCTACCCAAGGAATAAAAGAATCAAGTCATATTCCTTGTGGATTTGGCTTTAAATGTTAGTGGATCTAACTTTATTTTGCAAGTACATTAGAATACCAAAGAGTCAAGTTTTGAGAAACAGTTTTAAAATCATTCTAAACAAATATTTCCCATTAAAATCTTACTTTAATTAAATTCCTGCGAATAGATCTGATTCTAGAAAAATCATGTTGCTTTCATTAGGAGAGTAGTGTATCTTCATCTCTTTTAAATTCCAATTTGACTTCATCTAGTTTGTTTTCATATTTTTCCTTAAAATATTTTTTAATTGAATATCATTTTGTAATTCAATCTTAAGTCTCTGATAATGTTAAAACACCAGAGTAAAGTTTGTGTGATTTAGAAACAGCTACAGAATTCAAAGATTGAATTACAATCAAAGTATTCTTTTGGGACTCAATGATATCTGAAACATTATTCAAGGCACGTTTATAGGTAATTAATCATTTTTATATTTGCCTGGAACATCTCTTATGCACCACTTTAAATCTCTCAGCCTCATCTCTAACTCCAGCCACATCTGTAGTAACCAGTACTCTATAGCCTTTGACCAACTTGGCGCAGATGAAACCTAACAGCACCCTACATCTATACTGCACTAAATGTCTCTTGATTCTTGCCCTGTGCTTCTCTGATACCACAACACAGAACTTGCTCATTGCTGATGCAAATGCATCCTGAAAATGCACAGAAATTAAATCTTTATAGAATGGGCTTTGGCCAACTAGGAATGAAATTTAATGAATAAATGCTTCCCCCTCTCTTCTCCTTAGTAGACCATTCGAGAAACATTTCTTAAGTATTCTCACATGGTTTAGCAGGAGCCAACAACCAGTCACCTATTGGAGTTGTTCTTGAACTGGCTTTCTCTCCCTCTCTCTTTCACTCTCTGTCTCTCACTCCTTCTCCATGAATCACAGTCCCAAATAAGCCATTATCTCTTGCTTTATTTTCGGGATACTGAGGCTAATACACTGTATAAATTCACTAATTAAATTTATATGAATTCCAAATCATTATCAAGGTTTACTTCATAAAACATACATATTAACCCCCTGAAATAAATCTATGACTTATCAACTGTTCCTAGAAGAAAATTAAATGTATTAGGGAGAAAACAAATTTATTCAAGATAGATGGCAACATACACAAAAGACAATGTTGACATACACATACCACAGAGTCCTTGGTCTCACTCATTCATTCATTCATTCATTCAATATTTATTGAGTGTATACCAGATGCCAGCACTATGCTGGGTATTAAGAATACAGAGGTAAATATGGCAGATATGTTTGTGCCCTTAGGGAGCTTACAATCTATAGATTTTACAGTTGTCAATCAGAGATACATATTAACCCAAGAAATATGATTAGCAGAGGAAAATTAAAAATTTTCCCTCAGAACCATTTCTAGCCTCACCCCCAAATAACTCTGGAAGTAAATACATAAGTAGAGGCCACAGAAGGGAGAATAATAATAGTTATTACAATCAAGAGCTCATGCCAATAATGAAGTAAAAAAGTTTTCTGATTATAGTCACTGAAGCAGTTTCCTATTTGATCTTAATGTAACATGACTTTAACTCTTCTCTGATAGCTTTATTTGTAAATGGTCTTGCGCATGGACACCCTAGCTGCATTTCCTTCCAATGAAGTTCTCGCCAGGGTATTGCTAACTTTGACTCAGAGAACTTAAGCTCAATGAGGTGTTCATCACCTACACTTTACTCGCAGTTTTGCAAACAAGAAGCCAATTACTCAAGAAACTGCTTGAAGGAGGAAAAGAAGACCTGGCCCTTTTAAGACTTTACATGGTACTCTAACAATCCAGATTAATTTAGGTCTGTGTTTGAAATATCATGTAAGTTATGGATCTTTGCTCTGGGGTTCACTAACATTTTTCTCTAGCTCCAAAGACTGCCATTTCACCTTAAACTCATGTGACTAGATGTGACTAGCAATGTTCAATATCTCAGTATGTTAGGGCACTTACATCTCCTTCTAAGTATTTAATCTGAAGGCCTCTGAAGAACTCACAAAGCAAAGGGGAAAAAAAGAAACAAGGAAATGGTTTTAAAGATAATATATTAAATTTTATTTAAATAATGACTAACCAGATTACTTAGGAAATGAGGCTTTCTTGTTGTTGATCTTTATATTTATTGGAAGGTTAAAGAAAATACTTTGTGTTGAGATAGTTTCCAAAATGAGAGTCCCTATCCTGCTTTGGTAAATGTAATAGAATAAATATCCACTTCTTTTAATTTTGTGTTTGAAGTCTTGAATAGCTAATACTAATACTGTTAGGTAGTTAGGCATGAGTAACAGGAGAAAAGGCCCAGCTCTGTAACCAAAGAAACTTCCCTTGAAGACCTTCCTTAAGGACTTCCCAGAAATACCTCCATTTTAGGGTTATAAATTACCCCAAATCCTAGAACTCAAAGGCCATAAAAGCTGCTGGCTAAACCAACTACAAACACATGCGCAGAAAGAACTGCCCATAACTTCGGCCTCATTATACCTTCATTATAATACCATGACTATGCCTGGAAGTTCATGAATCTAATTGTAACAGACTGAATTCTGGGTAAGCACATGTGCAGTATGCAAAGTGTTACATATTAGCCAGATGTCAGTCAAGGTAACCTCACATACAGATCATCTAGAACTTCGTATCATGGCCCAAATATAAACAGACCTTCTCATTTCTGCATTGTTATAGCTCTCCTTGCTAACAACCCACTTCTCCCTTTGGGGCTTATTGTCTTATCTCTTCATCTCCCAAATTACACAGGGGTTCAGCCTTCCCTAGTGTGGGCCATCTCCTGCTAAAATGTACTTTCAATAAATCTTACTTTTTCTAAATCTCACCAACCTGTAATTCTTTGCTGTGTTGGAGGTGAAGAACCGAGGGACAGCACACAACACCAACGTCCTCCTTCTTCTCCCCTACACTGCTGAGGCAATGCCGTATTTCACATCACTCCAGTGGTAACAATACCAGTTATAAGCCACTGTGCTAAATGCTTTACACAATTAATGTTATTCAAACCTCAGAACAAACCTATAAGGCAAGTGCCATTATTAGCTACTTTTTACATGTGGCTCAGAGAGGTTACAGTGGAGATCTAACATGTAATAATTGGTATTTTTGAAAGATGGAACAGAAATTACTCATAAATTGCAAGACATAATAAAACTTTTCTGAAAAACTCAGACATTATGAATCAAAAGGGTTATTGAAAAAATATTAGAAAATGCTTAAAAGCAAGATATCACCTCATAAAATTATTCAAGGACAAAGAAAGAAATTTACAAGTATTCTGACAAAAGAAATAGATAACTTACAAAACAAAAACAAAAAAATTCAGGCTAGTCTAGAAATTCTCATTAACACTGCATTCAAGAAAACAATGGAGCAAATCTACAAGTTGTGGAATATAAAATGCTATAGCCCAATAATTCTGTATCCATCTAGGATGTTGTTTATTTTAAAGGTTAAAGAAAAGTATTCTCAAATATGTAAGAACTCAAGGATTTTAGCGTCTATTCACACTTTTTGAAAATTTTTGATAAATGTTCCCTGTTAATATAAAGTTCCACTTTACAGGAGAAATAATTTTTTAGGTACTTTCCTGGAAGGTCAATGTGTAGTGCTCCAGAAAAGCTGCCCTTGCCAAAGAGGTTTTTATTGTAATTCTAGTATTAGAAATTCCTTCAGGTTAAAGTGTGACTCTTTTAAAATTCAAATACTTCTGGGAAGGCTAACATATTAAGCATTTCATAGTCATTGACAACACTTAATGAATAAGTTTAATTGATCAAATATTTCCCTCTTAACGGCTAAGCTGAGGTCAGGTGAACCTGCTGCATAAGATTTTTGATGTGGTTAGAAGAATGTTTTTGAAGGAAAGTAGATGGAAAAGCCTGAATGGGTTGCCAAGCAAAGCCAGGAAGGATGTGTGTGCCCTTAGACAAAGTGACTTATTTGAGAGTTTTGCTTAAAACAGGCTGAACACAAGATGATGAATGTAGAAAATTGAGCAAAATTTGGACTGAATCTAATACACACACTGGAATTTACTTTTGAACATGATTCCTTCATATTGTTATCTGTGATTTGCTTTTATAATCTTCCTCAAAAAGTACAGTTCACAAAGTTTTGTTAACTGAGGGTTCAATTAAAAAAAACTTATTTGAAATTATCTTTCTTGGGAGCCTGTTTGGAGGTTCTAAAATGAGAGCACAGCTCCTTGTATACCCTTGACTGAAGAACGGTCCTCTCCTCTATCGGGGAAAGTTGTCCTCTTCAACCAAGCCCCGGTTCGCAGCTTCGGGAGGGATGCATATGGAGTGGATGAGGGAGGAAGAGAACACCTGCCTAGCCAGCCATATCAGCTGAATTAACCTTGACCCGATTGCCCTCACATCCTTCTTTATTCAGTAAAGGAGATTTATGCTCAGGTTGAACTATAATTGATTTAAAGATAGTTGAAAGAATTTTTTAAAATACTGCTTTTCGTGTATTTTGTATTAACATTAATTGATTACTCCTTTTCATCTTATATTTAGCTAAGGCACAAAACAATTGTAGGTTTGTTAGCTTTGTAAGAAATTAAGTATAACAGTATATGGATGTGGACATTTATGCTTGTCACACATTTAATGTAGCAACAGGACTGAAAAAAAAATGTCTAAAAGGTGACCCTGTCTCTCTAGTATTTAAATTTTAGGACTTAAAACAATTTATTGCATTCTAATGAATATGTAAAATAGAAATTTCACTTGGAGCCCTATGGAGTTGTATGACTCCCAACAGCTTTGAAAAAGGAAAAGAAAAGTATTGGTTCATTAAGGAACCCAGAATTTAAATGATGCCCTCCTAGATACCCAGCACCAGATCACATTATAATGTTCAGAAGGCTCAGAATTATGTATAGACAATATTAGAGGTCAGCTCTAGCAGAAAATGTAGTTATACTGCATTACAAGAAACCATATTTGCTGAAGAAAAAGAGAAGCCACTGTATTATTCACAAAGAGAAAAACAAACAAACAACAGAATTCTAATTGGCATTCCACCACTGTTCCTAAGATGTTTCTTTTCTAGGTTCTTTCATGTAAGATGTGGAATAGTATAATGGTTAAGCACATGGGTTCTGGAGCCTGATTGCCTGAATTTAAACCCCACTTCTGTCATTTCATAGCTGTTTGCCATTGGGCAAGTTTCTTAACTTCTCTTTCCCTCAGTTTCCTCATCTGTAAAAAAGGAGGAGATATGAATACTGACCTTTTATTGTTTCAAGTATTAAACAAGTAAGAATGTATAAAGTTGCTAAACAATATCTGCCACATGCTAAGTACTATATGTGCTAGCTGTTATCATTTAGAATTGACCATGATACTTCTTAGCAATTGTTATCTTAATGCTTAAGCAGTAATGCTTTATATTGCATTTTACAAGTTTTAAGCTCATTAATACACCAATGACATCTATGCTTTCCAGTTAAGATGAGATTTATCATTATTTTGGCTATCAAAAAATTAATCATTATAAAATTAACTCAATTATCCATGAAAACTCAAATAACATCAAAGCTTCATTAATGATAGCTATGAGGAAAAGGCAGAAGTTAGGATTATCTCATGGTTAACACCTTGAAAAAGATGGCCAATATCATAATGTTTTCTAATAAGCAGTTCACTTCCAAGGAAGTATTTACTTTGGAGTAAAATAAAAATGGGCAATCTAGATGGTCATATGCAATTATTTACAATAGTTTTTCTTTTTATCAGTTTGGGGAAAATTTAAATCTAGAATGTTAAATACTATTTTCATTGGTCATTAAGTCAATGAAATCATCATGAAATTGGAATCAGGTCAGTTAAAACATTTATAGACATCTAATGAACTGTACTCAGTTCATCAACTGATTTAAAAAAAATCATTTTTACCCCACCTACAATCTATGGTAACAATTGCCCTTAAGGCATCTTCTTAGGTGTGTCAGATAAGAGAAAATGGCATATTCATAGCCTTAAAAGCTATGACATGTTTTTCATACCTTATTGTTAGATAATCTAATTAATTCATTCGTACAGTACTGTAGTTCTACTAGCTTCAGGGCATCCTTTTATGATGCAAAGGATTTAGTATCACAGTAAGAGGATTTGTTGCATTATTCCTTAGTCCCATAGTACCTAAGAAAGACATAAAGAAATGATCCATTACCAGAAATAAGCCTTACTATTAGCCTATTATGTACAAATATGAACTTGATGGATGGTACAACATATTTATTTTTCATCTATCAACCTGTACAGAATCTTCCTTGATCATTCTGTATCTTCCTAAGATCCTCCAACTCACCTTACCTATCTTCTTCTACTTTTTCCTCATAACTGCTTAATCTTTATCCCTCTGCCTCCCCCTCCCATTCCACTATTCTGACTTTGTCCTGAAGGATGCTGCCAGATACTTTTCAGTACTGAGTTTCTTCCTGGATCATTCTGAAGGAGTGACATTAAACTCCTAAGATCTTGAGCACCTTAGAGGCTTTATGCTCCATATTATGCCATATAAACAAAGCTTCCACTTGCAATATTTTTAACGTGTTGTAATACTTGAGTTAATAAAGTAGGCAATGGAATCAGACTGTAGGGGTTCAAATCTTGGCTTCTTCACTTCCAAACTGTGGCCATGGCTAATTACTCAACCTTTATATGCTTCTCATCTTCCTCAGCTATAAAAGAGGGATAGTAATAGTACCTATCACCTCATAAGATTGGTGTGAGGATTGAATTAATACATGAAAGAAGGACTGATTAGTGCCTGATACATAGTAAGCAGCCACTCAATAAACATGATCAATTGTTATTACTACTGGCTGAGGAGCCCAAGGATCTCATGATGCTTAAGTGCCCCCAAAGTAACATCTTATACAGCAGGCTGAAATTCTTACCCAACATTCATTTAATGCCTTAAGTACCATTCTCACAGGCCTTCTTACTACCTAGTAAAAGCTAATTTATCTGATCAATTAATTGTTTTGTTTTGATTAGAGATCATTGTCATCGGTGAGTTAATGTTATTTCTTATAGGGAATATTTGCTGTTAAGAGTTGTCTTTTGGAGACAATGCCTTACAAAAAAGGAATAGCCAGTATAGGGTTCAATAGCCATCTCTATGTGGAAATAGCTCTGTTTAGAGCTTGAGGCAATACTGTCTTTACTTCAGAGAATTGAGATTTGCAAACTGTCACTGAAGAAGTTCTTTCTTCTCAAGTGTTGTGTTTTCAGGTAAAACAAACTTATGGGGTGAGATTAGTGCCTCAGTCACAGGATCTAGAAAACAAAAAACAAAAAACAAACATGGTTTACCTTGAGAAGAATTATATTATTTCTGTTCCACACTCCTGTTATTAAACCACTTGATTCTGTCAAATCTTTGTTCACAATGTCTGTTGCATCTGTCTCTATCCTTACTATTTTATGTTTTTTTTTTTTATTGTTATTAATGCAGTGGTCTAATTTAACCCTCTCTCTCCAGTTTTCCTCTCATCCAATCCATTCTGTGTGCCTCTGTCACATTAACCTTCCCAAATCTCTACTTCAAGTAAGTTATTCTTCAGCGCAAAATCTTCACTTCTAAAGAACATTTTCTTTGGCCTACTATTCAAAACCCTCTACCCTAGCCCACGTGAATAAGTGATAAAAGGTGGCTGTAGAATTAGATTTCCTAGAGGTAGATAAGAAGAGATTTATTTTTACAGGAATACAAAAAGACAGAAGAGAGATGTTCCAAGAATCTCTCTATTGTTCCCAAACTTGCTTGGGAACAAGATTCATAGATAATGTGCTTTCCAGGGTCATGCACAGCGACTGAGTGAGAAGTGAAAGGATAATTCCTAACGCATTCCACAAGGGGGCAGCAAACATCGACTGTGGTGGTGTGTAGAAGCTAGCAAGTATGCAGGAGAATGGCGAGTGCAAGGTAAGGTGAATTCTAATCATGTTTTCCCATTGAGATGGTATCCGACTGGAGGTGAAGGTCAAACTCCAGAATCACTCTGGGAACTTGGTAGAGATGCAGATGTCTGGCCCTCACTCAGGTGATTTTGATGCAGTTGTTCCTCGGACTCACTCTGAGAAGCTGATACAACATAAAAACATCTAATACTGTGCTCTTCACTTCAGCACTATTTATATCTTTCCTTAGGCTGTTGCCACTTTTTTTTTAATTGCTGTTTTTTTTTTTTTATCTCTGCATCAGTGAAAAAAATGTCCATCCTTAAAAACTATTGCAAATACAACCTCTCTCTGATATCTTTCTAGAGCCACTTCCACCCCCACGCCCCAACAAATTATTGCTTTTGCTGCATCAGATGGGATGGATATGGCGAAGTCTTCGAACTGGGGTAGGAGCGTGTTAGGGGCACTGTGGTGGGACTTCTAGGATGCTGCCAGAAGATGGGTTCTAATTTTTACATTGAAGTTTTACAGCTGCTTGTTGATTTGAGTTAAAACTAACCCAAGGGCTAGCAGCTGGCTAAAACTGTTGTGGTGCGATCAAATCTAAGACCCATGGAGCCAATTGCAATGAATTGTGAGCCTTTATTAGCCGGCCAGTGACTAACTACCACGCAGGGTTAGAGGAGATCAGCCCCAAGCTCCCAAAAGAGGCAGTTTATAAGGCCTAGAACAGGCAAGCACATTACAGAAGCAGAAATTAGCCCTTAGTATATCTTTGAGCAGATTACCACACCCTGGTTAACATCAAACAAGCAAGCAGATTACAGAAGCAGAAGTTGGCTCACTTGAAAATTTTCCACCCTTAACAAAACATTTGGGGAGTAGCCCACATATCAGACCTCCCAATTGTTAGAGTTGTGGTTGCCAATTGTTGTGCAAATTGGAGTCACCTAGGGTTATTTAAAAACTCCTGATACCTGGAACCCACCTCTAGACATCGACAAAACTGCTATGGAGTGTAATCTAGGAACAAGTGCTCTTAAACCTATCTCACAAGACCTGATTCCATAGTGTATCAGTTAGCACATTTGCTTTACATGCAGAAGTTCCTTGGTTCGGGCCCCAGTGGAGCCACGGTCCATAGTCTATAGCCATGCCACCCGGAACACGCCTGATCCTGTCTGATCTCAGAAGCTAAGCAGGGTTGGGCCTGGTTAGTACTTGAATAGGAGACCACCTAGGAAGACCAGGTGTTGTAGGAATAAATAATAATAAATCACAAAATAAATAAGAATAAAATATCATTTCTTACTGATACATTTTAGTGATAGTAAGTACTCTGGTTCATCTCAGCCCCCTTGAGATGTAAATCTTTTTAAAAGCCTCCTGTCAGTTTTATAACCCATAGATTTTTTTTCTCAAAGTTCTAGAAGTCATCTCTTTGAAATGTAATCTTCAAGAAAGTTAGCACTTCTTTTTCCCAATCTCTGTGAGAGAGTGGGAAGTTAATTTTTTTTGGGGGGGGGATGCTTTGATTAAGCTATGAAACTATTGGTTGTCATAAAGATATGAGTTTATTTTTCCTTTGGATAAAGCCAATTAGCAAACACAGATGGCCTATGACTTCCCACTAACATCTTCCAGTGCTTTTCCACTAGTTTGTTCCAATGCTTAACAGCCCACACCTTCTGTTTCAGTAGAGTTCAGTTCAAACTGAGTTCTGAACTCTCTCCTCTATTGTAATAGTCTTGATGAGTCTTCCTTATGTGTTTTTTTTCCTATTAATCATAAAGAAGGAATTCTCTGATCTACTCAGAAAAGTCTTCTTAGTCTTAACAGGAATATATTGTTCTTAGCTTTTATTTTTTTCCTGTTGATTTACATAAATGCTATCATCTTCTCTAGCTGAAGGTGACTCCAGCAGTAGCTTTATTTATCTGCTTTTACTATTATCAACCAGAGGACAAAGGTTTAGAATTTATTTCCAATAATTTTCATATACTTAACAGAACAAAATATTTAAAAGGAATATTAAATATATTTTAAAACAGTGTTAAAGTAATTATATAAAACAGCAGTTTTTCTCTCTCAAACATAAACATTTTGTCTCTTATCTTTGAAGCAAATAACACTTTTGTTATCTGAATCTTCCCCCATATTCTTATTACTCATACCAATTTCTTTTTCAGTCCTTAACTTGTTACTTTTGTCTATAGTGTCCATTCCCATTATATTTAAGGCAAAGTTCATAATAGAGTGAGGGTATCTTGCTGAAGAAAAGTTTTATTGCTGTAAAGTAAATATGTAATAATGGTGAAAATAATATATGTATATATAGATTGGTATCCTTCACAAAAGGACATTTTTCTCAGTTTTCTCTACTTATTGCCTACTCAACAGACAAGATGCTTCTTTAAATGATAGTTATGAAGAAGAGTTGCTTGACTAGTTTTGCTCCCAACTCCAAGTAAAGGAGAGCCCACTGGGCACAGGTTTATTTTATAACAGTCTTTCACAGGTGTCCTTTAATTTATAAATTTACTAAGACCATGAAAGCATTTGCTGAAAATGACTATAAAACAGTAGTTGTCAAAACCAAACTTGCCTTTGGATCAACCTTGGGAGCTTGTTAAAAGAGTCCCAAGTCTCACATGGTTTTTGTTTCAGAAGACTAGTATTATCTTTTTCTTCCTTCAGTATTATTACTAGGTCTTAAAACTTGCTTATGTAGGCTTTAGATTTGAAGTTTTTAGCAATCAATCGCTATTGAAGGGTTTGAGTCATTTCAAAATGCCATTGAACAGCACCGTTCAATAGATAGGCAAACAACATGTGTAATTTTATATTTTCTAGTTGTTTCATTTTAAAAATAGAGAGAAATAGGTAAAATGAATTTTAATAACTTTATTTAACTCAGTATAACCAAAATATTTCACTGTTTAATCAATATAAAATATTAATGAGATATTTTACATTATTTTTAATTTGTGCTAATTCTATGAAGTCTAGTGCATATTTACACTTACAGATCATCTCAGTTTGGACTCATTACATTTCAAGGGCTCAATAGCCACATATGGATATGCTCTACTGAATTAATGTAGATCTAGAAGACCATGGTTGTGGCTCTAATTGCTTCGGATCTTCATCGATATTTTCTTAATGTTCATCATCACTGACATGCTGTATCAAAGTACAATTTAATGATGTCAGCTGAAAAGGATCTCTTATGATGCATTAAAATGATTACTAGACAATTCCCTGTACAATGCTATTAAATATTCCCTAGAAAGTAGAAACAATGCTTCACAATGTATATTGAATATACTGTAAAAAAAAACCTGACCTTTAAGATTGAATCCATTTACACGGACAGAGACTCATGGACATGGACAATAGACTAGTGGTTACCAGAGGGTAAGGGTAAGTGGGGAGGTAGATGGGGTAAAAGGGGTCAAATATGTGGTGACAAAAAGAAATCTAATTATGTGCAATGAGCACACAATGCAATATATATATATATATATATATATATATATATATATGCCTTACTGTTGAACTGTACACCTGAAACTTACTGGATTTTGTTAACCAATGTCACCATAATAAATAAATAAATATCAATAAAAGATTTAATCCACTCACAATATGAGATAGTAGATGTCAAATATCAGAAAGTAGTAGTCAGCAGAATAGTCATCTATGAGTAAAAACATTGTTAGGTGAGCATGGAGAGACTAAACAAAGAAATATTGCTGAGGGAAGCATGAAACTGGAGAAATGGAACATGTGAAATCATATATAATAGAAATTAGATGAGCATAAAGATAGAAAGATCTACACACAGTGGATCTACATGCTTAAAATCATTGGATTCAAAGAAAATCTCAGTCTTGTGTTTAGGGACATTTTATTAAATAGAATAATGAATTTTATTGTAAACTCACTGACTTATGTAGAAATCAGATATAAGCTAGAAGCAAAATCAAACCATTCATTTTGGCATCTCAAAATGTCCATTCTATGTGTGTAATATCAGTCCTCAGTTGTAAAAATTCACCCATACAAAATATTGCCTATTTACAAATAGGCTAACATAGCTGACCAAAATTTTATAAGAAGAATCTAAAAAGACTAAATATAGTCATGCCAGATTGTAATTGATGAGAATCCTTTAAATGAATCTCAAACAAACTGTATTGTCCAAGGATAGTGATAACTGAAATACAAGGGGCAGGGAGAAAAAAATGCAGAAGACATACCAGAGAAAAAATACAGAAAATCCTGTGATTGAGAAAGAATAATAAGAAATTATATCAAACAACCAGAGAAATGTTTACAGTAAAATATAAAAAAATAAAACAAAGAAAAACAACAGGTATTTTAGTTTGGATACTTTTGATTATATGTAACAGAAATTTTGACTTAAAATTTTTTATATATAATACAATAAATGTATTGACAAAACATCATTGGAATTCTAGGGGCAGGACTTCAGACATAGTTTTATCAGGACTCTAGCTCAGTTTCACTGTGATTCTTTTGTTACAGAACAGAAAGAGTTCTTCCACCTGGCACTAGCAGAGCCAAACACTAAACACCAAGAATTGCAGTGGAGAAATACTGGCAATTTTATTAATGAATTGCACCATGCAGAAGAACGGGAAGCTGTTGATCAAAAGCCCAAACTCCTTGATGGCATGTAGATTACAAATTATATAGGGCAAAATCACAATATATCATGAGTTAGGGGTTCCGGGTCATGCTGGGAGCTGATTGGTTGGAGGTGTGGTAAGGGCAATAAATCATTTCATCAGGTCTTAAGGTTAGTTCTGAGATCTTTTCAGGGGTCCTTTTGTCTAATCTGATGGGAAAGTAGCCAGGGTGTGGGTCCACCTTAAGGCTTAGGAACTGAAACAAAACTTAGGTTAAGATGTTTTCTTTAGCCTGCCAGAGGTCCAGATGATGTAACCATTAGTCAGATCCAGACTACTGTCTTTGCTTGCTACCTCAGGGGTTGCTGATAATCAGGGTGAAAGTCTAAGTCTCTGAAAGATACATGGTGAGAGACACGGAGAAGGAGGAGAGGGAGAGAGATGATTTCTAGAGCTAGGATTTAAAACTAAATTTAATCAAAGTAATAAAGACCCTAAGTTTCACTTTCAAATCTCCTCTCCTCTATGTGTTCTAAATAGTCTTCAGGCTATTTTCCTCATTGTAATAAAATAGCTACAGCAGTTATAGGATTTACAACAGCACACTACACTTTTATACAAAAGTCCTGTACTTCATTCTGAACCAGTCTGAACCAATGTGGTGGCCAGAGGAATATCATATGTTTATTGTTTTAAATAAAAGTTATTGACTATCCATGGTTTAATTGATGTTGCAGAGGAGATGAGAGTATGCTAATTGGATTATGCTTCTTAGGGCTTGCCCTTGTAAAGAGGGTCAATCTCACCCAAATTGCATGACTGTCGTACAATGAGAGAGGGTTGGAATGGATGCTGTGCAGACAAATGTTATCCGGTTCAAAGGAGCATAGGAAATATGTCCCTGAATTATATGTCTGACAATCTAGCCAGAGAAATTTCAGTTAATCAGAGTCTGATCAGAAGAGTCTGATCAAAAGAGAAAATCTGGCTTTTGTCAACATGATTAGCAGATGTCTAAGCCCTTTGCAAATAAACAGGCTATATCACATTTAGGAACAATTATCATGAAGACTTTAGAAAGTTATTCTAAACTAAATACAGATTTAATCATTAAATATAGTACTTTAAAATATCCTTAATTAAACTAAAGGCACTGCTATCTACAATATGATTTTAATAAACTTTTCATTCAATGAATATAGTTTGTTTACTGAGTCTCACCAGTGAAAACCATCTGCTCCATTTTATTTCTTCTCAAATAAATTGTTTTCTTTATGTAGATATATAAAATGAAGTAGAGAGTTAATAATTACCTGATCAATTTGAGATATCTAGAAAGACAATTTGTATACTCTGAGAACCTTAACAAACTCAAAATGTTTAGCTTTAATAGATTTCACTGAAAGTAAAGCCTGGATACTAGATCAGGGTCAATCGAGAATATTATTTTTGTAGGATTTTCTCTGTGTATGCATGTGTGTATTGATCTAGAACAGTGCTGTCTAATAGAAATATAATGCAATATATGTATTTTTACATTTATTAGCCCTATTAAAAAGTTCAAAGGAAAGATTATTTTATTAATATATAATAACCCAATATCTCTAAAACATTATTTCAATATTAATCAAATGAAAACATTAATGAAATATTTTACAGTTTTCAAAAACACAGTGTGCATGTTACACATTCAGCACATATCAATTTAGATAAGTCACATTTCATATGTTCCATAGCCTCATGTGGTTAGTGATTATTATATTGTACAACATAGGTCTAGAATTGTTCATGTTTGTTTTCTACGCAGCCTGAATTCTGTTGATATTAGTCAAGAGTATAGAATTTTCCTCACTATAATGTCAGTTTCGCTGTTCTTTATTTCAAAGATATAGTTCTCTCTCTCTTTTTTTTTTGTCCTTGTCACATACTTTTATGTAGTTATTAATTCTATGTGCTTGGTCTTTTTTTTAATTCTAATTGTTCTACCTTGTTCTATTACCTTTTTATTTATCTAGAATTTATTGAGATGACTACCAATACCTGCCTTAATTCTACTTTCTTTGATAACGTACCCCTTTCTACAGTAATTTTGTTTGTATCATTTTCATCTGGATTCTTTTAAACCTTTTGTATTATCTCAAATTGGTTTTCCTGAGGAATTTATGATATTCTTTACTTTGGTACATGCACATTCAATTAATAAGCACTTAAAATGGAATGATATTTCAAAAATTCTACATCTCCAGTTTCATATATATAGACTTTATTCAGCTCGTTTTAAGAAACAGTTTTGTGCATCGGTAGTACAATAAGCAAAGTAAAAAATACAGTTTCATCATCTTACAAAGTGAAAAGTGAAAGTATTTCCAAAAGTCTATTTGGATAAAATTAGTTTATAATTGATATCAATGGGCTTTTAGGATATATTTCATAAACCGTACTGATATTAAAATGAGATTAATGAAATACATGTCTTGTGTTTGTATTTAGTTAGAAGACAACACATGGAAAAAACATATAGCATATTCTATGACCTAATAACTTCCCAATATGTATTTAACTCCCTCTCTTCTTGTCCCTTCCTGTATCATTATTTCAACAGAATAGGCTTGGCAGCAGAAAGTAGTAGTTGAAATAGTGAATTCTCGAGTTAGACAGTCTTGGGTTCTTAGCTCTGCTGTTTACTAGCTGTGTGACCTCAAGAAGTTTCTTTGCTAATTATTAGATTCTTTGTATGTAAGTTAATAATGATGAATTTAACTTATCTTACTGATTACTGATGGAATTAAGTTAAGTATTTTATGCTTGCACATAACTAGCACTCAATAAAATTATTTATTATTGCTTTTATTATTATTAATAACTGTAGTACTTCAAGGTAAATTCTCTTTACTGACATATATCTGTATATGTCCAGCATTACTTGTACAACTTGATTAGTATTTTTACTTGAAAGAGTATCTAAACTGTGTGATGAGTAAAATCCATACTTTATTCACTTTGTATTAGGACAAAAGACATTTTAAACATTAATAAATTAAATATTTGACTCCAGAAGCTAAAAGAACATTGAAATGACCCAAGAAAAGTAGAAAAGAGTTATTTAAAAGGGAAATAATTGGAAGCACTCCTATAGAATTGCTAAATAAAATCGAAACCAATAGTTTTTGTGAAATAAATTCACCCATTACAGATCTAACCTAGAAAAAATGAAAATGACACACACTTGAGAAAAATTAGAAATGAGAAAGGGATATGGAGAGGAATTTAAAAACTCAGAGACTATCAAGACTATCATGTAAAATTCCAAATCAAGAAATTTGCAAATCTAGATGAAGTGGAATTATAAAAAATAAATTGTGTAAGTTAAAAAAGCCACTCATTAAGAAATGAAACATAAAAGTTAAGGAGACCAAAGACAAAAAAATAAGAAAATTATAAAAATTATACCACCTAAAAGACAATAGAACCAATGATTTTTTTAAATTTATTTTTTATTTCTCAATTAGAGTTGACATTTAATATTATTTTATATTAGTTTCAAGTGTACAGAATGGTGTTGGAAAAACTGGGCAGATACATGCAAAACAATGAAACTGGTCTGCTTTCTTACACCATATACAAGAATAAACTCAAAATAGATTAAAGATTTAAATGTGAGAACCAAAACAATGAAACTCCTACACGAAAATATAAGCAGTAAACTCTCTGACATTGCACTTAGTAATATTTTTTTTTCTGATATATCTACTCAGACAAGGGGAGCAAAAGAAAAATAAATAAATGGGACTATATCAAACTAAAAAGTTTTTATGCGGCAAAGAAACCATCAACAAAACAAAAAGACATAAAGAAAATGCAATATGGCAAAATGTCAGTTTTTCCCAATTTGATTAATCAATTCAAATGCAGTAAAAATCAGACACCCAGTGAGACTGTTTTCAGAACTTGATAAATGAACTCTATATTTTTCCTTAAAGAAAAGAATATGTGAGATTAGCTATTTTAAAAGTTAAATTAATGAAGATATAAGGTTGTTCTTGCAGTTATCTAAACATAATATAAGGTACAATAGTTAAAGTAATCTGGTCCTGGAAGAGAATAAATAGATAAATAGATAAAAGAATAAAGAGAATAAAAAGATAAATCAATACATTAGAAGAGAAAGACCAGAAACAATATTTGTTTTCATAGCATATGATAAAAGTAGCATTTCAAATTAGCAAGGAAAGAATCAATTGTTCGATATATGTTGTAAAAATAATTAGCAATTTGGAAATAAATTAGACCCCCACTTCACTCTGAAATAAGAATACATTTCAGAAGAGTATTTTTAATATTCAAACAAACAAACAAAAAAACTCTAAGTGGAAAATATAGAGTGATGTTTTAATGTTGGACCCAAGAAGGCATTTCTTCTAAGCATGCAGTAAAACTCAGAACCTTTAAAGGAAAAGAACAAATATTCGAGGATATAAAACTATACACAGAGTTCAAAGAAATGGCAATAGTTGAAAAGAAAATACTTTGAACACATAGGACAGACAAATGGTTAATATACTTGCGATACAAAGATTTATCAAGTGACTATTTCCTCTTAAACTAAAGTTCTCTAGAAGTTAGGAAGTTTTCTGGTAATGTCCTTAAATTGCATCACAAACTGATAGAGAATGTGTTAAGCTTGAGAAACCTCTCTAGGGTAAGTAAGCCTGGGCCTTTTCCTCTTTGATTGAACAAAAGAGTGTGCCTTGGGCTTTATGCTTTATTTCTTTATTTCATATGGCATTTACTGTTACTTCATGTCCTTAATTTTGCAGAGTCATCAATAAAAGTTTTTTCAACAATTAAAAACATGACCAAAAGTCCACAGCTCCAAATCTAGCTTTATTGCTAACATACTGCATTATTCTGAGTATAAGATCTTTAAGTCACATGTATTTTTAAGACTAGTTAATACATTTTAAAACTTTTCAGAATTGTAACTCATTATTAAAGCAGTCACAGAAAGGATTTTAAGCAGACAGCAGAATTTTTTTTTTTCAGAGCATCTTTACAAAGATGTAATTTAGCCTTGAAATTGAACTATCCTGATACCTTGCATCCCAACCTCTCAGAACCTGCCTCTTTCCATGTTTACCAATGAGAAAATAGTTCAAGCCCAATGTGAGGAACTTTTAGATGTTTCTCTCTCCTCTTATCTATGAAAATTTTTCCAACATTAGTCTTTTAAAGCAACTCTCTCTATTCTCCGTGTTTACTATCTATCACCCAGAAGTGATTTAATCATTAGAATTCAAGTTCTTAGAAGAAAATAATAGCTGATGGGAAAGCTATCTTTGGACAGATGACAACACCTATATGTATATAGTACTTAGTGCATCTACCATAAATAGGGACTTGCTTTGGATTTACAACTGTCTATAACTTTGAATTTAGTTTATAAATAAATAGATCACAGTTATCAGTAGTTAGGAAGGAAAAATCTAGTCATGAAAGTGGTCGTTACAAGAGAGAGTTCTAAGAAATTGAGAATAGAGTGATAAAATAATTAATAGTCCCAATGAATAAAGCCTGTAAGTTTAAGCTAGTCCACTAATTTGGCATTTAGAATAAAAAATACAACATCTGCTTCTCAAGTTTAGAGATATAATTTACTTTACTGCTATTCTCATCATATACAAGCATGGAAATGTAATATTCTATTTAGAAATTGATATATTACCTGAAGGAGGTTTAAATATGTTCAAATGTAATTCATTAAACATCTCATTGGTATTAAAGAGCTTATAGGAAATAGGCTGTTTCTTTAAAATAACATTCTTATATGTGTAATTTCTAAATTTATAATAGAACAGAATACAGAATAAACTATATTTGTATGGAATACACATCATACTTTGGCATCTAAAGTATTATTGCTAAATTATTTTATTTGGTACTTTAAGTAGATTCGAATAAATAGTAAACCTCTGAAAGGAACTCTGGCTAATATATGCAAGAAGCATAATATGTATAATTTCATGTGTAGGACTATTTATTTTTATATATCTACATCTACATCTGTATTTGTAGCTATAATCTACCTATATTATAAGCATTAACCATGAACCAGGCACTGTACAAATGGCTTTATTTTAATTATTTTATTTCTTGAAGCAATTATTTGAATGGGAATTTGAACCCAGATCTGACTTCAAATCCTGGGCACTTTATCATTATGTTTTCAGGTGCATCTACTTATTTAATTCAGCAGGCTTATAAATAAGGGCTTTTATATTCTTAGCATAGCCTGAACTCTGGGAGAGGATCTGAGAGATGTAAAGAGAGCTCTTTTTCAGTTTGACTTTGGGAAACAAATGCAAAAAAAGTGTATACATTATGTTTAAAATAAGTGAAGTATGAATGCATGGTATTATGCTGTCACTGAAATTCCACTTTTCTTTCTAATGAGCATAAAGTTTATTGCTAATGGATTGGCAATTGTCACAGACTTTTATGGTGAAAATAAATATTTCATGTACACATACACAACAGACACACAGTACACAATATTGGGCAATTAACAGAATTTCTAAAATTGAATGAAGCACTATTGCATAAAGCTTAAGAGTGTGGGGTTTTGTTCAGGAACCCTGAATTCAGATTTTACCTTCACTATGTAATAGCTGATGGGCATCCCACTTTTGATTCCATTTTATAGTCATCTCAGGCTATATGGGATAAAATCATGGGTTCCAATTTCTCACTTTGATCCCCAAGAGGCAATTTCCGGAGTATGCTTTAGGTCTGCTCACTATACCAATTCTTAGAGCATCTCTAAAAGTGAACCGACCTCAAAAATTAATTAATTAATGAATTAATTAATTAATGAATTAATTAATTAATTCATTAAACAAAAGTGAACCGATCTTATTTATTTCTGGACCTCTTCATATAAACATGGAGGCTCTTAAAAATGTAAATCTCTGTTAAGTTATTGTCAAGAAAAAAAAGACATGTAGTTCATAAGTAACAAATGATAACACACTAATTTGCTTTAATTTCTTAATATCATGATTATTAATATCATTGTAGAGACTAAGGATAAATTATTAATATTTATCAATCATAAAACATAAGAAATTGCCTAAAAACTCAGAAGTCAAGACAAATGATATTTAACACAATATTGTAAAAGATCTAAATCAATATAAAAATTGCATGAGGAACAAGATATCAAAAATTTAAATTAAGTTTCCTAATATACCATGGCAAAAAGGCCATCAGAAAAATCATATGAGTCAGTTCTTTACCTCCGGGTGAAACTATAGATAAAATTATTGTATTTCTTTTAATGTTTCCTTAAACACCTTAGTACAAAATAGTGAAAATTTTTATTCTCATTGAAACAAAGCAATATTGCAGACCTGTCTTAGTCTGTTCAGGCTTCTATAATAGAATACTTTAGACTGAGTATCTTATAAACAATAAACATTTATTTCTCACAGTTCTGGAGACTGAGAATTCAAAGATCAAGGCAATAGCAGGTCTAGTGTGTAAAAGCCTGCTTCTTAGTTCATGGTGCCTTGTCACTGTCTTCACTCATGGAAGAGAACTCCCTTAAGTCTCTTTTATATGAGCACTAATCCCATTCATAAGGGATCCACCCTCAGGACCAAAGCACCTCTCAAAGGCCCCACCTTCTAATGTTATCCCATTGGCATTAGGTTTCAACATGTGAATTTCAAGGGGAAACAAATATTCAGGCTGTCATAATACCTTTTTTTAGAGAAAATAATTATGAGCAATAAAACCAGTTTTGCACAACTACTGTAATTTTGTGGGTTTCATATAAATATTTTTCATATGTAGATATCTGTAGATATCTATTTGTCTGTTATTGTGATCATATGTGCCATTTTTACAAGCATCATTATATCTTTAAAAAGTTATAGGTTGGATTGAATAAAAAATGACTTTACTGCTTTTAATGGTTTTTATTTAAGCTCTTTATCTACTATTAATATATATGTTTATAAAAGCTATATTATAAAATGTAGTGGTAAATCCTACTACATTTCAGTAACTGTGTTCTGGGTCAACTACATGATTTTCAGAGCCTGGTACAAAAAGTGAATGTGGAGTTCTGTGTTTGAAAAACAGAGAAAACTGTGTCCTTGATTAGAGGTCTCACCCTATCAAACTGTTTTCCATAGCAGCTACATCATTTTACATTCCCACCAGCATTGTGTGAGTTCCGTTTCTTCCTAATCCTTTCCAATACTCATTCCTGTTTATCTTGTTTTTTCTTTCTTGAAACTAAAGAATAGTTTTTGTTAAAAAAATAAAGGAACTGTATATTAACATGTTAACAATTCATAACTGCACTTTTTAACAGTTTGAAATATATTTATTGGTACAGAAAAATGGGTTCTGTTAAACTATCACATTTATACTTGCAGAAATGTATATCATTATTATTAGTAGAAGTTTTATTGGTTCGATAAAATTGGCAAAACTGAACACCTATTATTTGGTTTTTCTTTTCTTTTTTTATTGTTAGTTTCAAGTCTTCAGTACTTTGGTTAGGCATTTACATAGTTTATGAAATGATCACTCTGATTGCTCTTTCTCTCCTCTGGCTCTACACCTAGCCATGACATTACTGCTGACTGCATTCCCTATATCCTACTCCCCATCCTGTGATCATCTATCAACTACTAATTTGTACTTCTTTAACCCTTCATCCCTTTCTCCTAACCCCTCAACCTTACTCCCCTCTGGTCGTCAACAGATTGTCCTCTCTATTTATGAGTGTTTTCGATTAGTTTGTTCTTTTTGCTCCTTGAATACCACATATAAGTGAAATCATGTGGTATTTATCTTTCTCTGTCTGATTTATTTCACTCAGCATAATAACCTCTAGGTCCATTTATGTCATTGCAAATGGTAATATTTCATTTGTTATGGCTGAATAATATTCCATTGTATATATGAACCATAACTTCTTTATCCAGTCATCTGTTGATTAGTGTTTTGGTTGCTTCCAAATCCTGGCTATTGTAAATAGTGCTGCCATGAACATAAGGATGCGTAGATCTTTAAGAATCATTGTTTTGGTTTTCTTTGGATAAATACCCAGAAGTACATCCACTTTTATTTTTTTGTGGAACCTCCAGACTGTTTTTCATAGTGGATGCACCAATTTGTGGTCCCACAACTAGTGTATGAGTGTCCCCTTTTCTCCACATCTTCTCCAACACTTGTTTTTTGATTTATTGATGATAGCCATTCTGACAGGTGTAAGGTGATATCTCATTGTAGTTTTAATTTGCATTTCTCTAAGGATTTGTGACCTTGAGCATCTTTTTATGTGTCTATTGGCCATCTTTATTTCCTCTTTGGAGAAATATCTGTTTAGGACTTCTGCCCATTTTTTAATTGATTATTTGTTTTGTTGTTATTGAATTGTATGAGTTCTTTATATGTTTTGTATATTAACCCCTTATCAGATGTATCAGAAGCAAATATCTTCTTCCATTTAGTCTGTTGTCTTTTCATTCTGTTGATAGTTTCCTTTGCTGCGTAAAAACTTTTTAGTTTAATATAGTCCCATTTTATTTATTTATTTATTTTTGTTTCCCTTTCCCAGGGAGAAATATCCAATAAGAAATTAGCAGTAGCAATATCAGAGACATTTCTACCTATGTTTTCTTCTAGAACTTTTATGGTTTAGGGTCTTACATTTAAGACTGTAATCTATTTTGAGCTTATTCTTGTATACAGTATAAGAAGGTGGTCCAGTTTCTTTTTTTTTTTCATGTATCTGTCCAATTTTCCAAACACCATTTATTAAAGAGACTGTCTTTGCCCCATTGAATATTCTTGCCTCTTTTGTCATATAGTAAATGAGCATCTAGGTGTGGATTTATTCCTGGGCTCTCTATTCTGTTCCATTGATCAATGTATCTGGTTTTATGCTGGTACTATGATGTTTTGATTACTGTAGCCTTGTAGCATAGTTCGATATCAGGTAGTGTGATACCTCCAACATCATTCTTCTTTCTCATGATTGCCATGGCTATTTGTGGTCTTTTATGGCTCCATATAAATATTAAGATTATTTGTTATAGCTCTTTGAAAAATGCCATTAGTATTTTGATAGGGATTGCATGGAATCTAGAGATTGCTTTGGATAGTATGGTCATTTTAATGATGGTGATTCTTCCTACCCATGAGCAGGGTATATACTTCCATTTATTTGTATCTTCTTCAATTTCTTTTTTCAATGACTTATCATTTTCTGAGAACAGGTCTTTTACTTCCTTGGTTAATTTGATTCCTAAGTATTTTATTATTTGATTGTCTTTTTTATTATAGCCATTCTAGTGTGTGTGAAGTGGCAACTCATTGTGGTTTTGATTGGCATCTCCCTAATGACTAGTGATGTTAAGTATCTTTACATGTGGTTATTAATCATTTGTAAGTCTTCTTTAGATAAATATTTATTAATATCCTTTGCCAATTTTTAATTAGGTTATCTGCCTTTTTATTGTTGAATTTTAATAGTTCTTTATATATTCTGGATACAAGACTCTTAGATAGATGACATACAAATGTTCTCTCCCATTCTATGGGTAGTCTTTTTACTTTTTCAATGGTGTACTTTGAAGCACAAATGTTTTGATTTGGGGGAAATGCAATTATATATTGAAAAAAAATTGTTGATTATGCTACTTTTCCAGATGACCAATTATTTTATTGAAACTAGAAACTAAAATTTGATCGTGCTTCTTGTGTTTTATCTAAAATGTCTTTTTCTAACCCAGGGTCACAAAGGTGCACACCTACATTTTCTTCTAAGAGTTTTATAGTGTTAACTGTAGCTTATGATCCATTTTAAGCTAACTTTTTATATGTTATAAGGAAGTGGTCCAAATTTATTCTTTTACATGTACCTATACAGTTGTCCCTGATTGCTCATTTTGTAAGTATTGCTCTAATATCCAAGATATCTCAGTGAGGTATTTTTTAAAACTTTACTGCAGTGTTCTACTTGGATGTAGAAGTGCTACCAGATGCTAAGCTGGCCTCAAACTCATTTTCTCCCTCCTACCCTCTAGTTAGAGACTGATAAAAAGATCGCAAGCTATGTCTAGAAAGTTTGAGAATACAATGAAATCAGCTATTCATTAGATTTGAAAACATTTATCAGTCAAATATTTTAAAGTTGCAAAGAATAAAAACATAAGCCAGTTTGGGAATAAAAGTTCTCTCTTATCATATTTATATCTATTCTTTATTTTATAAAATTGATTACTTAACAAAGAACCTCTCTGGATTCTATTTTAATTTCACTTTTGCCAGTCAAATGCATGTAAATTGATATTTCCTTATAACTTTATTTGCATACCCCCATATTAGTGAATTTGAATCTTATTACATGTTTGTTGTCTATTTATAGTTCCTTTTTTGAGAGTTTCTTATCAATATAGGAGGCTTTCTAATAACTTACCACCAGTATGGAAGATTACAAAACCTTCTGCCAGAACATAGTGTATCGTTAATTTGTATTAGTCCTTGAAGTAACTGTCAAAAGATCCTTTCTTTATTGATGGTTTCATGAAAATTGTTTTTAAATAATAAAGACTTTATTGATTTTGTAAAAATAATATATTCAAATCATAAAAGTTTTTTAAAAACACCAAAGAACATAAAGTAACCCAAATACTCTAGATCAGGGGTCCTTAACCTCCAGACCATGGATCAATATTGGTCCATAGCCTATTAGGGAACAGGCTGAAGGTGAGCCACAGGCAAGAGTACAAAGCTTCATTTGTATGTGCAGCCATTCCCCAGTGCCAGCATCACCACCTCAGTTCCATCTCAGATCATCAAGCATTATATTCTCATAGGAACACAGGTCGATCCCTGGTGCCAAAAAGGTTGGGGACCACTGCTCTAAATACGACCACTTTGAAATATTCATTATTAACATTTATATACTAGAAATCTTTCATAAATTTTAAAAGTTTTAAAAATTAAAAAAAAATTAAAAGAAATTATGGACAGAAGGTTCCTACTGCTTCAACTCTGCCATTTTCAATGCCAAATTCACAAAAAGTTGTGAATTTAATGGTACAGAATGGACATACACTAATATACAGGTAAATAGTGTCTTCCCCATTTAAAAAGAATATTTGTAATCTGTCAAATTAACATCAAACATCTGGATAAAAAGTAAGCATCATCAGACATCAACAGCAATTTGACATCACATAAGCAATATGCTTGAATGGGTATTTGCATAGTTTCCTTTGAATCTGAATGTATAGAAACACCCAGATGAATGTATTTGTGGAAAGATAGCATTATTGAATATAGTATATATTTCTCTTTATTTTATATTATTAAACTAACAACTTGGTGATAATTCAGTTTTATAATGTATTCAGAGGGCTTGTTGACTTCTAATAAGAAAATAATGTGCTACAAATCATATTTTGTCCTATTGTATATTCTTCACTGATCTGTAAAATTGTACATATAATCTCCCAAGGAAGCATTATTCAGTCTTAAATTAAAATAGCTCTGTGGATCAAATAAATTTTCTGGAAACCACTTGGCTATATTATTCACACTCCCTAAAATTATGGGCAAAATAACTTATTAATAAGGCACTGATTCAGCATTTAAATATATATATAGCTAATTCTTACTGATTTTATTTTTGGAACAAAAAGAGAATCATAATAATGAAAAAGTTCTCATATATTCCTCCTTGTTATTTAGACACTTTACACATAATGCCATTCATTAATTTAAAGCTCAAAGTACCCCCTGAGAAAAACAGAGCATTTGTTTGGTGAGTGTGCTTACTTGCAAGTTTTATGTCTTTTAAAGGTAAAGGAAGAAAAAAAGAATAATTTACACTCTACCCATTGGCCTGGCTTCACGTGAATGTGCCAAGTCTGAAATTGGTAGAAATTATATTAAAGCAAGCCCAAATTGCAACTAGGAAAAGTTTCTTATCACTGAAGAAAAAACAGTCTTGAACAATTTGTACTATTATGCAATACAGTTAATAGTAGTATCTACTTAATATGATTGTGACCAGAAAATGAGATAATCCATATATAGCACTAAGTACAGAACCCAGCAAATAGTAAGCTTTCCATAAATGTTAGCTATTATTATCCATCCCTATGCAAATAGATTGGTCATTTTCTTTTGAAATGTATTAGAGTTCTAACTAGGGAGATACTTTCTGACCAATGGAGTAGGGGGATAAAGTTCTATTTTATATACACACCCTTATTTTAAAGTTGTCAACTAAATAGTTTGCACAGTGCCTTTGCTAATTTTAAAGGTTATCTTTTATTTTAGAATCTTAACCTCACTTACTGGAAGATTTTATGACATCAACAACCAAAATGTATACAAGACTCTATTAAAGAATACCAAAGTAAGTCCTTCAGTGCAAACAACATAACTCAATATCTTTTCATAGAATGCCTTTTTCTAGAAATGTAAAAAGCCAGACCTACTTTCTTCCTTAAAACAGTTCATTTATTCCTTTTTTTTATCTTTTATAATGTCATTAACCTCATCGAGATTGGTTATACTTCTTCTTACCCATCTGAATTCAACCCAACTTATTTTTCTTAATGGCTCAAATAAAAGTGAAGTTTTTATTTTGTGTTCAAAACAGATATTTCTGATTGTTGGGCATTTCTCCTTAAACTGGTGAATCCAAGACTCAGGTTCCTGCCATTGGGTGGCTCCACTGTCCACTATCTTCAAAGCTTAATTTCCAAGACTCTCATCTGCATCAAGTCATAAAAGAGCTATTGAGTCAGAATTCAGCCGCAATCATAAATTTCTGTTAACCAAAGGAAGATTAAAATGTCTAATAAACGACTACCATTTATTTAGAGTAATATTCACTACAAATTTATTTTGGTACAAAAACTTTGAATCAAACAGAACTGATTTTCAATCTGAACTCTGCCATGTACTGACTATGTGACATTACTGGATTTATTTTTTTCCACTCTAAAATGGAACCTAAAATGTCTTTCCCATAGGAGTATTCACCAGCACATTGCAAATCTTAACAAGTGAATCTAGAAAGTGCCACCCTTACCTAAGAATAAGTGAGAATCAACATGTGGGTTTTTGTTTGTTTGTTTGTTTAGTTTTCTGTTTGATTCTGGGTAGGGTTGCTGAAAAGCTGTAGAGACAAAAGCAGCTTTATTTAAAATATTTGACCCACATATCCATATTTGAAAATGATGCCTAAAGAAGGTATTTAGAGTATCCTATCTGTAATAATAAAATATTATATTGGAATAAAATGTTGGAGGAAGATTATTCTCTGTGACTTACACCTGTGACACCTGTGACAAAACTTTTATTTTCTTCTTCCTGGACAAACAGCTAGGCTGTTTCTTAGCTTCTCTTCCAGTTCCATGTTCCCCAATGACTGAATTCTGCCCAAAGTGCTGTGAGGAAAAGTGAAACATGTCACTTTCAGGACTGCTAATAAAATTCTCTGTGCTGTATCTTTTAAAAAATATATTTTATTTATTTTTAATTAATTTATTTATTTTAAGGTGAAATTATTTCAGCTGTACACTTTAACAGTAAGCCATATATATATTTACACTGTGTGTTCACCTCACATAGTTGGATTTCTTTCTGTCACCATATATTTGACTCCCTTATCCCCATCTACCTTCCACCTCCCCGCTCCCCCTACCCTCTAGTAACCACTAGTCTATAGTCCATGTCCATGTCTCTGTTTGTTTGTCCTGTTCATTTGTTGCTTTTACATTTATATTCCACATATGAGTGATATCATTTTATTTTTAACATTTTCTGTCTGGCTTATTTCACTTAGCATGATTATCTCGAGGTCTATCCAGGTTGTCGCAAATGGCAGTATTCCATCTTTTCTTATAGCTGAGTAATATACCATTGTATATATGTACCACAGCTTCTTTATTCAATTATCTATCCTAGGACACTTGGGTTGATTTCATGTCCTGACCACTGTGAATAGTGCTATTATGAACATCAGTGTTGAAATACTTTTTTTGTATATTGGTTTTCAAGTCTTTAGGGTAAATACTCAATAGAGGGATTGCTGGATCACATGGTAGATAAATTCTTATTTTTTTGAGGAAGCTCCATACTGTTTCTCATAGTGGCATTACCAATTTGCAGTCCCACCAGCAGTGCATGAGGGTTCCATTTTATACACATTCTCTCTAACACTTGATATTACTTGTCCTGTTGATTATAGCTATTTTAACAGGTATGAGATGGTATCCCATTGTGGTTTTGATTTGCATTTCCCTAATAGCTAGTGATGTTGAGCATTTTTTCAAATATTTGTTGGCCATTTGTATGTCCTCTAGGGAGAAGTGTCCTTTCAGATCTTCTGCCCATTTTTTTAATGGGATCGTTTTGTTGTTGTTGTTGTTGCTGTTGTTGACTTGTATGAGTTCTTAGTTTGGATATTAGGCCCTTATTAGAAGTATTGCTTGAAAATATATTTTCCCATTTAAATGGTTGTCTCTTTACCTTGTTGATGGATTATTTTGCTGACAGAAGCTTTTTAGATTGATGAAGTCCCATTCATTTATTTTAACTTTTACTTCCCTCGCCTTTGAGATCAAATTCATAAAATCCTCTTTAAGTCCAAGGTCCTTGAGTTTCGTTCTTATCTTTTCTTTTATGCATTTCTGTTTGTTTGTTTCAGGTCTTATATTCAGGTCCTTAATCCAGTTTTAGTTACTTTTGGTGTGTAATGATAGACAATAGTCTAGTTTCATTATTTTGCAAGTGGCTTTCCAGTTTTTCCAGCACCATTGATTGAAGAGGCTTTACCTTCTCCACTGTAAGTTTTTGGCTTTTTTGTAGAAAATTATTTGCCCATATAAATATGGGTTTACTTCTAGACTCTCGATTATGTTCCACTGATCTGTGAGTCAGTTTTGCTGCAAATACCATGCCATTTTCATTACTGTCACTTTGTAGTATGATTTAAAGTTGGGCAGAGTGATGCCTCCAGCCTTGTTCTTTTGTCTCAGGATGGCTTTTGCAATTTAGGGCCTATCGTGTTTACATACAAATCTGTTGACTTTTTTGTTCTATTTCTTTAAAAAATGCCAATGGGATTTGATGAGGATTGCATTTTAACTATGTTTATTCTTCCATTCCAAAACATGGAATATCCTTCCATTTCTTTGTATCTACTTCAATATCTTTTAATAAGATCTTATAATTTTCATTATATAGGTCCTTCACGTTTCATTAGATTTAGTCCTAGGTATTTTATTTTTTTTGTTGCAATTGCAAAAGGAATTATTTTTTCCACTTCTTTTTTCTGACATTTCATTATTAGAGTATAGGTACGCTATGGATTTTTGAACGTTGATTTTGTATCCAGAGACTTTACTGTATTTGCTTATTGTTTCTAGAGCATTCTTGAGGATTCTTTAGGATTTTTTATATAGAAAATCATGTCATCCACAAATAATGACAGTTTGACTTCTTTCTTTCCTATTTGGATGCCTTTTATATCTTTCTCTTGTCTGATTGCACTTGTTAGGACCTCCAATGTTATATTGAATAACAGTGGCAATAGTGGACAGCTTTGCCTTGTTTCTGATTCTAGAAGGAAGGTTTTAATTTTTCGCCATAATTTGTCATAGTATAATTTGTCATAGATGGCCTTTGTTATGTTAAATACTTTCCTCCTATATCAATTTTGTTAACTATTTTGATCATAAATGGATGCTGCATCTGTAAAAGGCATTTTCTGCATCTATTGATATGATCACATGATTCTTATTTTTTAATTTGTTTACGTGGTGTATCACATTAATTGGTTTGCGAATATTGAACCATCCCTGTGCCTCTGGGATGAAGACCAATTTATCGTTCAGTATAATCCTTTTAATATATTGGTGTATTTGGATCACTAATATTTTATTTAGGATTTTTGCATCTGTGTTCATGAGAGATATTGGACTGTAGTTTTCTTTTTTTGTGTTATCTTTACCAGAATTAGTATCAGGGTAATATTGGCCTCATAAAATGAATTGGGAAGTATTGTCTCTTCTTTGATTTTTTGGAAGAGTTTGAGGAGAATAGGTATTAAATTTTTTTTTGTATGTTTGGTAGAATTCACTGGTGAAGCCATCTGGTCCTAGACTTTTACTTTTTGGAAGGTTTTGGATAATTGTTTAAATTTCCATTCTGCAGATCAGTCTATTTAGATTTTACAGCTCTTGACTGAATCTAGGAAGGTTGTATTTTTCTAAGTACTCGTCCATTTCTTCTAGCTTATTAAATTTGTTGTTATATACTTTTTCATAGTATTCTTGTATGATCCTTTATATTTCTGCAGCGTGTGTCATAATTTACCATCTTTCATCCCTGATTTTCTTTATTTGTAACCTTTCTCTTTTTTCTTTAGTGAGACTAGCCAGAGGTTTGCCAATTTTATTAACTTTCTCAAAGAACCAGCACTTTGTTGCATTTATTTTTCCATTGATTTTGTTTTCAATTTCATTTATTTCTGCTCTAATTTTGATAATTTCTTTCCATCTGCTGTCTTTAAGCTTCATTACTTCTTTTCTAGTTTTTTTTTTTTTTAAGTTGAAACATTAGGTTTTTTATTTGGGCTCATTCTTGTTTTTGGAGATAGGCTTGTATTGATATGAAA
This sequence comes from Eidolon dupreanum, assembly GCA_028627145.1. NCBI lineage: Eukaryota > Metazoa > Chordata > Mammalia > Chiroptera > Pteropodidae > Eidolon > Eidolon dupreanum. The sequence goes on along the minus strand of CM053505.1, from coordinate 51,693,577 downwards.
TTTCCTCTTATGACCACCTTTGCCATGTCCCAAGATTTTTTGGTATGTTGTACTATTATTATCATTTATTTCTGTGTATCTCTTTATCTCTCTTTTTATTTTTTCTCTGACTCAGTTATTCTTCAGTAGCATGTTGTTTAATCTCCATTTATTTGTGTTTTTTTTTTTCTGATTTCATTTTGCAGGCAATCTCTAGTTTTAAAACATTATGATTATAGAATATGGTTGGTTTGATTTCTACCCTCTTATATTTGTTGAGGCTATCTCTGTGTCCCAGTGTGTGGTCGATTCTTGAGAATGTTCCATGTGCACTAGAGAAGAATGTATATTCAGCTGTTTAGGGATGGAAGGCTCTGTAAATGTCAATCATGTACAATTGGTGTAATGTGACACTTAAGGATGTTATTTCTTTATTGGTTTTCTGTTCCCTGCTATGATAGTGTTTTTATCTGTTTCTCCCTTTATTTTTGTTAGTAATTGCTTTACATATTTCAAGGCTCCCTGATTGGGAGCATAGATATTAATAAGTGTTATGTCTTCTTGATGCATGATTCCCTTTATCATTATGAAGTGTCCCTCCATATCTTTCTTTACTTTTTTTTTTATTTTGAAGTCTACTTCATCTGATATTAGTACTGCTACTCCTACTTTTCTCTGAATACTATTTGCTTGAAATATCATTTTCCACCCTTTCACTTTGAGTCTATATTTTATTTGGATCTGAGTTGTGTCTCCTAGAGGCAGCATATGGTTGGGTTTTGTTTTTTGATCCAGTCTGCAACTCCATGCCTTTTTATTGGTGAGTTCAATCCATTTACATTTAGTGTGATTATTGAAATATGAGGTCTTCTACACATTTCTAAAAATCAATTGACAATCTTTTATTTATTAAACATCTACTGTGTAATAGATACTATTATATCTACAAAGAAGTATAAGCTACCCACACTTACCTTCAAGAAAGTTACAAACTTGATTGAAGTTATATAAAACATACAGAAAAAAAAAGATCCCTTAGGTTGCAATATAGTATAAATGGTAAAAATTGTGGTAGAGGTTTAGAGGAAGGAAGAAAACAGGAAGAAAAGAAAAATATATCATTTAAACATTTATTGTCTACTATATGCCAAATGTTGTGTTGTCTTTTTTAATACAAAATGCAAATCCTTATAAAACTCCAGTTATATAAGCACTACTGACCTCATTTTAGACTAAGAATATTGATTTCAAGACACTGAGAGAGACTTGAAGAAGAAAGGCAAAAAAATGTACAAGGATGTATTTGTTAGGCACAGAATTAAGCAGTATTACTGGGGGAGGATTATATTAGAGAATAGCAGAAGATAAAACTTTAATCCATAGTAAGTAAATTAGTTGAATTTCAAAGATGGCATTCTAAAAGCATTGGAAATACTAAGTTTCAGAGTGATACGCTCAAACGCATCAGTGTATCTGATTCTAATAAAGACAAGAATATTTCATCCATGTTCTCAGAAACACTCAATTTGATGGCGAAGGCAGTGGGGGAAAGGAAGTATTGAAAGGTTGAAAATAATTGCTTTACATGACCAACTGTAATAATTTCTCCCTAAATTCACCTTTCTTTCAGTATTATTCTTCACTAATATCCCCAAACTCTCTAACTTGGGATGAAAGAGCACATGCACTTTAATAACCTTTCTCTGCCTCCCTCCCTCTCTCTCTCTCTCTCTCTCTCTCTCTCTCTCTCTCTCTCTCTCTCTCTCTCTCATGTGTATGTGATGAGTAGCATAGTTCTGGCTTGGGAAACAGAAGACAATGTAAATATGTTGATCTCATGTACTAGGGAGGTAAGAGCTCTGATTTCTCAATAAACTGAATTCTAACAAGTCAACTTATACTATCAAAGTCAGTCTTACATGCAAGCATAAGGGACTATTGCCTAGGTAGTGGAATTTTCTGACAACTATGTGAAGCCTATATCCCAAAATCATCCCACTGTGTCAGTTGAAAAACTTCTTCCCATTTTATCATCATAGAATCATTTTCTTGTGTTAAAGCATTGTATCTACAATTTTATGTTAAAAATGTTACCTTAAAATGCAGTCATCTTGAAGAGACAGCAAGGTCTAGAGATGCATTCTCTAATACGAGAGCCATTAGCCACATATGATTTCCTTAAATTCAAATTTAAACTATTTAAAATTAAAGAAAATTTAAAAATCATCCCCTTAGTCATACTAGCCACATTTCAAGTGACCAACTGGAAATGTCACTAATGACTACCCTACAAGATGGTGCCTATATAGGATATTTACATAATTGGAAAAAAGTTATATTGGACAGTGCTGGTCTAATGGTAATATTTTGTGAAACCATCAGAACCTATAGCTGCATCATGAGATCAGCAGATCTGGGTGGGTTTTTGCTGTAAAGAATCATGAATCCTAAGTTATAACAAGATAGTTCAATACACTGATCTTAATAACAGTCTATTTTCTGATCATCATCACAATCTTAGTCTAGGGTATCTAGCAAAAAAAAAATTGCCCTGCTGCTTAATATAAATATCTTATATGTGCAGTTTATGATTAATCCATAACCTCACCTACATATTTTAGATATACTGATTAATATCATGAATATGTCAATTTTAAGGGCTCTTAAACACCAATGTTAAAAAATTTACTCTGTGTTGTGTTGCTGTTGTGAAACATGAACTTAAACTTTTCTATAAGCTTCATTAATGAGACATTACTAGTTGAGATGAATTTATGAGTATACTGGAGTCACATTTTTGTCCAGTGTTACCTTTAAATATCTAAGAATACCACATACATATTTAAATTTAGTACTTATTTTCATGTTGTTATGTTTGCCAGGCATTAAATTTTATTTCTTGGAAGTACATGAATATTTAACACTGTTATCTATATATCTACATGAAATAATAAGCTTTTATTTATAATATAAATACAATAGATAATATAATTGCTCTTCCACCAGTAGTTGAAAATCTGTTCTCCTTTTAGGCCTGTAGTGTCCTGCTATATTAACTATTATCACCTTCTGCTCTTCCTTGCCATCTTTATCCACTGATCTTCAGACACTTTTGAAGATTCTGGTGCCTAGATCATATTTTTTCTTGACATCTCAAAATATATCAACATTGGTAATTTAAAGTCCATACGGATAATTTATTTACCATCTTAAATCACAATGTCTTCATCTCAAACCCAACAACTTTCCTATATCAGTCATTCATCTATGCCCAAAACTGGTCCAGGTTTGAAATCTTAAATTATATATGTCACTAATCCAACCCTGCTGTTCTTCTAGTTTACTTTCTTTCTTACCTCATTAAGAAATTTTACAGATGATGTTTTACAGAATTGTACAGTTGAGAACTATATAATTTTATTAAACAATGTTACCACAATAAATTTAATAAAATTTTAAAAAGAACTTTAGCTCTTTAACTTGTCCAGTTTCTCTCAACATATTAACTCTGCAGTCTTTAGTTTTTTGGGTTTTTTTTTGCTATCCAGACTATATCACATTTCCCATTGCTATCCCTCTTGCCATGTTTTATTGTCCTTCTGTTGCCCTCACTAACCATACTCTAAAACCCTCAATTAGTTTGTTTAACTCCCTTCTCCTCAATTACCTCCAGGTTTATGAGCACTACTATAGAAGGATCAGTACAATTCCATGCCTGCTCATCTTAGCTGTGCTTCCAATACTGCCCAATAATAACTTTTATAATATTACTAGTCAGCTCCTTATCTTGATCTTCAGAACAGAGAGTTCAAGTTATCACTATTTTTATCTTTCTATATCCCATTTTAATAGACTACTTCACATATTTTTTAACAAAAAATAGAGTATCAGGTACAGATACTTCACATTCCTGCTTGCCACTTATGATCTTACCTTCATTACTCTCATCGTGCATTCCTTCACTCCAATCTTAGTGAAGGTGTCTTCATTAGTTTGATAGAACTATCTTAACAAAGTACTCCAAACTGAGTGATATTGGTTAACAAAATCCAATGTTTCAAGTGTAGAATTCAACAGTAGGTCATATATATACTGCATTATGTGTACACTGCCCATAGGTATATTTCTTTCTTGTCACCACATATTTAACCCCTTTCACCCCATCTACTTATCTCCTCCCCCTTTACCCTCTGGTAACCACTAGTCTACTGTCCATGTCCATGAGTCTCTGTTTGTTTGTCATGTTTATTTGTTGTTTTTAGATTTATATCTCACATGTAAGTAATGCCATGTTATTTTCAACTTTTTCTGTCTGGTTTATTTTGTTTAGCATGATTATCTCAAGATCCATCCATGTTGCTGCAAATGGCAGTATTTCATCTTTTCTTATGGCTGAGTAATATTCCATTGTATATATGGACCACAGCTTCTTTATACAATCATCAATTGTAGGACACTTCAGTTGTTTCTATGTCCTGACCACTGTGAATAATGCTGCTATGAACATTGGTGTGAAAATATCTTTTCAGATATGGGTTTTCAAGTCTTTGGGGTAAATACCCAAGTAGAGGGATTACTGGATCATATGGTAGATCGATTCTTAGTTTTTTGAGGAAACTCCATACTGTTTTCTACAGTGGCTGTAGTAATTTGCAGTCCCACTAGCAGTGTTTGAGGGTTTCTTTTTCTCCGCATCCTCCTTGGCATTTGTTATTACTTGTCCTGTTGATTATAGCTATTCTAACAGGTGTGAGATGGTATCTCATTGTGCTTTTGATCTACATTTCCCTAATAGCTAGTGATGTTGAGCATCTTTTCAAATATTTGTTGGCCATTTGTGTGTCCTCTAGGGAGAAGTGTCTGTTCAGGTCCTCTGCCCACTTTTTGATGGATTGTTTGTTCTTTTGTTGTTATTGAGTTGTATGAGTTCTTTGTATATTTTGTATATTAGGCCCTTATCAGAGGTGCTGCTTGCAAATATATGTTCCCATTCCAATGGTTCTCTCTTTGCCTTACTGTTGGTTTCTTTTGCTGTGCAGAAGCTCTTTAGTTTGATGTAGTCCCATTCATTTATTTCTGCTTTTACTTCCCTTGCCTTTGTGGTCAAATTCATAAAATCCTCTTTCAGTCCAAGGTCCTTAAGTTTAGTTCTTATGTTTTCTTCTTGTTTCCAGTCTTCTATTCAGGTCCTTAAGCCATTTTGTGTTAATTTTGGTGCATGGTGATAGACAGGAGTCTAGTTTTTATTCTTTTACAGGTGGGTTTCCAGTTTTTCCAGAACCATTGAAGAAGCTTTCCTTTTTCTATTGCATGTTTTTGGCTTAAAAGTAACTGTTTTGACAAATGCATACTATTATGTAACTATCACTAAAATCAGGCTATAAAATTTTTCCTTCACCTCAAAAACTTCTCTCTCTCTCTCTTTTTTTTTTTTTGCAATCAGTCTGTTCCATCTCTATCTCCAGACCCTGACAACCATTGATCTGATAGCTGTTTGTTTAGTTTTGTCTTTTTCAGAATATCATATAAATGGAATTATGCAATCTGTTGTATTTTGTCTCTGATATACTACTTAGCATAATGCCTTTGAGATTTATCCTTGATGTTGCCAAGTAGTTTTCCACTGTATGTCTGCATCATGACTGATTTATTCATTTACCAAATAATCCACATCTGGGTTGTTACTTGTTCTACATAGTTTTATCTTTTTCACTATACTCGTTTCAGTGTATATGTTCCTCTTGATTTTTATATTAGTACTAATGGTGTTAAGAATTTTAACTTTTATAGTACTGATTCCACAAACTTCATAACCAATCCAGATTGATCTTCCTAAGTAAAGACACCATGTAAGCCCTTCAATTCATATCCAAAATTGAATTCATCTTCTGTTTTTTATAGTCAGCAACTATTTTTCTCTCACCTTTACCTCAGTAGAAGGTACCTAGCACCTACCCAGTCACTCAAAGCAGGAAATTGAGAATTAGCACAGGTTTTTCATGCCAATTAATGATGAAATCCTTAATTGAGTGTATAACCTTTGCATTTTATGCAGTTTAAAGATTTAGGCACTCAATTTTTTTAACCCACATTCAAGTGGCAAGGACCTCCATTATTGGGAACACTTTCCATGAACAACATATCATAAGAAATCTAAGTAAAAGAATAGATTGGATTGTGTCCTATTCAACTGCATGGAGTGAATAAAGACTTATTATTTCAATCTTTGATAGTAAACTCAAGAATATATTACTCCTGGGTTTCAACAGAAATAAGACTTCTATCTGATAATATCATCTACCCAAGTTTATAATATATTTGAGTATGGTTATAGTCATTAATGTTGTTTGCTAAATGCGTCTGCCTCCTCCACCTTCTGCACACATGGTAGGACTACACTTCCTGGCCTTCTTGAATTTGAGTGGTGTCATGTGATTAATTTTGGCCAATGATTTTGAGTAGAAGAGGCATATGTCATTTTCAGGCCAAAGTATTTAATAGCTAGTGCAAGATTCTTCAGTATTCTCTTGTTCTGCTTGGCATGGTGACTAACAATGTTATGGTGGCTACTCTTTCAACCTGGGATCTTTAGTAACTGTAATGAACAGAGACCCCCTGAAGACCTGTAATGAAACTGTAAAATGAGTGAGAAACAAACCTTGTTGTTTTAAAACACTTAGGTTTGGGGATTGTTTTTTTTTTTTTATTTCACCATAAGGCAGCCTATTTTAGCTGATACATGTTCTTTTTTCCTTACTTATTCCTGTTCTCTACAAAGTCAAGCCATATATCAGTTACAGTGAGGATCAAAAAATATCATTATTATTATATATAACCATTGATGACAGTATGGTTAAAAAATAAAAGGTAGTTAATAAATTTTAAAAAAATATATTATAAGGACCACCTCTTAGAAGATATATGATAATCATAATAATGATAATAATGACAGCTAATATTCAATGAAACTTACCATGTTACAGGAGAATCAGCTCATATGTATTATATTAAATTCTCACAACAATCTTACTAGAAATATTATTATTATTGTCCTTATCATTTCATAGATGAAAAACTGAGGGACATATGGTTTGACTATCTCATTCAAGGTCATATATAAGGACATTTTAAAAGTTTAAAATTAAAAATTGGACCCCAATGGGTCTAAAAACAGGAAGAAAAATTTCACAAAATCTCTAGGAGATTACAGATATTGCTCTGATTATACAATCTAAAATTGTATTCAAAGATCAGGACTTCTGCAGAAAAGATGGAAAATTAAATGCAAAAATACCTATTTAAGGACATTCAGATTCATTACATAATTACCATTGAAATTACATAACACCTCATAAAAAAGGAGTTTCACTACTAACAGTTTAGAGAGAGCACACATATATGTACAAATTCAGTATTTTAATGGTGTTCTTTTAAAAGAACTTTTTTTGCAAAATATTACATCAATGAGACAAGTTCTTATGATCGTGTTATACCTAACCTTTAAATTTACAAAATTTCACATCCAACTTGCTTCTTTTATAAACATTCTAATATGAACAATATAATTTTCATTCATGTATTTTATAACATGCTGATATAACAAGGCAGATTCTTTTAAAGTGTAAACAAATTCATAAAGTGTAGTTAAAGCAATTTTGGAAATGCTATTAACTTATTTCAGACCATTATCATCATCACAGTTTTAATTTTATCCTGCCAGCAGTAGGGAACCATTGAAGGATGGAAAACTAAACATTAAGTCAAGGTGTTTTGGACAGAAAAGAAGAGAAATATTTGATATGCATTAAGAAATAGAACTGATAAGATCTTGGACACAGAACAGAGAAGATAGAGTTGAAGGAGAATAGACTGGCATGGGGTGTGTGCTCCTTCCCTGGCACAATAAGCCCAAACAGAACATTATTACGGGTATCTTGAGGCAACCTAAGAATAACATGAGAACATCTGATACATTGAGACACAAATGGTATATATACATGAAGGGGTTAAGGCTGATGACACAATGTAGGAATAAAGTACTAAAAAGGAAGAAGGAGGCTGTTTTCACAAGTTTTCATAGGGAAAGCTTTATTGTTAGGTCTCATGTAAAGAAACTTGCTTGTCAGTTGATATGTTTTACTTCCCAGGGATATTAAAATGTATGTTAAAACTGGAGGGTCTGCTCAACTTCTTGCTCTGTCAGTAGTTAAATATTCTTTTCACAATGTTTGTCCTTCCTAGTCAGCCATTTCTCTAGCTTCTGTCAATGTTAGTCATATGGCTTCCTGGTTGGACATCTTTATTTCTACTGTCTATCCAGTGAGTCAGTTTTCCTTTCATACCTCTACTCATTCTCCCATCTCTTCTTTGTTGCTGTAATGAAACATTCATGCTGGCATCATGATCCAAATAATGTCTGCACTGCCCAAATCTGAAAATTATTTTTTCTCTTTATGCTATAAAATAATGTGTATTCCAAATACAGCAGATTACATTCTCCCTCCAACAAATCATGTTTTTTTATGCCTTCCTTCTGATGCTAGTCCTATTTTTCTCTGCTGCGAAACTCCTCCTTATCTTCCTAAATTAAAACTCTTACTCACCTCTCTGCAGACAATTTCATTGTCATCTTTTCCATAAGATCTGTTTTATTTGGCTTTTACCAGGCAGAATGAATCATTCTTCATTTGTGCTTACAACATCTTGTACATTCTTCTGAATACCTTAGAGTCCAGAAAACTGCCTGGAACATGCTCAATCAATCTCTCACTCCTATTCTCACTCTCTCATTTTATAACACACACATAAACACACACACACACACACACACACACACACACACAGAATTTTGTGCCCAATTCAAGGGTTCACAGCACAGAAAGAAAAAATACAATAACTTAGGTAATTTGTCCCTCTGAGTCAGGGATCCAGCTTCACTTTACTGTCATTAATTCATATGGGATATATGAATGTTGAAGCACTGGGATCTTCATTCTTTAATAATAGCTTCAATGCCAGATTATCTTCACTCTTTCCAGTTTCTGAACCTGGTCCTTATTACTGTGTGCTAAACTTCATTTTGTGCATCTGTATTTATAGTACAATTAAGCAATAACCATTGATATTCATAATTTGATTCCACAAATCTATGGGATTATATGTCCATGTACAATTTACAAGACACCCTCTTAACATATAGCTTAATTCTTTGTTCCATATCATGTTTTATAATTTGCCTATATCAGAAAGCCTATGTCACTAAATAGCTTACTCAGTGTGAAATTATAACACATTTAACTATTTGCCTCTATTCTTTCCACAAAATGATATTCAGCATCTACCCTATCTTCTGAGCAAATTAATAGGCAAACTGTCAAAACAAGACAAAACTTGAATAGTGATGAAAGCAGTGTTCTTAGTATTTTCATCTAGAAAGATATGTTTCTATGGAAACTATTTTTCTTTCTATTCATAGCAAAAATCATTTCAACAATATTATATATTGTTCATCTTGGAATTATGAGGAAAAGAGCAAGTGTATGGTTTTGAAAGTCAGATATTAAAGGGGGAGAAATAGCATACTCTAACTAACTGGGTGCCCATTTAGCATGAGTGTGCTTATACTAAACAGTTTTATAAAGTTATTTAGTAAAATAATGTAAGCAAAATATCTAGACTGAAGAGCATTAGAATTTATATGAATTAATGGAAGGCTTTCTTTTAAATGTATTAGGAGAGAACTTAGAGAAAAACAACTTAAAAATAAAAGAGAACTTAGAAATGATTGTGTACTATAGTTTGAATCTACCTTTTTCTTGCATATCACACCATGGGCTAGATCACTCAACACCAAATACCTGAAAGTAAACTGAAAATAAAAATAATTCATCTAGATTTTGATGTCAGGTAGAAAAAACTTGCTATGGGTAAGCTGCACATCATTTTCAATGTTGCATTCCAGTTTACAGTCTTTTTATTTATGATAATGATTAACATTGTGACTACTAGCTTTCTCTCTCTTGGAATCACTCCCCTTGCTATACAATTCAAAAGGTTCTCCAACACTAGCTAGTCTCCATTCCCTAGGAGGGTTAGATTACTATATGTAAATTATAGGATGAAGAGAGTTTCTATAGCACACCATGCACATAGGAGAACAAAGTACCCTTTGTGGAGCCTTAAGTCAAATTCAGTGATGCACTCCTATAGAGACCAAAAGATTTTGAAGAAAATGAAGACAATTATCTAATTCCATAAGTAATAAGCATTTCAAAAAGGGATAAAGCTCTCTGCAAAGTACCAGAGTATCAAAGGTGTAGTCAAACTAATGGTCTTGGTACTCTGAGAATAAAAATATGTTGGATCAGCATCAATCATTTAGAGAACCTTCTCCATAATAGAGTATGCAGGGGTACTAGACCATCTTTTCTTGATACTTTCCAAGCCATGGAACCAGAGATCTATGGTCTCTGCCTGATCTTATTCTCAAACTACTTTGGACATTTCCTTCTAACCATCAACAACTTCCAAATCAATTTGGCTGCCTAGATCAGTGCTCTTTATGACTAGCCAATTTAAGCTTTAAGGTAGGAAGGCTCTGCATCTGATCTTCCCTTGAGTTATTCTTTACTGGTCTTCAGATTCTTTTATTCAACCACTCTTATTCTGAGATCCCTGAATAGGGAGACCAGTCCCTAGGTTGTTTTCACACCATTGTGGCTCATCATTTCAACAGGAAACCATCATACTTTCTCTAATAACTCAATCTAAAAAAAAAAAAAACAACAAAAGACAATATAAACAAAAATTATTGATACTAATTCATTAGCTAATTTGTACCTAAAATTATCTTTTCTTGTGCCAAACTTTTCAACAAATATTTTCCATGTTATTGATGCTTGAAAAAGATTCTGATGTTATTCTGCATGCTTTTATTGATTTTAGCACTAGAATAATGAAAAGGACAACTTTACCAATCTGTTAAAGAATATACTAAATTAAAAGTTGAAGTAGGTGGTAAAAAACGGAAACTTTACTTCTGCAACACTACAGGTGCCCCTTTCTGACATAAACATATCAATGCCTTGACCCAAAAATGTTAGTGCACTGTCTCAATGCTATAATTTAAGCCACATAGACAAAGCTTAATTGTGCCTTCTTTAAAAGACATACTTCAAATAATATAAAATATGACTGTAAATTGTAGGATTCTATAGTTTTAGTATATTAACAAGATTATGCAGCCATTATCTATATCTAATTACAAAACATTTTTCTTATCCAAAAAAGAAACATCTTTCCCATTAACAATGACTCTCCTCTCTGTCCTTTCCCTCCTCAAACCATGGAAATCACTAATCTACTTTATATCCCTATGGCTTTGCTTTTTCTAAATGTTTTAAATAAAAATGTTTGTATAATATGTGGTGTTTTGAGTTTGATTTCTTTCATTTGAAATAATGTTTTCAAGATTCATCCATGCTGTAGCATATGTCAATCAATTTTTTTCATTTATGGCAGAATAATATTCCATTGTATGGATATATCACATTTTTTATTGTCATCATTTTCTGGACATTTAGGTTGTTTCTACTTTTTGGCTATTATGAATAATATTTGAATGAATATTCATTCACAAAATTTGTCTAAACATATGTTTTCAATTTTCTTGTGTATATATCTGGGAAGAGGATTGCTAAGTCACATGTTATATCTATGTTTAACTTTTAGAGGATCTGCTGAACAGTGTTCCAAAGTGGATAAAATATTTTACAATTATACCAGCAATGTATGAGGGTTTCCATTTCTTCAAATCCTTGTCAAAACTTAGTATTTTCATTTTTTTTGTAACTTGTAGCCATCCTAGTGAGCATAAAGTGATATTTCATTGTGGTTTTGATTTATATGTCCCTGATGGCTAGTGGTGCTAAGTATCTTTTCCTGTGTCTATATTGGATATTTGTATAAATTATTTGGAGAAATATCTATCAAATTTTTCACCCATTTTATAATTTCATTATTTTTCTTTTTGTTGTTGAGTTGTAATCGTCCTTTAAACATTCTGGAGGCCAGACCCTTATATATATTTACATATTTTTTCCCATTTGATGTGTTAGGTTTTCAATAATAGTTTCAGAATAATAGTAGATTCTGACAAATAAAAGTTTTTAATTTTGGTGAGGTCTAGTTTATCATTTTTCATTTGGTAAAGAAGATTTATACCTATGTTCTTTTTTTTCCCCCAAAATTGTATAGTTTAGCTCTTACACTTAGATCAATGATCCATTTTGAGTCTTTTTTTGTATATGTTGTGAAGATAATGAAGTCATAGACTTCTATGTGAATACCCATTTATTCCAACAATTTGTTAAAAAGACTCTTTTCACATTGAATGGGCTTGGTACACTTCTTGGAAATTAGTTGACCATAGATATACAGCTTTATTTCTGAAATCTTGATTTCATTTCATTGATCTATATAGCTATCCTTATGCCGGTACCACACTGTGTTGATTACTGCTGTAACTTAGTAGTAAATTTTAAAATAGGAAAGCATCAGTCCTCCACTTTTCTTGTCCTTTTTAAGATTGTTTTTAGCTATAGTGGATCTCTTGCATTTCCACATGAATTTAAGTATCAATTTGTCAATTTTTTTTGTAAAAACAGTAATTGGAATTTTGATATAGATTACATTGGATCTGTGGATCAATTTGGAGAATATTGCCAGCTTAATATTACATCTTTCAACCCAGGATCACAGCATAACTGAATCTTTATTAGTTTCTTTCAGTAATGTTTTGTAATTTTCAATGCACGGGTCTTGCACTTTCTTGGTAAAATGTATTCCTAAATATTTTATCTATTTGATGTTATTGTACATGGGAGTGTTTTCTTAATTTAATTTTCTGAATTTCCACCACTAGTGTATACAAATATGATTGGTTTTCTGTGTTGAATTTGTATCCTGCAACCTGTCTGAACTCATTTATTTGGTTCTAATAGTTTTTTTTTTTTATGTTTTCCTTAGTGTTTTCTATGTATATGATTGTGCCATCTGCAAATAGAAAGTTTTACTTCTTCCATTCCAATCTGGATGTCTTTTATTTAATTTTCTTTTCTAATTTGCCTACTAGAACCTTAGTACAATGCTAAATAGAAATGGTAATAGTGAACATCATTGTCTTCCTCCTAATTTTATCAGAAAAGATTTGGGTATGTAACTATTATGAATGATGAGAGCTATAAATTTTTTTAAGTGTCCTTCATCCAGTTGAGGAATTTCTCTTCTATTTCTACTCTGAGTGATTTTGTTTAATCATAGATAGATATTTGATTTTTCCTGTGTCCATTCAGATGTTCATTTGGGGTGCCCTTTATTCTATTAATATGTTTATTTCATTGATTGTTTTGTATATTTAATTAGCTTTATATTCCTAAGATAAATTCCATATTGTCACAGTGTGTGATAATTTCATATGGTGATGGATTCTGTTTCCTAGTATTTTGTTGAAGATATTTATGTCTATTTCTAAGTGATATTAGTCTGTAGTTTTCTTGAGATGGTTATGTCCAGTTTTGGTCTCAGGGTAGTACTGATATTATAGAATGAATTGGGAAGTTTGCCTTCTTTTATTTTTTGGAATAATTTGTGAAAAATTACTGCAAATTCTTCTTTAAACAACTATTAGAACTCAGTGGTAAAGTCATTTCCTTCAGGGCCTTTTTGTGTGTGTGTGAAAGTTTTGATTAAAATTTAATCTCTTGGTATAGTCCTGATTTTTCTATTTTTATTTGAATCATTTTCATTAAGTTGCATCTTTCTAGGAATTTATTCATATTGCATAGGTTACAAAATTTAATGATATAAAATTGTTCTTTGTATTGCTTTACAATCACGTTTATTTCTTTTTTTTTTCTATAGGCTTACATCTTTATTTATATTTTTAAAATATTTTTTATTAGTTTCAGGTACATATTACATTGGTTAGACATTTATATAGTTTATGAGATGGTTCTGTTGATAATTCTAGCACCCATCTGGTACTACACATGGCCATCACCTACTATTGACTATGTTTCTATGCTGTACTCTATATCCCCATGACTATTTTGTAACTACTAATTTGTACTTCTTCATCTCTTCACCTTTTTCTTCCAGCCCTCCAATGCCCCTCCCCTCTGGCAATCATCAGGTTGTCCTCTGTATCTGCGAGTCTGTTTTCATTTAGTTTGTTTCTTTTGTTCCTTAGATTCCACATATAAGGAATAGCATATCGTATTTATCTTTCTCTGACTTATTTCACTCAGCATAATACCCTCTAGGTCCATCCACATTGTTGCAAATGGTAAGATTTCATTTTTTTCTATGTCTGAGTAATATTCCATTGTATATATGAACCGTAACTTCTTTATCCAGTCATCTGTTGATGTTCATTTAAGTTGCTTCCATATATCTTGGCTATTGTGAGTAACGCTGCCATGAACATAGGGGTACATATATCTTTATGAATTAGTGTTTTGGTTTTATTTGAATAAATACCCAGAAGTGCAGTTGCTGGATGAAAAGGCAGTTTTATTTTTAATTTTTTCAAAAAAACTCCAGACATTTTTCCATAGTGGCTGTACCAGTTCACGATCCCACCAAAAGTGTGCAAGGGTTCCCTTTCCTCCACATCCTTGCCAACACTTCTTTTTGATTTATTAATGATAGCCATTCTGAAGAGCATGAAGTGATATCTCATTGTGGTTTTAATTTGCATTTCTCGAATTAGTAAACTTGAGCATTTTTTTCATGTCTGTTGGCTATCTATCTGTATTTCCTCTTTGAGCAGAAATACCTTAATAGGTATGGAGAAATACCTATTCAGATCTTCTGCTCATTTTTTAATTGGACTGTTTGGGATTTTGTTGTTGAGTTGTATGAGTTCTTTATATATTTTAGATATTAACTCCTTATCAGATATATCATAGGCAAATATCTTCTATTCAGGGGTTGTCTTTATATTTTGTTGATGGTTTTCTTAGTTGTGCAAAAAACAATAGTTTGATGTAGTCATTGTTTTTCTTTTGTTTTCCTTGCTCAAGGAGATATATTAGAAAAAAAATTACTAATAGTAATATCAGAGAGTTTAATACCTATGTATTCTTCTGGAAGTTTTATGGTTTTGGGTCTTACATTTAGGTCTATAATCCATTTTGAATTTATTCTTGTATAAAGACTAAGAAGGTGGCTGTTTCATTATTTTTGCATGTGTCTGTCCTAAACACCATTTGTTGAGGAAACTGTCTTTACCCTGTTATATATTCTTGCCTCTTTTGTCATGTATTAAATGACCATGTTGGCATGGATTTGATTCTGGGCTCTTTATTATTTTCAATTGACCCATGTATCTGTTTTTATGCCAGTACTATGCTTTTTTAAAACAAAATTATTATTACTATAGCCTTGTAGTATAGTTTGATACCAAGTAGTATGATACTTCCTACTTTGTTCTTCTTTCTCAAGATTACCATACCTATTTGAGTTCTTTTATGGCTCTATATAAATTTCATGATTATTTGTTCTAGTTCTCTGAAAAATGTCATTGGTATTTTGATGGGGGATTTCTTTGGATAGTATGGTCATTTTAATGATGTTGATTCTTCCTACCCATGAGCACAATATAATTTTCCATTTATTTGTATCTTCTTCAACTTATTTTTTCAATGATTTACAATTTTCCAAAAAAGGTCTTTTCCCTCCTTGGTTAATTTGAATCCTAGATATTTTATTGTTTTCCATACTGTTTTCCACAGTGGTTATATCAATTTACATTCCCATCAGCAGTGTCTGAGGGTTCCTTTTCCTCACAACTTCTCCAACACTTGTTATTATTTTCCCTGTTGATGATAGCTATTCTAACAAGTGTGAGATGATATCTTCACATAGCTAGTTAAGTTGAACATCTTTTCATGTCTGTTGGTCATTTGTGTATCTTCTTAAGAGAAGTGTCTGTTCTGATCCACTTCCCTTTCTTTAATTGTTTGTTTGTTTTTTGTATTGTTGAGTTATATGGGTTCTTTATATAATTTGGAAATTAGGCCCTTATTGGAGGTGTCTTTTGAAAATATATTCTTGTATTCATATGGTTGCTTCTTTGCTTTGTTGATGATTTCTTGTGCTATACAGAGGCTTCTTAGTTTGGTACAGTAACATGCATTTATTGTTGCTTTTATTTTCCTCGCCCTGAAGTCAAATTCATAAAACCCTCTCTAAATCCAAGGTTCATGAGTTTAGTAACTATATTTTCTCTATCCAATTTATTGTTTATGTCTTTTTTTTAGGTCTTTGATTCATTTTGAGTTAATTTTGCTATATGGTGATAGACAGCAGTCTAGTTTCATTGTTTGGCATGTGATATTCCAATTTTCCCAGCACCATTTATTAAAGAGGCTTTCCTTTCTCCATGGTATATTGTTGGCTCCTTTGTTGAAAATTCTTCCCCCATACATATAGGGGTTTATTTATGAACTCTCAATTCTGTTACATTGGTCTATGTGTCTGTATTTCTGCCAATATTAAGCTGTTTTCATTATTGATGCTTGGTAGTATAAATTGATGTCAGACAGAATTATAACTCCAGACTTATTCTTTATCTTCAGGATTGTTTTGGCTATTTGAGGTCTTTTGTTCTTCCACACAAATCTGATGATTTTTTGTTCTATTTTGTTAAAGACTGCCATTTCGATTTTGATAGGGATTGCATTAAATTTTGTATAATGTGTTAGGTAATAAGCTTATTAACTATGTTGATTATTCCAATCCAAGAACACAGAATAACTTTCCATTTCTTTGTGTCTTATTCAATTTCTTTTAATAACATCTTATTGTTTTTAGTGTATACGTCCTTCACATGATTCATTAGGTTTATTTCTAGGTATTTTATTCTTTTTGTTGAAACTGCAAAAAAAATTTTTATCATTTCTTTTTTTGAAAATTAGTCGTTAGCATATAGGAATGCTATGGATTTTTGTACAGTGATTTTGTATCCTGATACTGCACTTTATTTACTTATTATTAGTAATAGTTTTTCAGTGGAGTCTTTAAGGTTTTCTGTATAGAGAATCATGTCATCTGCAAAAGTGACAACTTGACTTCCTCATTCCCTATTTGGATGTCTTTTATTTCTTTCTCTTGCCTAATTGCACTAGCTAGGACTTCTAATACTATGGTGAATAATGGTGATAATAACGGACAGTTTTATCTTGTTCCTGAACTCAGAGAAAAGATTTTTAGTTTTTTCTCCATTAAGTATGACATTAGCTGAGATTTTGCCATAAATGGCCTTTTCTATGTTTAGGTAATTTTTTTCAATACTCATTTTGTTGAATGTTTTAATCATAAGTGAACGCTTTACCCTGTCAAAGTCTTTTTTTCTGCATCTATTGATATGATCATATGATTTTTATCCTTTATTTTGTTTATCTTGTATATCACATTAATTGATTTGCGTATGTTGAACTATCTTCGTGCCTCTGGGAAGAAGCTCATTTGATCATGGTGTATAATGTTTATAATGTATTGTTGTGTTCGATTCACTAGTATCTTATTTAAGATATTTGCATCTGTGTTCATGAGAGATATTGGTCTGTATTTTGTTTGTTTTATCCTTACTAGGTTTTGATATCAGGGTAAAGTAGGCATCATGAAAAGATTTAAGAAATATTACTTCTTCAATTTTTTAGAAAAGTTTATGAAGAATAGGTATAAAGTCATCTTCCTTAAATGTTTGGTAAAATTAACTAGTTTAGCCATCTGTTCCTGGACTTTTATTTTTTTCAGAGGTTTTTAATGGTTGTTTCCATTTCCATACTGTTTATTGGTCTATTTAGGTTTTCCAGTTCTTCATCATTGATCTAGGAAGGTTATATATTTCTAAGAACTTGTCTATTTCTTCTGGGTTATTAAAGTTAGTGTCACGTAATTTTTTATAGTATTCTTGTATGATCCTTTGCAATTTGATGGTTTCTGTGATAACTACACCTCTTTCATTGCTTTTCTTTTTTCCTTAATAAGTCTAGCCAGGAGTTTGTAAATTGTATTAATCTTCTCAAGGAACCAGCTGTTCGTTGCATTAATAAAATCTTATTGCCTTTTTATCCTCAATTTCATTTAATTCTGCTCTAATTTTGATGATTTCCTTTCTTCTGTGGACTTTGGGCTTCATTTCTTCTTCTTTTTTTAGCTTTTTTTAAGATGTAAAGTTAGGTTGTTTATTTTGGCTCATTCTTGTTTCTTGAGATACCCCTATAATCATTCAAGCTTTTCTCTAATTACCACTTTTGCCATTTCCCCAAAGTTTTGATATATTGTACTTTCATTCTCATTTATTTCTATGTATCTCTTGATCTCTCCTATTATTTCTTCTCTTACTCAGTCATTCTTTAGTAGCATGTTGTTTAATCTCCATATATTTGTGGTTCTCCCCCTTTTTTTACAGTTGGTCTCCAATACCAAAGCATTACAATCAGAAAATATGCTTCATATGATTTCAACCTTCTTAAATTTGTTGAGGCTAGTTTCACGTCCCAACATATGATCTATCCTCAAGAATATTTCATGTGCACTAGAGAAAAATATATAAGCTACTGTTTTGGGTGAGAGGCTATGTAATTGTCAATTATGTCCAAATGGTCTAAAGCACCACTAAAAAATGTTATTTCCTTATTGATTTTCTGTTTGTGTGACCTATCCATCTCTGACAGTGGAGTATTTAGGTTCCCTACTATGATTATATTTTTGTCAGTTTTTCCCTTTTTAGTTCTGTTAATAGATGCCTCATATTTTGGAGCTCCCTGATTGGGAGCATAGATATTAATAATTGTCAGGTCTTCTCGATGTATGATTTCCTTTGTCAATATGAAGAAGTGTCCATCATTGTCTCTCTACCTTTTTTATCTCGAAGTCTATTTTATCAAATATAAATACAGGTACACCTGCTTTCTCTGGATTCCATTTGCTTGGTGTATCATTTTCCACCCTTTCTCTTTGAGTCTGTATTTGTCCTTGCAGCTGAGATGTGTCTCTTAAAGGCAGCATATGGTTGGGTTTTATTTTTTGATCCAATCTGCTACTCTGTGACTTTTTATTGGTGAGTTCAGTCTATTTACATTAAGAGTGATTGCTGAAATATGAGGTTTTCCTATAGCCATTTTATCTTTTGTTTTCTAGTAGCTCAGTGTCTCCATTTTTTTTTTTATTTAGCCTTGTGTTTCTATCTGTTACTTTAATTTGGTAGGGTTTTGTGGATCTTCCCTCTGTTCCCTCGTTTTATGTTATGTGTCTCAGTTGTGAAATTTTTGTGTGTGGTTACATTAAGTTTATGTATAAGAAAAAATATATATTTAGACACATATACACAGTAATCTTTTTAGATAGTTTTTTTTTTGTCTTTTTTATATCAAGTAGAACGACTTCTTTCAGTATTTCCTGTAATGCAGGCCTTGCAGTAGAAAATTCCCTCAACTTTTGTATGTCTAAAAAGGTCTTTATTTCTCCTTCATATCTAAAGGATAGCTTTGTTGGATATATTATTCTTGGCTGTTCATTCCTTTCATTCAGCATTTTAAATATTTGGTTCCACTCCCTTCTTGCTTGTAAGGTTTGTGTTGAAAAATTTGATGATAATCTAATGGGTTTTACCATATAGGTTACTGTGTTCTTTTCCCTGGCTGCCTTGAGAATGTTTTCTTTGTCATTAATTTTTTGACAATTTTAATATAATGTGTCTTGGAGACAACATTTTTGGGTTGAGATAATTCGGTGTTCTATTTACTTCTTAGACTCAAAGATCCAGTTCTTTTTATGTTTGGGAAAATTTTGTCGACTATTTGTTTGAATATGCTTTCTATTCTCCTCCATCTCTCTTCCTCTTCTGGTCTATTCATTATTCTTAGGTTGCTTTTTCTGATGGTGTCAATAGTTCTTATAGATTTCTATCATTTTTTTCACTCTCGAGTCTTCTCCTTCTGCATCTTTTCCAGAGTTCTGTCTTCAATATCACTAATTCTTTCCTACATCTGGTTAGCTCTTTTTCCTAGGCTTGCTATTTCATTCTTTCTCTCTTTTAGTGAGTTCTTATCTCCAAAAGTTCTATTTGGTTCTTTATCAGTTTTTAAACTCCTTGGTAATATATTTCTGTTGTTCACTGATTTTGTTTCTAAGTTCTTTGCACTATTTATGAGAATGTTCTTTCATCTCATTAAGTTTTTTCAGAAGTACAATCTTGAATTCTCTGTCATTTAACCATGTATTTCTATAACTTTAAGCTTATTTTCTGGAGATTTTTCATTTTTTTTCTGAGCTTCCTTGTTTCTTTTGTTGTTCATGATGTTCGATGGACCATATCTTTTCCTAGGCATTAATGGGAATGTAAACCACTTTTAAAAAAATTGTTGCAGAGTGATCTCTCTTTAGCAGGTTGATAAGATGTTTTTATTTTGTTTTCTTGTATGTGGCGCCCAAGCCTCCTGCACTGCCCAAGGTTAAGAATTCCCTTTCTTCTCTGGATAGGTGTGTATCTTCTCTATGACCAGGTTACCTTGGTACCAGTGTTCTACCCCCATGGGAGAATGTAAAGGGCAATTGGAATTCAAGCCTCTAAGTAGGCCGTGAAGCTCTGGTACTACTCCAACTGTCAAGTGCAATGCTTCACTACTTTCTTGTGAATCAGCCTGAGTGGATGGGGACGGGGTGAATTGGGACTGGCCAGCTTCGTGTGTGATTATTTTCCTTCCAGTGATTCTGGATGACGCTTCAGTTGCTTTTCATCTATATCCCCTCCCACCTCTGGGACTGGCTGCTGTGTATGTTTTAGTTCTGGTTGTGTGATATCCTCTGTGGTTCATTGCTTGCAATGGGAGGGTACAGGGCAGCAGAGAGTGTGCTCTGAGATGGTGGGGGTGCAGCCAGGTTCTGTGATTAAGCTTTCTGCCTGACAAAGGTGATTGCTAAGACACAGCTATCACCCCCTCTGTGGTCGATCTCTACCCTGCTCTCTGCCCTGCTCCCTGGGCTCTGCTACATACAATGTGCTTATCCCGCAGGCAGGATGGTCCAGGGTTTCAAACAGCCAAGAAACTCTGATGCTATTGTTTTCCATGCACTCTCAGCCTGCTAGGAGTTTCAGGCTGCTTTTCATAGCACCTGGCTCTGTATTTCTCTCTGCCACCCTATCTCACACACCCAAATAGCCCACCTTCTAATGTTCTCATGCACAGATCTCTCAGATGTGCTTGTGTTCTGGGTGGGTGTTGTTGTATTGTAGGTGTTTATCTTGTTGTAATTTCAAGGAGAAATATCAGGGGAGATCCCTTAGGTCACCATGCTTCTGACATCACTCAATGGGATTGTTTTCTTAATTTCTCTTTCTGAAAGTTCATCATTGATGTATAAAAATGGAACTGATTTCTGAATATTTTGTATCCTGTTACTTTACAGAATTAATTTATCAGTTCTAACAGTTATTTGATGGAATCTGTAGTGTTCTCTATATAGTATGATGTTATCTGCAAATAATAACAGTAATACTGGCTTGTTGGTGATGAATTCCTTAAGCTTTTTCCTGTCTGGGAAGCTTTTTTCTCATCTTTTATTTTAATTGATAGCTTTACTGGGTAGAGTATTGCTGGTTGTAGGTTCTTGTTTTTTTGTTTGTTTTGTTTTGTTTTCATTTCTTTGAGTATTTCTTGCCAGTCTCTTATGGCCTACAAAGTTTTTGTTGAAAAATCAACTGACGTTTTTATAGGGCTACCCATGTAAGTAACTAGCTGCCTTTCTCTCGCTGCTTTTAAGATTCTCTTTTTGCCTTTGATCTTTGTCATTTTAATTATGATGTGTCTTGGTTCAGTCTATTTGAATTCCTTTTGTTCGACACTCTTTGTGCTTCCTGAACTTGTAAGTTTAATTCCTTTGCCAGGTTAGGGAAGTTTTCTGTCATTATTTCTTCAAATATATTTTCAATCTTTTGCTTTATATTTTCTCTTTCTGGTATCCTGATGATGTAGATATTGGTACATTTGATGCTATCGCAAAGGTCTCTTAAACTTTCTTCAGTTTTTGATTACTTTTTTCTTGTTCTAACTGTGTGTTTTCTGCTATCTTGTCTTCCAACTTGCTGCTTCATCTGATCTACTATTGATTTCTTCAAGTATTATATTCTTCATTTCAGTTATTATATTCTTCATTTGTGACATTTTATATGATTTTATGTCCTTTTTAATGCTTACTATCTCTTTTGAAGTTCTCTTTGAGATCATTTATTCTTCCCCTGAGTTCATTGAGCATCCTTATAACCACTGTTTTGAACTCCATCTTTGAGAGGTTGCTTTCTTCCATTTTGTTTAGATTTTTTTTCCTGGAGTTTTCTCCTGTTGTTTAATTTTTGGTATGTTTTTTTTTTTCCCTCTCATTTATTTGCCTCTCTGTGGTTTGTTATATTTTCCAGCCTTGGCCAGATGGCCTTATGTAGTGGCTGTCCTGTGTGGCCCTGTGGCACATTCTCCTTAATCACCTTTGTCAGAGGCTCTGGGAGTGTTCTTTGTGTGTGTTGTGTGTCTGTCCTTCTGTTGTAGCTAAGCCATAACTGCTGTTAGCACATAAATGGATGGCACTGATTCTTGAGTTGACTGATTGTGAGTATAGGCTATTCCCACAGGGTATGATTTACTGTGTAGAGGCTAACCCCTTGGAGTAGAATTTGCTCTGGCAGGCTTGTTTACTTGTTAAGACCACCCTTTGGGTGTACTGCATATGGGGCTAGTCAGTTGGTGCTCTGTTGTTTTCTGGCATCAGCTTCCAGGTATGTTGGTTCTATGGCTCCTTGAGAGGAGCTTTCAAGTAGGCCAAGGTCAGCTACTGCCTTTGATTCCCCGTGGCTACCTGGTAGAAGCTACAAATAGATCCGCAGATGGTTTCTATCTATCTGGATCTAAAAACAAGTGGGTGAGAGAACACTGCAAGCTGCAGTTCGGTCACCCCCAGTACCAACCCTGGGGTGGCTTAACAAAAGGTCCAGTGCTCCTCAAGGCCTGAGGCTTCCCGACAGTTACTTGTAAGACTGCAGATTTAAGAGACTTTTGATGGGACATGAGTTGGGTAGAGCAGGGCCCAGGGAATCACCAGGGTATAGTAAGCACTATTCCCACATCCACTGCAGTATCAGATTTTCTTCCAGTGCTATCTCTGTGGCTTCTTATAAAAATCTCAGGTGGTAGCATGACCAGCCACTGCTCATCTCAGACTTGAATACACTCAAGATCTTTTCAAGAAATATTGTAACTTGGGGCAAAGTTTGTAGGCCTCCACAAAAAAAAAACAAAACAAAAAAAAAAAAAAACAACTCTTCTGGGATGCACGGACCTTGCACAGGCCGCACAAGCTGAGCGTTGTTGTTTGCTGTTGAATTTGCAGCCCAAGGAAAGCGCATGGTGGGCTGCCTGCCTGAGAACAGGCATGTTGTGGGTAATTTATGGGTTAGGTGGGGTGGGGTCTCAGCGGGACATGAGTTAGAGTGAACAGATCTCATCAGGCCACTAAAACATCAAAATTGCTGCCAGTTCTGAGTCCATGGACTCCTGCAAGTCACAGGTCACAGCATGGCCAGCTGCCATATGCATCTGGCCCACAGATCCACATGATCCTCTCCAAGAGATATTGCAGCTCGTACTGCCAGCAGTGGTTCACCATCAAATGTCTCCCCAGAAATGTGCACACCATATGAGCTGAGGTTTGTTTCCTGCATGGAATGCTCAGCTCCAAAATGGGGAAAAGCAGAAGAGGCTTCCCCGCAATGGGCTTTCTGTTGGCAATTTGTGGGTTGAGTGGGATGAGGTCTCAGGGAAACATGGGGTGGAGCAGTCCAATCTCACTGAGCCAGCAGCTTCAACAATGGCTGTGTGGGGGGTGGGCTCACTGGCAAGATGGCATCTGTCTGTAGACTGCCCCAGAGGAGAGCTAAGAGAGAAACAATAGAGGCCATCCCTCCAGCTCTCATTCCTGTGCCATGAAACTCAGTCTTTCCCTATATAACTCTGGCACCTCCCGAGCTGCCAACCTTTTGCAGGTGCCCAGGGTGCATGTCTGTGAGTGAGAAAGTCTGTAGTGAAGGCCTAGTAGTGGAGAATTCCATCAATTTTTGTATGTCTGGAACGATCTTTATTTCTCCTTCATATCTAAAGGAGAGCTTAACTAGATATATTATTCTAGGCTGGTAGTTCCTTTCACTTAATATTTTGAATACTTGATTCCAGTCCTTTCTGGTTCATAAGGTTTTTGCTGAGATATCTAAAGATTATTTAATGGGATTTCCTCTATTAGTTACCATCTTCTTCTCCCTGGCCTTCCTGAGAATTCTGTCTTTTTCATTGATTTTTGATAATTTTAATACAATGTGTCTTGGTAAAGATCATTTTGGGTTGAGATAATTGGGTGTTCTGTTGACTTCTTGAATTCCAAGCTCCAGCTCATTCCTTAGATTTGGAAATTCTCATCCACTATTTGTCTACAGATGCTTTCTAATTCCTGTTCCTTTTCCTCACCTTCGATAATGCCCATTATTCTTATGTTTCCTCTCCTGATAGTATCAGCTAGTTTTTGTATTTCTTTTTCATTGTTTTTCATTCTTCATTTTTTTCTCATCTTCCTTCTGATTTATTTCTAGATATCTTTGATAGCACTAATCCTTTCCTCCATTTTGTCTACTTTATTTCCCTAGCTTACTTTTTCATTTTTCATCCCTTTCAATGTGTTCTTCATCTTAAGATGTTCTATTTGGTTATTTTTCAGGGTTTCAATCTCCTTGCTAAAGAACTCATCCTGTTCATTTAGTTGGTTTTTAATTCCTAAAATTGTTGATATGAACATTTTTGTCTCATTGCATTTTTTTTTGAAGTACCATCCTAATTTTCTGTCATTTAAGTGCATATTTCTGTGTATTTAAGTTTGTTTTTTTGAGATTTTTCTCTTTCTTTCTGAGATGCCTTATCACCTTGGTTGTACATGGTGTTTAATGGACTATTTCTCCTCCTGGGCATTAATGGAAGCATACTTTTGTCTTTTTCAGAAAGAAGATTTATTATATAATGGTCCTTAACCTGTTGCAAAGAAGGTGTTTTTCTAGTTGTTTCTAGTAAGTGGCATCTAAACCTCTTGGATCTCTGCTTTATATAAAGTCTTAATAATGTCTTTTTTTTCCCTTCTAGATGTTTAATCATGCTCACCACCCTCAGTCTCAGTTCCTGTCAGTGTTAGGGAGAGTTTTCGTAGCATTTGCTCAGATTCCCCTGGGAATCCAGGGTGTTGTTTCTCAGAAACTATGGAGGGAGGGGCCCTCTGGGTTGGGGAATGGGGGCTGCACTCTGCCTCGGTTTTACAACTGCATCTGGTAAAAATCAACTATTGTTTCTCTGCTGTTACCACTTTTCTGATGTCCCTGTTTCTCTGCCTTCTGCCCTGATGACTGGGCACTGCTACCAGCCGTGTGGAGTTCACAGCACTCCCAGGGAAGACTGTTCAGGGAAGTCACTGCACCTTCCCCTCTCCCCTTCCTCTTACAGGGAGCTCCGGCAGCTGCAAGAGATAGCTTCTTTATTTCTCCCAGTCGGTCACTTGACACCCAGAGTTCTGACCTGTGGTAGTTCTTATGTGCAGTTCCTATGCTCAGATGTGCTGGTGTGCAGTTTGGGTGTTTTTTGTTGAGTTTTAGATATTCAGCTTATTTTTGTTTCAAGGGGAGACATCAGGACATCTCTTATTCTGCTATGTTTCCAAAGATGTGAAATCAGTGATTCTAAAGCTTATTTTTTAACCTGTAGAGCTTGTTCATCAAACAAAATCTTTTAAAGATAAAATTTTGTATTTTATTAGTATACAAAGTTGATTAATACTGAGTTGTTTAGACTGAAACCGGTAATTAATTGAGCAGCTACAATGTGTTAGTTATTGTGTTCAGCACTTATCAAATATCATCTCATTTAATGTTACAAGTCCCAATGCGGTAAATGCTGTTATTTGACGAAACTGAAGTTTAGAGTGAATACTTCGAATTAGCTCAATGCCATCTATTTTTCCTTTGCTCCAATGTGTTGTATTTTATCACATACTGATATCAATACCCAAAAGAGTGCATAAAAGACTTTACTAGCCCAATCGCAATCAAAAGAAGGCTATGAAAACACAAGGAAGATGAGCCCCCTTGGATGTAAATATTTTTGGTTTAGACAAGCCTAGAATTGATTGAAGAAAATCAGCCTAGGAAACCCTTTGAAACTAGCTGAAAATTCTACTGCTTATGAATATGAAGGTATAGCTGCTGGTGTCTGTGTATGAATACACCTGCCTGGCCTTTCCTACATGTAACCTCTGTGTGACATGAATGCCTTAAGGAGAGAAACAGTGTCTGTTCTTACATACCCATGTAACATGTCTAGTAGAGAATTGGGCTGATCATTTGTCAATGCTCATTTTCTCTCCTGCCACCTTTGTCTCTTGACACTTCAGAATAATGTCACTATTTGAATAGTCTGAGAAAAAACCTTCTACAACCTGACCTTTATTCTCCTTCAATATGGCACAAAGTGTTGTTGAAGGGGAAAAAAAAGCCACAGAGTAGATTCATTAAAAAGGATATTTATATAGTCAAGCACCATCACATATGCAACATGATGTGGAGTAGTCTAAGAGCTCCTTAGCGCTAGATGAATGTCACTACCTAAATGCCATTATGGCTTAAATTCCACTATTAAAGATTTATTCCTTTGAAAATTTTCTTTTTATATCTCTTCAAATATGTAAATGAATATGATAATAATTATGATTAATGATTTATTAACTTTTCTTCTTATAGTACTATAAGTCACAAGAAGAAATATCTATACAAAAAGGTAAAGTTAAGTATATCAAATATAAGCTGCCTTTATTGAAACTTTAGCTATAACTGATTCTGTATCTTCTTAACCTCTGATTAATTTTTCTCATGTTCATAACAATTTTTTTATTTATATCTCTTTCCATGTATAAAAATGTATGTTTTCCATGCTATCCATCTTTTTGCCCGGTTGAAAATGGGCATTCCAGCTCTTAAATGAATTCAAGTAAACCAAAATCAACGCAAAATTAAAACTATTCTAATTTTCTAAATTCTACTGTTTCTTTGGCAAACTATTTTACTCTCTTTGAAAAAGCATCTAGGGAATCTGTATTTGTCTAAAAGAAAACATTTAAAAATTAAACTACAGCCAAATCAAATTTCCATTAAATAGTGTGAATTCAAACAGTAGTATATTTTCCTACATTCAGAAGAGTTATGAAATTTAATGTCTTGAGCATGTAAACAATTTAGTGATTAAAAATATTTCTCAGTTATCTTTTCTCTCTTCATCAAGTTTAATGATCAAGATTTTCTTAAAGATGTTGATAATGGTCAATTCCAGAGTAATAGTTTAGATTCATTATGTAAATGATACAATTTGATTATTATAAAAACCACAAACTTTTGAAAAATTAACCATGCAAATGCCAAAGCTTAAGATATTTATCTAGTGTAATTTTACAGGATGATTGTTCTAATTAATCTAAAGTATATTCTGAGAAAGAAAGATGATTTAAAAATTTAACTTCTTTATGAAGAGAAAGAAATTTTGTTATGCATGATTCAGGTCATTTAAAACTTATTTAGTTACTTGCTGTACAATGATAAAATAAACAAAAATTTGGGCGAAAATAGTACTCATAAGTCAAAGATTCAGTGGAATGTATGACATCAATTTTCTCAGTGAACTGGGATCATCATCTCTAAAGTTATTTTTAAATCATATTAAATGATTATTAATTAAAACATATTTCTTTTAATGTGGAAAAATTAACTTTTACATAGATATGCTTTCTATGTTCTATCACTTGATCTGGTTTAATTGTTTTAGGTATAGCAGTGCTTCACCTCCTAGCCTTCTTTATTAGTATATCTTTGCAGCAACTATAAAATATCATTTAAAAATGATCAAATTTGAGCAGTAGTTTTGCCTGTATCTTGAAAAATTTATTCAACAGAGGGCAATTTTGTAGATTTAAAGTGCTTATCAAAATGCGAGTTAGCTTTGTTTTTCTACCTTCAAGATAAAAAACAAAAAAATGATAAAAGATGGAAGGAAATTTAACTTATGGTGTTGGACACGCAATGCAATACATATGATGTATTATTGAATTGTACACTTGAAACATATTTGATTTTATTAACCAATGTCACTTCAATAATTTTAGTAAAAAAATAATAAAAGAATAAGAGAATCATATATCCAATCAATACAAATTTTAGATTAAAAAATTAGAGAAGTGCATCAAAGTTTTCAGATAGAATTTTTCTTCCAAATGTAAAAGGAATATAGATAGCTTCAATATTAATGCATTAAGCAATCTTTCTCATAAAGATATTAGTGTGTTTATGTTGCAAGTGACTTACACTCCTGAAATTCTTAAATTCATTTCCAATGGACAAATTATGTGGCAGAATAAAGTAGAATGTTTAAATCTTAGTTTTGATTTAGGTCTTTAAATGTAAAGTTATGAACTAAGTTTCTAAAACCATCACACCATAGTACTTAAAACCAACAGAAACTCAAATAATGCTATCCGTTAGCTTACCCTAAAAATAATTTCTTATAAATAAGATGCATAGCTAAAATAATATTACTCAAAACTACAATTGTCCTATAAATAGCCTTATAAACCATACTATTTGATCACTTATATTTAGGAGGAAGCTAATATAATCACCTGGGGAACCATAAGAAAAAAAAAATCTCATCCAGTAAGTTGGCTGATGTTCCAAGAAAAAAACCCCACAGAAACAGTTTTTTAAAAAATGTGGATTTACTAATTTAACTGTTCATAAATGGCAAAGCTATCTGTTTCCAGTAACTACAGTGGAAAACAAATACACTACATATAATTTATTACAATACAATATACTGTTAAAGTTTAATGAGATTTATTATTTTTTAAATATATAAAATTAAAGAGTAAAAGGTTAGTTAAACCTAATATATTTACAAATACATACTAAATGCTACTTCTGAAGTAGTTTGGTGATTTGTATATCAGTTGTCTAAAAATGGACTGAATCTCTGAATACCTGACATTTTTGAGATTCATTTTAGTTTTTGATTCTGTGATTCAGATGGTGAAAAATATCTGATTTCATCCTAATAATATTGAGTTAAGGTACCACATGGACAAGCCAATGGATTAGAGGATACAAAACTTTATAGGAAAAAAAAATATGTGTCCTATAATTTGTGACTTTGAAATTGGGTTTGAAATGAATGTTTAAAATAATGCAGTACTTTAACCTTTTAATATTCACCTTAAGGAAAGATCTCGGCAGCCTTGGGAAAAGATGAATTTTACACAATACCAGGATATAGTCTAGTATGCTAGGAATATTTAACATGTTTAGTTCCTTTTGTCATCTCTATGAGATTTATATAACTCTTGAAAAATGCTTACACTTACAATAGAATATAATGGTTTTAAAATAAGACTTGTTTTTGGTGGTCAGTTTTCATTAATGTTCAATAGGTTTTTTTTTTTCTATTTTGTTATAGTGTTTTATATCAGTCCAAAAAATGAAGCTTATTTTGTTTTTCAAATCTAGTATATCTTTTCCAATTTTTTTGAGAGAGCTGTATTGACTTTCTCACTATGTTGGTGGAATTGACAATACCTTCTTGCAATTGTACTAATTTTTTCTTCATATAGTTTGAGGCAGTGCTATTAGGTGTGAAGGGTAGCAAACAATGCCACCTCAAAATATATCACTTTGGCATATGGAGATAAAGGCAAGCAAAATTCATCAGTCTCAGGAAAAGAACTTAGAAGAATATAGGTGAAATTATTTTTCCTCTCCTGCAGATGCATACACATTAAGAATTACAAATTTTTTGTGCTTTGACCCTTTTTATTTTATTTAGTAATCCTCTCTATCCCTGATAATATATTCGTCTTATCTAATTGTTTGATATTAATATAGTAAATTCAGCTTATTGTGATTAGTATTTGACCAAAATATAGCTTATTTCATCCTGTTGTTTTAATTTTTATCATAGTCTTACATTTTTTCCTTCTTTTAAAGTTTATTGGAGTAACATTGATTAATACAATTATATAATTTTCAGGTGTACATGATAATTTGACATCTATATATTTTATTGTGTGATTATCACCCAGAGTCCAGTTTCCTTCAGCTACCACTATTCGATCCCCTTTAACCACTTCACCCTCCTCCAATGCCCCTATATTGGACTACCTCCTCCCTCCTCCCTCAGCTCCTGTACTCTGGTAACCACCAGTTCATTGTCCATGTCCCTGAGTCTCTGATTGTCCTGTTCATTTGTTGCTTTTAGGTTTATATCCAACATATATGTGATTTTCTTCTGATTTCATATGATATCATGTGATTTTCAATTTTTTCAGTCTGGCTTATCTTGCTTAGCATGACTATCTTGAGGTCCATCCAGGTTGTTGCAAATGGCAGTATTTCATCTCTTATGGCTGAGCAATATTCCATTGTATATATGTACCATAACTTCTTTAGCCAATCATCTATCATAGAACACTTCAGTTGCTTCCATGTCCTGACCACTGTGAATAATGCTGCTATGAACATCGGTGTGCAAATATCTTTTAGGATATGGGTTTTCAAGTCTTTGGAGTAAATACCCAGTAGAGGCATTGCTGGATCATATGGTAGATCAATTCTTAGTTTTTTGAGGAACCTCCATACTGTTTTCTACAGTGGCTGTAGCAATTTGCAGTCCTATCAGCAGTGTATGAGGGTTCCTTTTTTTCTGCATCCTCTCCAACATTAGTTATTGCTTGTCCTGTTGATTATAGCTATTCTAACAGGTGTGAGATGGTATCTCATTGTGGTTTTGATTTTCATTTTTCTAAGAGCTAGCAATGTTGAGCATCTTTTCATATTTGTTGGCCATTCGTATGTCCTCTAGGGAGAAGTGTCTGTACAGGTCCTCTGCCCATTTTTTGATTGGATCATTTGGTCTCTTGTTATTCAGTCGTATAAGCTATTTGTATATTTTGAATTTAGGCCCTTATCAGAGGTGTTGCTTCAAAATATATTTTTCCAGTCTGATGATTGTCTCTTTACCTTGTTGATGGTTTCTTTTGCTGAGCAGAAGCTTTTTAGTTTGATGTAGTCCCATTCATTTATTTCTGCTTTTACTTCCCTTGCCTTTGAAGGCAAATTCATAAAATCCTCTTTAAGGCCAAGGTCCTTGAGTTTAGTTCTTATGTTTTCTTCTATGATTTCTTTTTTTGATTCTGGTCTTATATTCAGGTCCTTAATCCATTTTTTTAATTAACTTTGGTTTGTGGTGATAGACAACAGTCTACTTTCATTCTTTCACAGGTACCCTTCCAATTTTCCAAGCACCATTGATTGAAGAGACTTTCTTTTCTCCACTGTATGTTTTTGTTTTTTTCATTGAAAATTATTTGCCCATATAAATATGAGTTTACTTCTAGACTCTCAATTCTGTTCCACTGGTCCATGAGTCTGTTTTGTTGGCAATACCATGCCATTCTGATTACTGTCACTTTGTAGTATAATTTGAAGTTGGGCAGAGTGATATCTCCAGCCTCGTTCTTTTTTCTCAGGATGACATTGGCAATTCAGGGTCTTTTGTGCTTCTGTACATTTCTTTATAAAATGCTGATGAGATTTTGATGGAGATTGCATTAAATCTGTAAAATGCTTTAGGTAATATGGTCATTTTAACTATGTTGATTCTTCCAATCCAAGAACACAGAATATCTTTCCATTTCTTTGTATCTTCTTTGATTTCTTTTACTAGGGTCTTTTAGTTTTCATCATGCGGGTACTTCATGTTTCGTTAAATTTATTCCAGGACATTTTATTCTTTTGTTGCAATCATAAAAGGAATTATTTTTTCCCACTTTTTTTTTCTGATGCTTCATTATTACAGTATAGGGATGCCACAGATTTTTGAACATTGATTTTGTATCCAGAGACTTTACTGTATTTTATTATTGTTTCTAGTAGTGTTCTTATGAAGTCTTTAGGGTTTTCTATATAGAGAATCATGTCATCTGCAAAGAATGACAGTTTGACTTCTTTATTTTTTTATTTGGATGCCTTTTATATCTTTCTCTTGCTTGATTGCACTTGCTAGGACCTCCAATATTATATTGCACAACAGTGACAATGGTGAACAGCCTTGCCTTGTTCCTGATCTTAGAAAGAAGGTTTACTTTTTCACTATTAAGTATAATGTTAGCTGAGGTTTTGTCATATATGACCTTTATTATGTTAAAGTACTTTCTTTCTATACTAATTTCATTAAGTGTTTTGATCATAAATGGATGCTGTATCTTGTCGAAGGCTTTTTCTGCATCTATTGATATGATCATATGATTGTTATTTTTTAATTTGTTTATGTGGTGTATCACATGAATCGATTTCCATATATTAAACCATCCTTGTGTCCCTGAGATGAAGCCCACTTCATTGTGGTGTATAGTCTTTTAAATATGTTGCTGTATTCAGTTCGCTAGTATTTTATTTAGGATTTTTGCATTTGTGTTCATGAGAGATATTGGTCTGTAGTTTTCTTTTTTTGTGTTATCTTTACCAGGTTTTGGTATCAGTATAATATTGGCCTTATAAAATAAGTTGGGAATTATTGCCTCTTCTTCGATTTTTTTGGAAGAGTTTGAGGAGAATGAGTATTAAATCTTCTTTGAATGTTTGGTGGAATTCACTGGTGAAGCCTTCTGGTCCTGGACTTTTACTTTTTGGTAGGTTTCTGATGATTGTTTCAATTACCATACTGCTGATCAAACTACTTAGATTTTCCACATCTTCTTGATTCAGTCTAGGAAGATTGTATTTTTATAAGTACTGGTCCATTTCTTCTAATTTATTAAATTTGTTGTTACATACTTTTCCATAGTATTCCTGTATGATCCTCTGTGTTTCTACAATGTCATTTGTAATTTCCCCCCTTTCATCCATGATTTTATTTATTTGGGTCCTTTCTCTTTATTCTTTAGTGAGTCTAGCCCAGGGTTTGCCAATTTTATTAACTTTTCAAAGAACCAGCTATTTGTTGTTTTCATTTTTCCTATTGGTTTTTTCTTTTCAGTTTCATTTATTTCTGCTCTAATTTTAATTATTTCTTCCCCTCTGATGTCTTTAGGCTTCATTTGTTCATACTTTTCTAGTTTTTTAAGATGAAGCATTAAGTTGTTTTTTTCTGGGGGGCTCATTCTTGTTTTTAGATATAGGCCTGCAATGGTATGAACTTTCCTCTCATGACTGCTTTTGTCATGTCCCAAAAGTTTTGGTATATTGAACTATCATTATCATTCATTTCTGTGTATCTCTTTATTTCTCTTTTTATTTCATCCCTGACCCAGTTATTCTTCAGTAGCATGTTGTTTAATCTCCATGTATTTGTGGTTCTTTCTGATTTCTTTTTGCAGTTGATCTCTAGTTTCAAAACATTATAACCAGAGATTATAGTTGGTATGATTTTGACCCTCTTATATTTGTTGAGGCTATCTCTGTGTCCTAGTATATGGTCGATTCTTGAGAATGCTCCATGTGCACTAGAGAAGAATGTATAAGCAGCTGTTTTAGTATGGAAGGCTCTGTAAATGTCAATTATGTCCAGTTGGTCTAAGTTGTTATTTAAGAATGTTATTTCCATATTGATTTTCTGTTTTGATGATTGGTCCATATTCAACATTTTGGTATTTAGATCCCCTACTATGATAGTGATTTGGTCTGTTTCTCCCTTTAGTTCTGTTAATAATTGCTTGACATATTTCAGGGCTCCCTGATTGGGAGCATAGATATTAAGAAATGTTATGCCTTCCTGGTGCATGATTCCCTTTATTATTATGAAGTGTTCCTTAGTATCTTTCTTTATCTTTTTTATTTTGAAGTATATTTCATCTGATATTAATACCTCTACTCCTAGTTTTCTCTGAATGCCATTTGCTTGAAATATGATTTTCCACCCTTTCACTTTGAGTCTATGTTTGTCTTTGGAGCTGAAATTTGTCTCCTGGAGGCAGCATATGACTGATTTTTTTTTTTTTTTGATCTATTCTGCAGCTCTGTGCCTTTTTATTTGTGTGTCTACTCCATTTACATTTAGGGTGATTATTGAAATATGAAGTCTTCTTATAGACATTTTATGTTTTACTTTCTGGTATTTCGATCTTTCCTTTGCTTCCTTGTCCTTGTGTTTCTGTTTTCTTTATTTTGGTTGGCTTTTGTGGGTTATGCCTCTGGTTCTTCTTGTTTTATGTTATACACTTCAGTTCTGAATCTTTGGTGTGTGGTTACCATTACGAATATGAAAAGCATAGTTATATATATATATATATACATATATATATATATATATATATATATATGTAGTTATCTATTTTCTTCTGCCTCTGCCTTATATCCTTTACCCTTTGTGAATTCGGATCTTTGAATCCTCTCCTCTTCAGTCATTGTTATCTCAATTTGTCCCTATGTATGCTGAACATTCATTACTATCTCGCTATAGCAATTCTCTTATTATTTAAGCTTATAATGCTCTGTTCTTAGTAAGGGTTGCACTCCTCTGCTTCTATTTGCCTGATAGTCACATTACTACTGATTAAGCTTTTTTTTCTTTTGTTTTGTTATTTGTTTTAGGTGAGCTGACACCTTTCAGAATTTCATGTAGTGCAGGCCTCGTTGTGGAGAATTTT
Organism: Eidolon dupreanum; assembly: GCA_028627145.1. Taxonomy (NCBI): domain Eukaryota; kingdom Metazoa; phylum Chordata; class Mammalia; order Chiroptera; family Pteropodidae; genus Eidolon; species Eidolon dupreanum. The sequence continues at coordinate 51,658,777 of CM053505.1, read as the reverse complement.
CTCAGTTTTTGTATGTCTGGGAAGGTCTTAATTTCTCCTTCTTATCTAAAGAAAAGCATAGCTGGTACATTCTTTTAAGCTGGTAGTTCCTTTCACTTAATAGTTTAAATATTTGATTCCTTTTCTTTCAGGCTTGTAAGGTTGGCACTGAGAAGTCTGGTGCTAATCTAATGGTTTTTCCTTTATAGGTTCCCATCTTCTTTTCCCTGGTTGCCCTGAGAATTCTGTCTTTGTCATTGTTTTGTGATAACTTTAATACAATGTGTCTCAGTGAAGGCCTTTTTGGGTTGAGACAATTAAGTGTTCCATTGACTTCTTGAATTCTATACTCCAACTCATACCTTAGATTTGGGAAATTCTCACTACTATTTGTCTGAAAATGGTTTCTAGTTCCTGCTCCTTTTCCTTGCCTTTGTTAATGCCCATTATTCTTATGTTTCTTCTCCTGATGTTATCAGCTAGTTGTTTTATTTCTCTTTCATAATTTTTCTTTCTTTGGTTTTTCTCTTCTTACTTCCGATTTATTTCTAGATTTCTTCTTCAATATCACTGATCCTTTCCTATATTTGGTCAAATCTATTTCCCAAGCTTGCTATATCATTTTTCAACTCTTGCAGTGTGTTCTTCATCTCCAGATATTCTATTTGGTTCCTTTTGAGGGTTTCAATCTCTTTCTTCTGCTCATCTAGTTGTTTTTTCAATTTCTGAAATTGTTGATATGGGTTGTTTTGGATCTCACTGAGTTTTTTCAGAAGTACCATCCTGAATTCTCTTTCATTTAAGTCACATATTTCTATGTCTGTAAGCTTATTTTCTGGAGATTTTTCTCTTTCTTTCTGAGATGCCTTGCCACCTTGGTTGTTCATGGTGTTTAATAGATTATTTCTCTTCCTGGGCATTAATGGAAGTGTATTCTGCTTTTTTTTCCAGAAAGAAGATTTATTATATAAAGATCTCTCTTTAGCCTGCTGCAAAAAAAGGTGCTTTTCTTTTAGTCTCCAGTAGGTGGTGTCTAAGCTTCTTGGATCCCTGCTTTATATAAAGCCTAAATATCTTTTCTTATTTTCTCGTAGATATTTAATCACACTTACTACTCTCAGTTTCAGTCCCTGTCTGTTTTGGCAACAGTTTCAGTAGCGTTTGCTCACATTTCCCTGGGGTTTTGCAGTGATTGGTCTTGGAGGGTATGGGGAGAGGGAGCCTCTGGGTTGGGAGTTGGGGGCTGTGGCTCAGTCTCGGTTTTGCAACAGGAGCCAAAAAAAAAATCAACTGTTGTTTCTCTGTGGTCCCGTCCTGCTTCTCTGCTTTCCGTCCTGATGACTGCACCCTACTGTCAGCAGCTAGAAGTTCAGGTACTTCCAGGTAAGCTGATGAGGGAAGTTGCCGTACCTTTTCTCCTCCTCTTCCTCCTGCAGGGAGCTCCAGAGGCTGCAAGAGGTAGCTTCAGTCTCAGCAGCTTTTGCTCAGATTCCCCTGTGGTCCCCAGTGCTCAGTCTCGGAAGGTACGGGAGGAGGGTTCCCCTGGGTTGGGGTTTTGGAACCGGGGCCGATAAAATCAACTGTTGTTTCTCTGCTGTCTCGTTCCACTTCTCTGTTTTCTGCCCTGATGTCTGGGCCCTGCGGCCAGCTGGTAGAAGTTCAGGCACTTCCAGGCAAGCTGATCACGAAAGTCACCACACCTTCACCCATCCCCACCTCCTGCAAGGATCTCCAGTGGCCAGTCCACCGCCCGACATCTAGGGTTCTGACCTGTGGTAGCTCTTATGCACAGATCCCACACTCAGATATGCTGGTGTGTAGTTTGGGTGTTTTTTGTTGAGCTTTAGATGTTCAGCTTATTATTGTTTTAAGGGGAGAGATCTGAGGACATCTCTTGCACCACCATGTTTTTTGAGAATCCTTAAGAAAATCTATATTCTTACATTTTAAATGCAATTGACACTTTTTAAAGCATTCCAATCATCTGTGTTTTCATTAGTGAGTCTAGTTCTCTGATTACTTACATACAGAAACTTGCTACTACTATCTTATTGTTGCTTCGTATTTGTCCTGCTTTTTTTTTTGTTGTTGTTGTTCATTTGCTTATTACTTTTTAAGCATTGGGGTGTGTTAATTTTATTTTTCATCATGCTAATTTACAAGTTGAATTCACTATTTTTGTTCTTCCCATGGTTTCTCTAACATTTTGACTATGCATACATAAAAAAAGTAATTGCACTATGTCTTATCCCCCCTTGAACAATACAGTAGCTTTAAAATGCTTTTTAAAATGTTTATTCTTTAGCCAATTTACATACTATTTTTTTGGCATTTTAGTTTTCCTTTGCCTCAATGACTTATTAAGGAGGTATCCTTTAATTCCAGCAACAATAACATTTTATTCAGTATCTAAAAAATTCCATGGCAAAATAGCTGGTCCTGTGACATACAGTCCAAAAAATAAAGTAGTCTTGAAAACACTTAGAAGGTAATAATTCAAGTCCTTATTGACAAATACATTTTTTAAATAAATAAGTTCAAAATAGTTTTCTTGAAAATAAATAACCTTTATATGCAAAGGAAATATAAAGCAAACAACATAAAAAAGTGAATTCATATAACCTTATTGATTCCTCTTTATTTTTTCTTTAAAATGATTATATTAGATCTGGTAAATTATGGACTAATGTTCATAGAAATGTCTACATATGAGCTAATATAGGCTTACTTCATGTCTGGATGTGAGGAGAGATTATTTTGTTTTTTAAATGTGGCTTTTCTACATTTTAGCATTTGATGTATGATTCATATCTCACTTAGGCAAACATTAAATCTATCATTGATGGTGAATAAATTATGTGACATTATGTAAAAATTGGCTTTAAATTTCTAAACCTATTCCTAAATTCTTTCACTAACAATTCTTTGCTCAAGTAAATTGATATGTAAGAAAAATAAATAAGATGTTTTCATTTTGCTTAAATTATTTCAGTCTTCAATATTTTGTTACTACATCACAACTTAAAATGAATGTACTAATATTACAATAAATTACATTTTAGCACAATTAACATTCACATTCTTAGCTTTGAAATAAATTGGTTCAGCACCACAATTTTACTGAGTGATAATTGAACTTAACATGGATTTTTGTTATATGCCTATTTTTGCTTTTGAAAAAGCAAATCCTGCTTTGGTGAGATTTATTGTTTTAGATTTTTTTCATGTTTTTTTTTCCTCTATTTAATTTCCCCCACCCACTGACTTCCACCCCTGCCCCATGGATGTTGATGTTTCTCTGAAAGCGGGGCATCCCCTCCCATACACTCGTGGCATGCACCTGAGACCTGTTACACCCCGGGCCAGGTGTACCTGGTGCACTTGTGGGGGCTGGTGCACCCGGCATGCAAATCCAGGACCTTCTGCATGCAAAGCAGATATGCTAACCACTACACTATGGAGACATCCATGCTTTTGATTTTGACTTTGGATGCAAAAACAACTTAGCAATATGACACAGGGAATATTGCTTTTTTAATTAAAGTTATCAAGGTGACATAAGTTAATAAAATTATATAGTTTTCAAATGTACAATTTGATGATACATCCTCTGTATACTACATTGTGTGTTCACCATTAAGGGCCCACCTTCAAGAGAAACTATCTTACTATAGCCTAACTTACTCGAGTTTTACCAGAGCCTTAACAACCTGGAAGGAAAGTACCCAACTCCAACACCTAGCCTTCCTGTTACTCCTGAGGGGGATAAAACAAAACTGAGAAGCCCTTGTGAAAGTCACAGGCCAGAGACAAAGACTCTTTAAAAGACTGAGAATTAATCATAGGGAAACATAACACTTCCTTGTGCCCCCCCATACCTCACTATCACATCAATATTAATCCTGTATAATTACAGAGGACTACAACTGAAAAAAAAAACATGCATTTTAGATTATATTTAATATTTTTTTTAGGGAAACCTCAAGACAACAGAGGAGTTAAAATCAAGGATACCAGAGGAAATTTTAGACTCTGACACCTACTGAAACTCTTGATATATATCAAAAGGTCCTGAAGAGATATTTGTACACATACTGATAGCAGAATTATTCATAATAGCCAAAATGTGGAAGCAAAATGTGATGGATGAATGAATAAACAGAATGTGATACATACAACATAATATTATTTGGCCTTAAAAATAAAGGAAATTCTGACATGTGTTACAACATAGACAAACCTTGAGGACATTATGTAGTTGAACCACAAAGTAAGCTAGTCACAAAAAGACAAATACTGTATAATTCCATTTTTTTTTTCAATTATATTAAGTATCTAGAGTAATCAAATTTATAGAAACAGAAAATAGGAAGGCAGTTGTCAGGGTCCGAGGTCAGGAGAAATGAGGAGTTGTTTAATAGGTATAGAGCTTCAGTTTTGCATGATAAAAAGTTCTGGAGACTGATTGCACAACAATGTGAATATAGTTACCACTACTGAATTTTACACTTAAAATAATTAAAATGGTTAATTTTATGTTACATATATTTTACTACAGTTCCAAATAGACTTTGTCTAAAGATCACACGGTTGTCTACATAGAAAATCTTAAAGAATTGACCCAAAATAAACTTACTGAACTTATCAATAACTATAGCCAATTTACAGGATACAAAGTTAATATACAAGTCAATTGCTTTTCTAAATATAGCAACAATGAACATTTTGAAATAGAAATTAAAAGCACAATACCTTTTATGTTTGAGTCTCCAAAATGAAATATCTTTATGTAAATCTAACAAAATATGTACAAAGATCTATTTGAGGAAAAGTGCAAAGCCCTGATGAAAGAAATCAAAGACGATCTAAATAAATGGGAGATAGTCTATGTGTATGGATAAGAATATTCAATATTATCAAGATATCTGTCCTTATCACCTTGATTTAGAAATTCAATACAATCTCAGTTGAAATACCAGCCAGTTATTTTGTGTATTTTGACAAACTGGTCCTAAAATTTATATGGAAGGCAGAAGACTCAGAATAACCAACCAATATTGAAGGAAAAGAACAAAGTTGGAGGACTGACTACTTGACCTCAAGGTTTATTATAATGTTCCCTTAATGAAGATAATGTGGTATTAGTGAAAGAATACACAAATGGATCTTTGTAATGGAATAGAGAACCCAGAAATAGAACCAAATAAATATAGTCAACCGATCTTTGACAAAGGAGCCAAGGCAATTTAATAGAGAATGTGTAGTCTTTTTAATAAATCATGATGGAATAACTGAACATCCACATGCAAAGAAAGGAAGGAAGGGAAAAAAGGAGGTCTTAAAATACATACATACATACATACATACATACATACATAAAATAGACACAAACTTTACATCATTCATAAAAATTAACTCAAAATGAATCAAAAACCTAAATGTAAAGTTCAAAAGTATAAAACTCCTAGGAAATCAACATAAGAAAACTCTCGGTGATGTAGGGTTTAGCGATGACTTTGATACAGCACTAAAAGCACTGTACATAGAATTTTTTAAATGAAAATTTGAACTTTATTAAAATTAAAAACTGCTCTGCAGAAGACACTGTTAACAGAATAAAAAGATGAGTCACAGAGTAGGAGAAAATCTTTGAAAAACATATAGCACATAAAAGGCTGCTATCCAAATAACACAAAGGACTTTAGTGGTTTCAATATTTTCACAAAGATGCCTTTGACAGCTTTTTCATATAACATATAGTTTAATAAATAGTACTTTAGAGCAAGGGTTCCCAACCCTTGGACGGCGGACAGGTACTGGTCTGCGACCTGTTAGGAACCAGGCCACATAGCAGAAAGTGAGTGGTAAGTGAGTGAACAAAGCTTCATTTGTATTTGTAGCTGCTCCCCAGTACTAGTATGACTACCTCAGTTCCACCTAAGATCTTTAGGCATTAGGTTCTCATAGGAGCACCGGACCCTGGTACCAAAAAGATGGGAGACTGCTGCTTTAAAGTAATTGTTTTTTTTGAAGGCTTATCCTTTAACATTTTGTTTATAGAAATGCTCAAATATAAAGAGACTAGTATAATAAAAAATATACATGCTACCTAGCTTCAACAGTTATAAAATTAAAACTATCCTTTTATCTATACCACCCATTCTCCTCCCTACTATGGGACTATTTTAATGCAAATATAAAACATCATATTATTTCAGCATATTTATATTAATTGCATGTAAGTTCCTATCAGAGCTCATGGCATTATATAACTTAAGTAGTGCTATTGAGAGAAGTTACTTCTACTCTAAAGCAAATAAACTTGATATTCAGTTAGACTGTGATAGTGGCATATATCTTTTTCCAACTTCCTTCAATAATGCCATGGTGGCTTGACATTGGCCATTCTAGAATGTATACCACAAAAAAAGACAAATAAATCAAAGTGTTTTTTAAGAGCCACTTTAATAGCATATCATTGGCCTGTGCTGTCATAATTATTGTAAGTATATGATTTCCATAGGATTTTTGAAATAATCAAAATAGCTTGTGAACTACCATTACCTCTGAGAATATATAGAGGTCTAAAGACTTCCAGTTTGGTCCACATAAAATCATGGGAGTGATTTAGCTTCAGCACAATGTGATGGAGTGAAATATAGCCTACAAAAGTGTTCTTAGACATAATTTACAATAGCCAAGATATGGAAGCAACCTAAATGACCATCAACAGACAACTGGATAAAGAAGTTATGGTTCATATATACAATGGACTATTACTCAGCTATTTAAAAAAATGAAATACTATCATTTCAACGACATGGATGGACTTAGAAGTTATTGTGCTGAGTGAAATAAGTCAAACAGAGAAAGATAAATACCATATGATTTCACTTATATGTAGAATCTAAATAACAAAAAGAACAAACTAATCAAAAACAGACTCACAAATATAGTGGACAATTTGGTGATGGGCAGAGGGAAAAGGGGACTGAGGGGCTGGGAGAATGGGGTGAAAGTTTACAAAAGTACAAATTAGTAGTTAATAGATGGTCACGGGGATGGAGAGCATGGCATAAGGAACACAGTTAGCATTAACATATTTGCTAGGTGGAAAACCAGAGGAGAGAAGAAGCAATTAGGGAGATTGTTTTATAAACTATATAAATGTCTAACCAATGTAATGTATACTTGAAACTAATTTAAAAAAAGAGCATCCTTAGAGTTCAACGTGCCTTTATCTAAGTTTTGACTCCAACACTTATATGACATAAGACTTTTGAAATAATTGAACCCAACTCATAATGCTGAAGATTCAGTTATTATTGGCGAAATATCTAGTTCCTGTCACAAAGAAAAAGATTTAAAATGCTGTTTCTTGGAGCATTCCACTTCTAAAATAGTAGTGCAAGGAGCTCCACAGTCTGCTCCTTAGGGAAACAAGCAAAGTTAGTGAAAACTATAAAAACAATTATTTAAAGTCTCTGGAAATTATTTGAATGACATGCAATAAATGAAAACAAATTGTTCAAGAAAATGTGCTAAGACTCACTAGGAATAGTGACAATTTGTGACATTTGAGCCACAATGACATCCCTATCCCCAGGTCAGCATGAGCAAGAGGGAAGCTCCACTCTGGCTGGGTGAGGACAAGAAGACATTTTTCCTTTTCTCCTTACCTATTTATTAGGGTTGCTTGTGTGTATTGATTGAGTCAAGTCTTCCAAAATGATATGTTCAAATTCTAGTCCCTGCTACCTGTAAAAGTTACTTTGTTTGGAAATAGTCTTTATCGATGTAATTAAGATAAGGTTATAATAGATTAATGTGGGCCCTAAATCCATTGTTGGTGTCCTTATAACAGAAAGGAGAGAAAGATTTGTTATATAGAAAAGTAGAAGAGACATACAGGGAAGAAAGTCTTGTCAAAATTTAGACAAAGGCAAAGATTGGAGTGAAGCTACAAGCCAAGGAATCCCAAAGATTTCTGGCCACAACCAGAAATGAGGAAAAGGCAAGGAAGGATTTCTTTTTAGAAACTTCAGAGGGAGCATGGCCTTGCCAACAGGTTGAATTTGTTACTTTTAGCCTCTAGAACTGTGAGAGAATAAATTTCTGAGGTTTAAGCCAGCCAGTCTGTGGTATTTTGTTATGGCAGCCCTAGGAAACTAATACAACAGATCTCATGAGGAGGAGTAGGCTGCCATCATTTCTAAGGCCCTTCAACTGTAAACTGAAGAGATTAAACTCTTGCTGAATGCAGCCAAGAAGCTGAGTGCTTAGTCCCTACACCCAGGCCTTAACCTAAGGATAGAGGCTCTACTAAAGCCACAATAGACTGAAAATTCTGGGGCCTTGATCACCCTCACCCCATCTCAAGTTAAACTCAATAACAATAATAATAATAATAACAATTCATTAAAGTGGCCAAAGGATATGAATAGACAGTTTTCCGAAGAAGATATACAACTGACCAATAAGTACATGAAAAGATACTTAACTTTATTAGCCATGAGTGAGGAAAATGCAAATCTAAATTACAAGTAAATACCTACCATTTCATACCCACTAGGGTAGTTTTAATTTGAAAAGACAGATGATAAAAAGTGTTAGCAAAGATGTAGAAAAATTAGTACCTTCCTACACTGATGGTACGGATTTAAAACAATGCAGCCACTTAAGAAACAGTCTGGGTGTTCCACAAAATATCAAACATTAAGTTACCATATGATCCAGCCATTCGACTTCAGGGTATGTTTCTAAGAGATTTGAAAACAGCTGTTCAAATATTTGTACACGAATGTTCATATCAGCAGCATACACAGTAGCAAAAAGGTAGAAATTACTTGAATATCCATCAACTATCAGTTAACAAATTGGTAAATGAATAGTAGTATACCTATATAATAGAATATTATTTGGCCACACGAAGGAATGAATACTCATAACATGGATAAAACATGAACGCATTATGTTAATTGAAAGAAGCTAGGCACAATAGGTCACATATTGTTCCTACATATACAAAGTGACCAGAATAGGCAAATCTATTGAGACAGAAAGTAGATTAATAGATGCCTAGGGACAGGGGACATGAGGGGATTATTAGTTGATGGCTAAGTGGTATAACTCTTCTTTTGAGAAAGTTGAAAATACTCAGTCTGATTGTGGTGATGATGGACACCTCTCTGAATATACTAAAAACCATTGAATTGTACACTTTATTTTTTATCTATCAACAATTATTTTAATTTTAATAATATATTTTTTTATTTTTTTAATTATAATTGGCATATAATATATTAGTTTCAGGTGTACAACATAGTGATTATACACCTATAAAACTCATGAAGTGATCACCCCAATAAATCTAGTACCCATCTGATACCATACATAGTTATTACAACACTATTGGCTATATTTCTTATGCTATACTTTACATCTCCATGACTATATTAAGAAGTATTTGTACTTCTTAATTCTTTCCCATTTTTCACTCACCACCCAAACTCCCTCCCATCTTGTAACCCTCAAAATGTTCTCTGTATCTCTAGGTGTGTTTCTGTTTTATTTGTTTATTTTGTTCCTTAGATTCCACATGTAATTAAAATCATATGGCATCTGTCTTTATCAAACTTACTGCATTTGGCACAATACCCCTTAGATCTATCCATGTTGTTGCAGATGGCATGACTTCATTCATTTGTTTGTTTGTTTAATATTTTTATTTATTTTATGGCTGAGTGATATTCCACTGTCTACATGTACCACTTATTCTTTATCCATTCCTCCATTGATGGACACCCAAGTTGCCTCCATATCTTGGCTGCAATGAACATATCAATTAACATGTTCAATGAAAGTAGTATTTTGGGTTTCTTCAGATAAATATTCAGAAATGTGATTACTGTGACATTCTTTGTCTCTTGTTATAGTCTTGTTTTAAAGTCTAATTTGCCTGATATAAGTATTGCTTATAATTTTTAATTTCCATTTTTATGAAATATCTTTTTCCATCCCTTTACTTTCATTCTACGTATATTTTTTCATTTGAAGTAAGGCACTTGAAGACAGCATATGTAAAGGTCCTGTTTTCTTACTCATTCAGCTACCCTATCTTTTGAGTGGAGCATTTAACTCTTTTTCATTTGAAGTACTTGTTGATAGATATGTAGTTATTGTCATTTTATTATTTATATCTTTGATATATATTTTTTTCTTGTTAAAGAAGTCCCTCCAACATTTCCTGTAATATTGGCTTGGTGGTGATGAACTCCTCTAGCTTTTTCTTGTCTGAGAAGCTCTTTATCTGTCCTTCAATTCTAAGTGGTACCTTTGCTGGGTAGAGTAATCTCAGTTGTAGTTTCTTGCTTTTCATCATTTTGAATCTTTTGTGCCAATCCCTTCTGGCCTACAAAGTTTCTGTTGAGAAATCAGCTGACAGTCTTATGAGAGCTTGCTTGTAGGTAAATAATTTCTTTTCTCTTATTTCTTTTAAGATTCTCTTTTTGTCTTTAACCTTTGTCATTTTAATGGTAATGTGTCTTGCTGTGGGCCTTTTTGGGTTTGTTTTGTTTGGAACTCTCTAAGCTTCCTGGGGTTGTATGTCTATTTCCTTCACCAGGTTTGGAAAGTTTTCTGTCATTATTCCTTCAAATAGGTTTTTAATTCCTTGCTCTGTTCTCCTTCTGGTATTCCTTTGATGAAAATGTTGTTACACTTGATGTTGTCTCAGAGGCCCCTTAAACTATCTAATTTTTTGGATTATTTTTTATTGTTGCTATTCTGATTGATTATCCTCCACTACTCCATCCTCTAAATCATTGATTCAATCTCTGCTTCATCCAATTTGATGATTCCTCTAATGTACTCTTTATCTCAGATATTGTATTCTTTATTTTGGAGTGTTTTTTTTTTTTATCTCCATTTTAATGTTTTCTATCTCCTTAAAGTTTTCACTGAATTCATCTACTCTTCCTTTAAATTCATTGGGCATCCTTAAAACCAGTGTTTTGAACTTTACATCTAGTAGATTGCTCATCTCCATTTTGTTTACTTCTTTTTCTGAAGCTTTGTTCTGTTCTTTCATGTGGGACATGTTTCTTTATATCTCCATTTTGACTGCCTCCATGTATTTATTTCTATGTGTTATGTACAGCTCCTAAGTCTCCTGGCTTTAATAGAGTGGCTTTATGTACAAGGTGTCCTATTCAGCCCATGACTTAGTTTTTCCTGGTCACCTGAGCCAGGTACTCATGATGTGTCCCTTGTGTTGGTTGTGTGTGACCTCCCGTTGTAATTGAGCCCTGGTTGTTTTTTGCACATCGATGGGAAGTATTGACCCACAGGCTGATTGGTCATGAGGACTGGCCAGTGAGGGACCAAACTTATGGAACATAATTCACTTTAGCAGAGCTCTGATGCCTGCCCAGTTTGCCTTTTGGGTGTATCCTCCTCAGATGCAGCTCTGGGTGGTGTTGTGGATCTAGCTCTTGTCAAAGCAGGCTACTGGGTATGCCTGTCCAAGGGCCTCTTTGGAGGGGTCCAGGTGCAAGCCAAGTTTAGCAGCAGTCTGTGCACTCAGGGCCACCTGATAAGAGTCACCAAGCAATCTGCACATGGCTGCCACCTCTGGTGGGCTTATAGATGCCTCAAGAGGCCAAGCCATGAACTGAGGTCGGCTGTGTCCAGTGCCGAGCTTGAGGCTGCTCAGCGAAATATATGGGGCACGTTGAGGCCAGATGCTGCTTCTCCAGATCTTGTGAGCCTTTGAGAGATTTTAGGAAAGTCTACAGCATGAGTCAAGACAGGCCATTTGTATGATATAAACCACTAGAGGCAGCTTGGGTGGGCTTGCAAGTTGGGAGGGGCAGGGTCTCAGGAAATCATCTGGGCAGAGTGACCTATGTTAAGCATGTTGATGGACACACAAATGTGGCAGCCTCCTGAGTCCATATGCTGAGAGGGGTAGGGGCTCAACAAGGGAACTACGAATATTGTCAGCACTTCTATCCAGGAAAAAGCCGCCCCTCTACCTTCACCCTGAAGTCGGACAACTCAGTTCCTCCCTATATGTTCCTGGCACCTGTTGTGCTGCTGCTGCAGTGCTAGAGCTCAAAGCGAGTGAGTCTGTCAGTGGTAACTCTGTGCATGGGCCCTTTAAGAAGAATGCCGGCGACTTCTTCAGCCCTTTGTCTCACTTCAAATTACACACTTTAAATTGGTGAATTTTATGGCAAGTGAATTATATTTCAATGAAGCTGTTCAAATGCTATCTATTAGTAATAGGAATTAGATTTAAGAATAAAAATAAATTTATCTACTAAATTCTAATATTTGGATGATTAAGATCTATCTATCTATCCATATATCATCTATCATCTACCTATCTATCTATATTTGAGTTATAAAAATTGATATAGATAGATATCTATCATTATATCTATATGTCTATATATTTGGTGTTAAAACATTTCATTTTTCATTCCACAAATACTGAGCACTTAAAAGATGCAAGATTATGTTTGTGATGTAGATTATTTTTGTCCACTTTTATCTGTCCCCCAAATTTCTTTTCCTGAGGGTACACTACTTTTATAATAAATAAAATAAAACTTCATAGAAGGTTTTTTTGGCATGAATATGAGCTAGCTAGAAGAAAGGAAAATAGGGCACTTAACTAATTTGCTATGCTATGTTAAAGGCTAAAGAAAATGAATTTTGGAATGCAGAGAAGATGTATTATTATTTTTTTAATTTTGATTTTTGATGTAAAATCTTTACATAATTAATGTATACAATTTAATGAGTTTGGAGATGAGCATACACCATGAAACCATCACCACAATCTATGCCATAAATCTATCCATCACCTGCAAAAGTTTCCTCCCACCCTCTTATTTATTATTATTATTATTACTTTTTGTGATAAGAACACTTAACATCAGAATTACTCTTAGAAAAAATTTAGGTATATAATACAATATCATTAAATATAGATACTATGCTGTATGATAAAACTCTAGGAGTTATTTATCTTGTTTAACCAAAACTTTGTACTCTTTGACTAATACGTACCTATTTTCCCTCTTATTTTATATTTCAACATATTTATTTTATTTATTTTTAAATGAGGAATATTTAGTATACAGTGAAATTTACATATCTGCACTGTTTGAGTCTAATGAGTTTTCCCACCATCAAAAACAAGGTATAGAATGTTTCTGTCACCCAAAATGTGTGTGTCCTGTCCTGTCCAACTCCACCATCTCTCCAAGACATGAAAGGATTGACAAATTTAGTAGCATTTTCTGATTACTATCACTATAGATTCATTCTACCCATTCTTGACCTTCAAATAAATTGAATTATATAGTACGTATATTTTTGTGTCAGGCTGCTTTAGCTCAGTATCACTTCAGATACATTTATATTGTTGGGTTTTTGTCAGTAGTTTCTTTTTGATATCAAATTTGTGTATTCATTCTCCTGTTGAAGGATATTGTTGTTTTTTTTTTTCCTAGGTTTTGGCTGTTATGATAAAGGCTGATATAATTGTACAAATCTTTTTGTGAATTGATGTTTTCATTGTTCTTGGATATAAACAAAACAAGGAGTGGAATTGTTGGGTTTTAGGGCACACATATATTCAACTTCCTAGGAAACTGCCGTTTTCCAAAGCTGTGTCATTCATGTTTCAATATATGAAAGTTTCTGTTTTTCTATAGGCTCAATTTAATATTGTATTTTTTTCTTTTAATTTTAGTCATTCTGGTACATATTTGGTGGTATCTCATTATGATATTTATTCCCACTTTTCTTAGTGAATCATGGTATTCAACATCTTTTCATGTGTTTATTGGCTATTTGTACATTTTATTTTGTGAACTGTCCAAGTCTTTTGCCTATTTTACGTTAGGTTGTATATCTTTTCATTATTTATTCATATGAGATTTTATATATTCTAGATAAGACTGATATTTGAATGTGGGATGCCAGGTATAATTTTGCATTAGACTCTTGCTGTGATGTAGTAAATTATTCAGGCCAAATACATGTGAATATAGTAATAATTGACTGTTTAAAAAACAAACTTGTGAGCTAATGTCTCATAAAAACACCAGCTGAAATTTTCATTCTTTCAAATGTAGATTCAGTTACAGGTTTTCCCCCACTCTGGGTTAATCTTAAACTTGTAGGAATTATATTTCTATCCAAGAGAGCAATGAAGCAATTTTCTCTAAAACTAATTAGTAGCCTTGGTCCCCGCATTACTACAACATTCTTTTACTGATTTGACTTCAAAATAATCTTAGCTATTAACCAAGAGGTAATCCCATCCCGAATTTAGGAGGGAAACTTACTATTATTGATGATTTTGTAACTTATTTCCTCTTAAAATGTTTTATAAGCCATTTTATAATGACTGTATGCAATAGGAAGTAACATGACTATTTTATACACTCAGCATAAAATTGCTAGAAAATCAGTTTTAAGAGGAAAATTGTTATAGCTTGAGATAACTGTGGAAATTAAACTGTTAGGGAAAACTAAATTCCACCAGATACAAATAATTTGGGTAAACAATATACCTGTCAGGTGGCCCCATCTTCCCAGAGGGGGACATGAACCTTCAAATGCTTGATGTGCTTTTTTAATACCTGGTAAGCACATTTTAAAACTATATTATTTATTCTAGGTAATAGCAATTTTAATTGCTATAGCCTTCTCCTTCATCTTTCTCAAGTGCAGTACCGTGTTATAGGTGAAAAAGAATATTCTTTTCGAAGGAAAAAAAAGACACTGGCAAAAAAAAAAGTAGGTTAGAAGAGGATGGAAGAAAAAGAAATATGAAAAGACATTATTACAAAATTGATTATAAACCCCAGAATAATCTGTGTTGGTAGAATAAAAATATTTATAAAGGACTTATAATGAAATACAGGAAGATCTATATACTTGTATGTTTTCCTCTGCTAAATAACAATTGAACAGACAAATAATCAAGGGGTTTTGTTTCCATTTTTGCCTTTTGCATATGGAGATTAAGATGGACTGTCTCCTTTTCTGAGGGCTTTCTTTGCATTCCACCTTCCTCCCAGTTCTCCTCATATTTACTTGAAGATCTTCTGTCTACCTGGGTGGAGATGAGAATAATTGAGGAGCAGCCAGGTAGCTCATTGGGTCTGAATCATTGGTTTCACTAACAGCATACAATGTGCCAAGTTTTGAATTAACTCTTCCAGGAAATGATTTGTATAGATGCTGGAGACTATGCAAATGATGACTAGAAGCCCAATGATTTTTATCAACCTTAGGAGAGGTAGACAACATGAGTTACTGAATCCAGTCTTAGTACAATATCTAGCTCAGGATTCCAAAAGAGAAAATGTTCCCTCTGTGTTCTGTAGCAAATGGTAAATGCTAAGTCTCACTATATATGTTGGCATAAGACCATTTAACAGAACCTAAGTCTAATGGATCATTGTTGCCTAATTCTTATAAATAAACATCTATTCTCTGACTCTAAAATCTATTGTAATGCAGTAACCTCTTATTCAATATTGGATCTTCATGTCATATCAATGCAAAGTAATCTGAAACAGAGTTCATCAGAAAAGAGTAAAATTTTTCATTTGCAAAAATTTACTTTTTATTTTGGAAACATTAGGACTTTGAGAATATTTAATATTTTTATATGCAATAAAATTGGTGCCCAAGATAGTAAAAAAGTAAATATTCTGGTCACACACACTTACCTTCTCCTATATACATTAAACCTTCCAGAATAGTCTTAAGAACCATATATATCTAAATAATAAGGATGCTGTGCTTTCAAGACTTCCTCATGCTTTTTTCTATTTATAATAACAATAATATATTATTTTGAATGTCTTTCATCTGTATCATACAATATTTATCTAAAAGCTCTTGATCATCATATGTTCCCATGATAATTGAGTAGATTGATTTTATAGTTACACATTTCATATCTGAATGAATAGAATCTAGACATGATGTGGATATGTAAAATCTAGAGATCACGGACTGTTTACCTACTATGGGAGGACTATTGGGCTCCACTTAGTGGATAAAGAGATTTGTTTGTTTGTTTGTTTGTTTTATTTTTTCACCCTGTTGAAGGAGCTATAGTAATGTTTAAGTATAATATTATTGAGACTACCTAACAATTCAGAAAAGTAGTGATCCAGATGGTCAGAATTGAGTAGAGGGTTACATATATACATAATTATAGCCTGCTATATTAAAGAAATATAACCTATTGTAAGATAAAACATTTAGGGGTTTACATAGCTTCAATTGTTATCTTTTCTCCTGAATCCTATAATTTATGAAAGCAGAAATCATAAACCATCTGTACTGTCATTTCCTATTTAAGAACATTGTTTAAAATTTTACATTTTCTTAAAGACAGGAATTAGGAAAGTTGAGGAAAATTAATTTAAAAAAATAAGTATTTGAGACTGCCCAGGGAAGATTAATATAATTTTAAAGCTAAGTAAATATTATAGTAGTTAAAGATTCAACAGGTACTAGTTGTAACTAGTTTTATATTACTTATATTCTCCATTTCTGTTATTAGCATATAACTGATTTTTTAAAAAATGAAGTGAACATTTTTATTTCACACCTTCTGACCATTCAGTGTTTGTTCTAGATGGTGCTATTTCTCCAAACATTAGATGTCTGGGCTGCAGGTGGGCACATGCCCTCCTAGAGACACATGAAAAAAAAAAAAAAAACCTCTTGGATGTCCTGGTGGAGATCCTTTGTGTTATCATTCAGTAAATATGCCCTTGGGTGGTGTCTTGATTATGTTCTCACATGTTCCATTAAGAACAGACACTTACAGGAGGCATCTAAAGCCAGGAAGCTGTTGCCATTCTTCCCAGCAGAGCCAAGCTCTTGAAAATGTCTATATTAGGGTCATAAAACTGATTTTAACCACTGTGCTTAATCCCTTACAAAGAAAAGTTCTAGATAAGAAGATGGGCTGAATGTTTTCATGCAACTTGAATGATTTTACTTTTTGGAATGTTAAAATCAGACAGCAGACCAGGTTTTATTCATAAAAATAAATTGTTTATGGCATTATGAAGACACTAGAAGCAAAGTACTCATTAAGTTCTAAGGCCAATATAACTTATGCATGAAGGATCATGAGATTCAGTCAAGAAATGGTTTTGATATGTCATAAACATTTCCAGCTTAAACTTTAATGCAGAAATTTCCATGGGAGAAAGTACACTAAAATATTAGGACAAGACATATTTGACCAGGCAACAGGTAAGGCAATAAAACTCAAGATGAAGAAGATCAGGAAAAGGAGGGATTTAGCAACTAATGAGTACCCATAATTCTCACATATAAAATGTTAAAGCTTTGATATCTATAGATAATTCCATCAGAATGAAGTAATGCAATTACTTCATGACCTCTCAGTTGGAGGAAGTGTTTATTCAGGGTCTTGGTTCAATGTAGAAAGCAGAACAATTTCAAATGTTTCTACCCCCTTCTTTCTGCCTCTCTCTCTGGTGATCGCTCTCTCTCTCTCTCTCTCTCTCTCTCTGTCTCTCTCCAACAAACTGACAATGTGTGAGTAAGTGAGTCAATTTAAATTTTTTCTACTTATTATGAAAATTAAGTGCTAAACAAAAGATTGTTCACCAAATAGTTAATCTCTTTTGGTTGTGTTTAAATTGGTTATTTGATGATATTCACTATACAATCTGTGGAAATTGCTTATTATATTATAGTACCTCTCTGTTTCCTTCCCATCTTGCTCATTTTCTTCTCTCACTATGCATTTGAACCTCAGAATGCCATTGATCTTCAGAGTTTGGCTGCCTTACTTTAATTTAGCCTCAGAGTTATAGTTCTCCTTGCCCCAATTCTCCTCACTATATTTGGGAACCTCAAACTATGACCCTCTGTTATTTTTCTA
Organism: Eidolon dupreanum; assembly: GCA_028627145.1. NCBI lineage: Eukaryota > Metazoa > Chordata > Mammalia > Chiroptera > Pteropodidae > Eidolon > Eidolon dupreanum. Next base: position 51,640,833 of record CM053505.1, on the reverse strand, counting down.
GGGCCAGAGAGATAATACAATTGATAAAAACAAACATTAGAAACCCTAAGGTATGTGATATATATTTATTTTCTTTTTCTAATTTCTTTAGATAATGGCTCAGTTGGTTAGTGTTAAGTAATTGGCAAATTTAGTAGCACCAATTGTGTACAGTAATATTTTAGGTCCCTTTCTGTCCCACTAAGATAAGTAGAAAGCATATGGAGATCAGTCATTGTTATCCATATGTACAATTAGTCCAGGGCCTGAAATATTCCACTCAAGCAGGCAATTAATGTCTTTAATAAATATACAAGCAGTATTTCATTCAGTCTAATTACACTCTGTCTAACTAGTGAAAAATTGTTAACTAATGGTTTTAGCTTGAGGTATAGCTAATATGACTTACTGATATTCAATTTAAAAAAAAAAAAGATAGCTAGAGAGTATCTCACAAAAGTAAAAAAAAAAATCAGATATTACCACTCGACCAGAGGAAGAAGTCAAATGATCTTCTCTACTGGGAAGTGTAAAAATTAGGGGCCAGTTATATTAACACTTATTTTGTAATCTTTAACTATTTGTGTGTCATTGGTATGTCATTACATAAAAATTATAAACTGCTAATTTTCTGTTTCTGAATATATTCTTCACTTCATTTACCACTTACATATGTATTCACATGTATCTAAACATTTTAAATACCTATCACATTATCAAAATTATAACCATCCTCTAAAAAACTATTTTGAATACTACCATTTCTATTGTTTTTGTTTGTTTGTTTGTTTTTGATCCCCTGTAGCCAGTAAAGATGACCATAAATATGTTGACACTTTTCCAATTGAGTGGTGTGTTCTGTGTGTCCTCTTTAATTTCTCTAGGCTCTATGACCACTTTGACTAATATAATATGATAAAAGTAACATAGTGACAGTTTCCAGGGCTAGGCTTTAAGAAATAAGTAATTCTCACTCTGAGATTTGGATTGTTATCTCTGAGGTAAGCCCACTGCCATGAAAGATATCTGACTACTCTAAGATTACCATGCTATAAGGGACCCCAAATTACCCATGCAGATGGGCTGTGGGGAGAGAGAATGACGTGGCCAGTCTTTATTATTTCAGCCATCCAATTCCAGGTACCAGACATGAGTGAATAAGCCATATAGCACATTTTAGTCACAGCTCATAAGGCAGAGAGAACATAAAAACCCAGTCAATAGCTAGAGTCCAGGTCCACACCTGTTGAGTAACCCAGTCACATATAGCCATTTGAGGAACTTCCAAATATTTAAGCTACTCTGGCTGAGGCCTCAGTCATTGTGGAATACAGATAAGCCATCCCCACTATATTTTATCTAAATACTGATTCACCAGTAATCATAAGAACAATTGAATGTTTATCATTTTTTTCGACTAAGCTTTGGTGTGGATTATTACACAACACTTCTTAATTGGAACATACCACTAATTGAATGGGATCAACCTTGTTTTTGAGAATTAATAGAAAGCAGTATATGTTTAATTTATGGCATTTGTCATATTCTGCCTGTATTGCATTTATAAATTTGTCTTAAGCCCTCTATTTTTGTTTAAACTCTTTAATGGTAAACAGTTGTATTTGTCCAAACACTTAGCTTAATTTCTGCTACATAAAGTGTTCAGCAAATATCTACTGAAATACATTTCCTGCCTCTTAGTTCTCAATATACTTTGCCACAGATTCAACAATTTCAATATGTATAGAAAAAAATACATTATTATATGGCCTATATTTTCAACCCAATAATTTACAAGGTTAACTAGAAGCTGCAGGGGTTAATCATAATAACAGTCTTCCCAAGCTATACCATAGAGAAAAGGGAAGACTTAAATCTTGGCAGAGGGATTCAACTTTAATTTGAAGCTCTATTTCCAGTAAATATCACTAAATAAGCAAAACTAAAATGAGAAGCTTTGACCTGAGTTTCAAGGCATGTGAGAAAAATCTAAAAAGTTGGGGAGTCCAGATCTCAGCCTAAATAAACAATATACAAAGATTTGTTCACCAGGTCGGTGTATGATGTGTTAACACGCAGTGAATCAAAGTGTTGAAGTGACAAGCAAAATTGCTTGTTTCAGAGAACACCATAATATTTTGTTGAAATTGATAACATTTAAAATAGCAAATTCAAAAGCAATTCAATATGCTTTTAAGTAATTAAAAAATACATTTTATGACAATGTAGCATAGGCAGAAAATCTATTTATTGGATGATCAAAACCTCCACAGCCAATCTACCTACCCCAAAATATAACATATCAATATAAAAACTCATTTTGAATACATGAAGTAATAATTACTGTCATTGAAGAAGATTTTTTATGTTATATATTTATTTGTTTTTGTAGGTTTTTAAGATGCATATTTAAATACCATAAGGTAGTTCCAAAACATTTCTGTCTTCCTTGTCAAAACAAGCTATGTCTGCTTCTAAGCTGCTCTTTTTTTTTTCTTATAAGTCATTGTAAGAAAATAGCATTTCAAGTAATTACTGTATATAGGGCCCATAGACTCTGAAAACAGAAAGATTAATAATATTACAGGAGAAACACCTCCCTCCACTCTGGAGTTTCTATCAGGAGGAAATTTTATTTAAGCACATTCTAAGGCTCTCCATCTTTAATCACTATCTCTTGGAAATAGGCATGGTTTGTTTGAATACTAAATTTGGAAATAACTAGAAATGCAAAAGCTATACACTTGATTTGTCCCCCAGAGTTGCTAATTCTACTTTCCCTTGCCTCAGTTCTTACATGAGTAATACATCCATGTAGAATGGGCACCTCTGGCCCTGTAGTGACTGTGATGGGATGGGTAAATCTGCCTAACTTTATGATTCACTTAGCATGTCCTTCTGTCTCTTGCAGTAGGTTATATTTTCCAGCTTCCCCTCTCTCAGTAATAAAAACTGTAGTATGGCCACCAATTGTACTAGTTATTTTGACTCTGTTTTCCAAACCTGGGTGGAGACTATGAGTGCTTTTTATTGGAGGCTCTTTTGAGGATCCCAACCAAAAGTAATGGTTCTTGCCTTTACAATCTAATTGAGTAGACATGCATAAACAAACAAACAAAATATATCTATATATCTATATATCTAGATATAGATATAGATATAGATATAGATAGATATAGATATAGATATATAAAACAAGTGATAAGTACATTGATATATAGTATTAAAATTATATCTATCTATCCATCTATCTATCTAATTAAAGTGTGTTATGTGTGTGGAGGAGTGGGGTATAGCATTCATAATGTTCTAAAAGAGAATCATCAAGATTTATGTGGGGACTACAATTATAACAGGTTTGATACTGCTGGAAATTAAAAGTGTGAGTTAGGGAATGGTGTAAGATAAGACTAGAGATCTAGTCAAGGCCTTGTATACTATCTCAGAAAGTTAGCACTTTATTTTGACAGGGATGATAAAATATTGAATGTTTTAAACATGAATTTGACCTGATCAGAATTACTCATCACATCTCTTTTTAATATATATAATGCTTTGGACATAGAGAAGTAAAGAGACTGGAAGACCATTTAGGAGAATATCGCTAGTAGTAAAGGCAAAAAAAAAAATGCTTAGATTAATAAATAATAGTAATGGAATACAAAAGTAGGAAGTATTTTGGGAAAGCATAGGAAATAAAATCATCATGATTTGATAATTGAACAACTGTGGCGATGTTAGGAAATGGGGAATCTAGGATTATTCTCCATTCTCTAGGTTATGTAAATGCATAGATTATAGTGTTATCAACTAAAAAAATTTTTAAAAAGAAAATATTTGAGGCAATGATAATGAGCTTTAACTTTGGAAATGTTAGCATTTGATGTCTATGAAAAATCTAGGCTTGAAACGTCTCCAGATCCTGACATAAATGATTTCAAAGGTTTGAGGGAAAGTGAAAATGAGAAACATGTATTTGAGGGTTCTCAACACAAAGATAGGGAACAGGTAAGGTCAAACATAAGTGTGTAGTATGGGATAAGAATAGATTAAAGATGAGACTCTCACAATACCTTCATTTGACTGATGGATGATTAAAGATGAACTCATGAAGGAGACAGAAAAATAAAAAGTAGTCAGAAAAATACAAGGCACAGAAACCAAGGAAGCAGAGAGTTTAAAAGTATAGGACCAATAAACAGTAATGAATGTGAAGAGAAATCTAGTAAGGTAAAGATTGAAAAACTATCCATTGAGTTTTGTAATTTCAACACCATTGAAAACCTTACTAAAAGTAGTTTTAACTGTATTTTTTGACAGAAGCCACATTAAAGAGAAATAAGAAGAGAAATGGGAGGTGAAGAAGAGTGAATATAAATAAGTTTTGAGAAGTTTGCATGAGAACAGGAGAAGGGTGATTTGAAGATATCTAGAGGGGTCAAGTATTAAAAGTATTATTATTTTTTTCATTTTAAGATACTTTATCACTTTTATAAAATGATGAATAGGAAGCCCAGAAGACAGAGAGAAATTATTGATACAGGAAAGAGAAATTGACTGAATAGATTAAAGTCCTGGAGGATATGATTTCAGGGGTGGAATCAAAGGCACAAAATGGAGTGGCCTTGAAGAGAAGAAAGAATGTCTTTGACATTGAGTTGGTATGTTGAAGTGGATCATGGTAGATAGTTGCAAATTTCTCCATATTTCTAAAGCTAGGTTGGTCATGTGATGAAAGTGATGATTGAAGATACATTAGAGGGCTTGAGGAGAGGGTTGAAAGTTTACAAAAGTATTTATAAGAAATAAGTAATTTGCTAACTGTAGTGAACATTTGTTTTTTACTGACTATAATTTCCTTCTGGAAATCCCCTATCTCACCTCAGACCTTGTGCTTGGCCACATTTGTGATATAGGTTTGGTTTAAGTATGTTCATTGATTAGTTTAGAAGCTGTCATAGATTTCACTGTAAGTCAATCAGAACATATCTTCAGACTGTGACTAGGGTATTGAGAGAGAGAGGGAAAGGTGTGTTTGTCCTTAGGGACACATCAAAAAATTGCACAAGCTGTGCATCTCTCATCTTCAGGGCCTCTGTTCATATTGACTATAACATGAATGCTGCCACCTGGTGTTTTTTTTTAACATGTTCTTGCTTTATCTGTTTTTTAGATGTGGTTTTGTAAGGCCTTAAAGTCTGTATTTACCAACAGGCATTGTGCCATTACCAGGATAACCTGTTTGAGAATGGAACAATGCAGAGGATGCTGAGTTTAAGGTAAGACACAAACCAGGCCCTAATGACATCATTCAAGCCTCTGCTTTAAATCACCCTGAAGCTCACATCTATCCCAGGATTCTATTTTTGTGCATTGGACATTACCACAAAAATTCATTCTTTTATTTTCATATGCCAGTTGAATTCAAGTTTCTGACACTTGCACAACCATAATTTTTATTTTAAAAAACAATGTTGTCTATTGACAGTTGCTATTAATTAATAGAAAGCAATCTTCATACGCTAATTTGCTTCTAATGCTCCAGCATAGTTCCATTCTCACAGGCAGAGGGTTAATAAATGCCTTAGGATATAAATGCCTTTGATATTCATGACTAGCAGCTTTAACACTTCTACATTATTTTATGGATGTGTACCATTTTCTTCCACAGAGACAGCAGAAATAACATAAATAATGTTAAATTATGATAGCAAGTTTTGTGACTTTCTTTTCTTTGAATTTTCTTTCCTTCTTCACTTGACACTTGAAGTTAGTTAAATGAGAATGTCCTGTTCCTTCTATGTAAAGATGATGCTACCAATCCTGGCAGGGTAAGTGCTTGCAGCTGTTTTCATCAAGATTCCCTCTGGGATACCAGTATAAGGAGGCATGTTATAAAGTAGAATTGGTCTTACTCCTGTTCCTCAAGCATATCAAGCTCATTCTTGCATCAGAGCCATTATACTTCTTGTTCCCTATGCATGTAGTGCCTAGCTCTCAATACTTCAAACGCATGTCTTTTTCTCCTAGTTTAGTTCACAGTTCAAACATTGCCTCCTCAGAGAAACTATCCCTGACCATTCTAGCTAAAATAGCATCCTTATGTTCAGCCTTTCTCTGTCCTCTTATAGTCTTTATTTTCCTTGATAGATATGTATATATCTTCCTTACTAGAAGATAAGCCCCAAAGAGGAGAAGGATTTGTCTTGATTTCCACTAGATTTACCAGCATCACTAAAAGTGTGTTGATACATAGAAATCACTCAATAAATAGTGGTTAGATGCATAACTGAGCAATATACATGGAGGTGACACACACACACACACACACACACACACACACACACACACACACACACACATGCAACACCAACAATGAAAGACTGTGATTTGTCAAGTTTTATATGGTCAGAATATACCTATTTATCTGAACAGCCATTTCATAAATGCTATAACATTCTGAGGAGAGAAAGGGACAATTTTGCTTCTTATTGAAACTATCATTTCCTCTGAGGAAAAAAAAAAATGTTCCAAAGTTACACTAATAGTTAAATGAGGATATATGCTTAAAAGTATTTTGTAAACTGTATTATTCAAACATTGGTCATTACTTTTATGTTAGATTAAGAGTAGAATAATTGTCATAATGTGTACATAGTAAAAAATAAATGTTAGCTATTTTATCTCTTATATGTCTCTCATTTTGCATTACTTCATTATAGCACTTATTATCATAGTGTAAATATTAGCTGGGCATCATTAAAATATAGATATTGTCTTTGATATTCACGACTAGCAGCTTTAACACTTCTGGATTATTTTATGGAGGTGTTTTTTGGGGGCTGCAAAGACCCAAAAATCATAAAAGAAAGTCTCATTTAACAAAACATTGTCCAACTATTCTCATAACTCTCAATATACATTTGAGTCCAACTAAGAGCTGTGTCATTTGCCTAAGGGAAGAAAGCTACTGAATTGCCCAGACAAGCTGCTGTTCACTTAATAGGAGACATACATTTATAAGAATCATTATTTTTAAAATGGAGGGATTATAGAATATCCTCCGCCTTCATAAATTGGAGCAGGTGCCACAGGCACCAATATGTTTAAGCTAAAAAACTCTATGCAGTTTGAATATTATGTTACATATTTTCTATGTGTACTCTTAATGATAATAGTTATCATTTGTACTCCTATCAAAAACAAATATGCAGGCATATCACTAAGATTTCTCCATTTTTTTTCAAATGAAATCTGATTAGTAAGACCCAACACTGCCTCTCCAAACCTACTAAAATAAAATCCTTACAGACTTAGAAAAATGTGAAAACTCCTCACAACACCTAAAGCTAATACTGAGTCCCCATAATGCAATATTTGGGGAAGATTTTCTAGTACTATCAAGTTTTTTAAGTGAACAAAGAATAACCATCAGTGGATGGCACATATTTTGTTGCTTGAACTTGTGTAGAGCTTGAAAAACTGAGAGTAATATTTTTTTCTCCTTGTACCCTGTGCTTTAGATCAGAAAAGCAGAATTTGTCCCATCAAGAAAATTGCAATACCCATCTTTTAAGTAAAAAAAAAAAAAAAACATTTTTGAGTTGTCTGAAAAATAGTCCTGCTTCCTTCTCAACCCACAACAAAACTTCTCCATTGGGGTAAATAATGGGAGGGACTGAGCTAGCAGATTGCTTTCTCAGAGTTTTACTCTAAAGAAGTTAAATGCTAACACTGGATAAGAGACTGATAAAACACTGGTAGTAGTGCATGTTTGAGGTTGAAGTCTTTTATACATTATGCTGAGTCATGTCAGAGAAATGGACGGTGCATTGGGAGGAATGTTAGGGTTGAATTCAGCAAAAATGTCCTAGATTACTGGGAAGCACTGGTAAGTGGTTTAAGACTTCCTAGAATACCCAATAAAATACACTTAACACATGAAAATTCAGTAAAATGATTGAATATAATATAATATATGCATATTTTTTCTATATATCATCATTCATCATTTGGAGAGCATAATTAATTGATTCAACAAATATTTATTGAATATTATCTACAGGGCACTGTAAAGAGTCTGAAAATATATATTTTGTGCATAACAAAAATATGAGTAGCCTAAAATGAACTAAATAAGAGATGTAAAAAACTTCTAGGAAGAAAACTGAAAAAAAAAACTCAGCTAAATGGAAAATATAGACTTAAGTATATGGTGATATGTTTTCCTTTATAGGAAGAGTAATATTGGAAAGATGTGGTGGGCAGAATAATGCCTCCTCTGTTGCCAGTTATGTCTATATCTTCATCACTGGAACCTGTGAATATATGGTTCTAGGTACTTTTGTTGTAATATCTTTACCACAGACATCTGTGCCACAAACATTTTCACCACATAACTAAATTCTCATTAGTCACTTAATAGCCATCAGGATTATCAGATCAACTGTTGTGGTATTGCAATACCAGTGTTCAAGTAGCCCTTATTTTACTTAATAATGACCCCAAAGCATAAGAGTAGTGATGCTGGCAATTTGAATATGCCAAAGAGAAACCATAAAGTGCTTACTTTAAGTGAAAGATAGATGAGTACAGTACAATAAGATATTGGGGGGGGGCACATTCACATAACTTTTGTTACGGTATAGTCAACCCCTTAAACTACATGGAGTTTGGTGGTCCTGACCACCCACATAGTTGAAAATCCATGTGAAACTTTTGCCCACAAAGCTTAACTACAGTCATTCCTCAGTATTCATGAAGTATTGGTTCTGGGACCCCCATGGGTACCAAAATCCAAGGGTGCTCAAATCCCTTATATAAAGTGGTGTAGGACAATGCCTACAGTCAGCACTCTACATCCATGGATTCCCAACCATGAATTGAAATCATAGTTTTCCATCCATGGTTGGTTGAAACTATGGATGCAAAACCCAAGGATATGGAGTGCTATCTGTATATTTATTGAAAAAATGAGTACTTAAGTGGACCTATGCAGCTCGAACCAATGTTGTTCAAGGATCAGCTGTATATTATTATACTTATTCTATTTTATTGTTATTTTGTTGTTAATCTCATTGTATTTATAAATTAAACTTTAGCATAGATATGTATGTATAGGAAGAAATGTAGTATACATAGGGTTTGGTACTATTGGCTATTTTAAGCATTTGCTGGTGGTCTTGGAATGTATCCCCCATGGATAAGGAAAAACTACTGTGTTTCATAACCTTTTATGCCAGTTGATTCATCAGTGGAGAAATAGAACCAAAGACACTAAGAACAGAAAAAAAATCTGTCAACTATTTTTTACCTTCTCTTGTGGAAGTTGATTTGTCAATGGAGAAATGAAACCAAATAGACAAAAAAAAACTGTCAACTAATTTTTTTTAATGTCAAAATTGTCTTATGGCCAACTAGTTATGTTGTGAAAATGTTTGTGGCAAAAATGCTTGTGTCAAAAATGTCTACGGAAAGATGCTATGGCTAAAATACTATATATGCATATACTGTACTACTTTGCATAACAAAAGAAAATAAAGCCTGCAAATGGAATTAGGATTACTAATCATCAAACTTTATTTATTTTTTATTTTTTATTTTTTGCTTTTTAAAAATTTTATTTAAACTAAAAAAAAAAAATACAAAAAAATACAAAAAAATACAAAAATAGTTCACCTATTTCTTCTACCTCCTATCCCCATCTCTGGCAGCCACCAATCTGTGCTCTGTATCTATCAACGCTGTATCTCTCTATATATATATATAACCCTAACCCTAAACGTAACCCTAACCATATATATCTGGGTAGGCCTGTCTGAGCCAGCCGACAGTCGAATCAGGGCCTCCTGTAACGAAGGACGGGAAAAGAAAAGAAGAAGAAGGGAAACACACAGATGGGGTCGAGAGGGACGAGCTCGGAGACTCGACCCTGAGTTTATTTTTTCACATGCTCACATACTCAGGAACAAGGATGTTTGTTAGCTACAAATGTATACACCAAGTCAGCACATCCTGAAACCTCCCCCTCAGCCCCAGGGCCCGTGCTCTCAAGATCCAGCTCGTTCCACCAAAACAAGTTCCCACTCAAAGAACAACAACACCTGACCTGGGCCAAATGGCCCCCCACATAGGCCTAATGTAATCACGTGAGCTCTTAAAATTGAAAGAGAAAAGAAGTGTGGATTATATAAATGCTGCCTGAGAAGAATTCAACCAGCTGTTGAAGGCTTTGATGATGAAGAAAGGGGGCCACAAGCCAAGGAATGTGACAGCTTCTAGAAGCTGGGAATGACCCTCAGCATATAGCCAGTAAAAAAATGTAAACTTCAACCCCAAAATCACAAGGAACTTAATTTTGCCAACAACCCAGATGAGCAAGGAAATGAGTCCTTTCTAGAGTATCCAGAAAGAAATGCAACCCTTCCAAAACCTTAAGTTTAATCCAGTGAGATCCACCTTAGACTTCTGACCTACAGAACTAAGATAATAAATTTATGTTGTCTTACAATGCTAAATTATGATAATTAACAACAATAATAGAAAAATAATACTAAAATGTGAGTATTTCCAAATTAATTTACAGTATTGAAACTATTATTCTAATCAAATTCACAAGGGGATTTTTTCAATTTAATAATATATTACCCTAAAATTAATCTAAAAGGATAAAAAGAATAGTATTTTTTTTGAAAAAGAAAGGAAATAAAGACAGTTTGTATTAAAACCCCTTAAAATGTATTAATATGCTATAATTAAGGCATATTGGAAGTACCATTGGGATTGAACAAATTAACAAAAAATAATTGAGCATGCATGATTTTATCTTCATATATTAATAATCTTATTTATAAGGAATAATTTTGTTGCCGTTGTTACCATTTTTCTTCCTAAATTAGACAGATTATTTCTTTCTCTACCCTCTCCTATCTCTCACTTCTCCCCAACCTCACTGTCCCCCAGGAAATATCAGCAAGTTCTAAATCCTTAAAATATTCTGACTGTTCCTCTACATACTTTTATCTGGGAAAACACAAAGGCTTCTTATGTAAACTTGTTTTAGCAGATCACTAGGACACTGTCCTCAACTTTACACACGGAGGTTTGTCTTGTAAAATCGCACCCCATTTTTCAGCTCTCCCTCATATTCACTCTCCCCTTTTTGGGGATGCTGCCAGATCTGTCTTTCACAGAAGTAAAATCTATGCCTTTAGGTCCAGGCCTCCAGATTTTAGGACACTTAGCCTCGGCTCTCAAGCTTCCCTTGGCCCTACAAGTCGTCTTTGCTTTGTGGCACTTTCAAAAGTGGGCAGGGACAGGGTAAAAGGAACCAGGTTTTTTTTAAAGTTTACATCCTCAGTGCATCCAATCAGGAGTCTGGCTTAGTTCATGTGCTTTTTCTATTTAGATAAAATTGGTTTGACATCTTAAGATTTTTTTAAATTTTTTAATTTATATATACATATATATTTTTCAATTATAGTTGACATACAATATTATATTAGTTCAGGTGTACAACAAAGGACTAGACATTTATATAATTTTTGAAGTGATCACCCCAATAAGTCCAGTACCCATTTGACACCATACAATACTACTAACTATATTCCCAATGTTATACTCTACATCCTGATGACTATTTTGTAACTATGAATTTATATCTCTTAATTCTCATCTCCCGTCACCCATAACCCCATCCCCCAATCTGACAACTATTCAAATGCTCTCTGTATCTCTGAGTTTATTTCTGTTGTTTATTTATCTTGTACTCTAAATTCCACATATAACATTTGTCTTTGTCTGACTTATCCACTTAGCACAATACCCTCTTTGTCCATACAGGTTAATACAGATGGCAAGATTTCTTATTTTTTTTAATGGATGAGTAATATTACATTGTGTGTGTGTATACCACCTCTTCTTTATTCATTCATCCATTGATGAAAACCCAGTTTACCTCCATATCTTAGCTATTATGAATAATGTTGCAATGAACATATGGATTACCATGTCCCTTCAAAGTAGTGTTTTCGGTTTCTTTGCACAAATACACAGAAGTGGGATAACTGGATTCTGCTTAGTCTCTTGTTATAGCCTTTTTTTTTTTAGTTTATTTTGGTGTAAGTATTGCTATCCCAGCTTTTTTGTTGTTTCCATTTTCATAAAACATCTTTTTTCATCCCTTTGCTTTCAGTCTGTGTGTGTCTTTCAATCTGAAGTGAGTCTCTTGCAGACAGCATATGTAAGGGTGTTGTTTTCTTATCCATTCAGCAACCCTATCTTTTGGTAAGAGCATTTAATCCATTGACATTTAAATTGTTGCTAGATATTTAGTTATTGTCATTTCATTATTAATATTTTTATCTTTTTTTTTCTTTTTCTTCTTCTGAAAGAAGTCCCTCTAATATTTCCTATAATACTGGCTTGATGGTGGTGAACTCCTTTAGCTTTTTTTTGTCTGGGAAGCTCTTTATCTGTCCTTTCATTCTAAATGATAGCTTTGCTGGGTGGAGTAATCTTGGTTGTAGGTCCTTGCTTTTCATCACTTTAAATATTTCCTGCCAATTCCTTCTGGCCTGCAAATTTCTGTTGAGATATCAATTGACAGTCAGAAATTAGAGCTCCCTTGTAGGTAACAGCTTTTCTCTTGCTGCTTTTAAGATTCTCTTTGTCTTTAATCTTTGTCATTTAAATAATGTTGTGTCTTGCTGTGGGCCTCTTTCAGTTCATCTTGTTTGGGACTCTCTGAGCTTCCTTCGGTTGTATATCTGTTTCCTTCACCAGGTAGGGAAGTTTTCAGTCATTATTTCCTGAAATAGGTTTTCAATTCCTTGCTCTCTTCTCCTTCTGGTATTTCTATGATGCAAATGTTGGTATGCTTGATGTTGTCTCAGAGACTTCTTAAACTATTCGTATGTTTTTTTGGATTCTGTTTTTTTGTTGTTCCTGTTCTGATTGGGTGTTTTCTGTTACCTTATCTTCTAAATTGCCAATTTAATCTTCCCCTTCATCTAATCTACTGTTAAGTCCTTCTTAGGTATTCTTCATTTCAGTTATTGTATTCTTCATTTCTGACTGGTTCATGTTTATGTTTTCTATCTCCACTTTTATGTTTTCTATCTCTTTATTAAAATTCTCACTGAGTTCAACTACTTTTCCCCTAAGTTCATTGAGCATTCTTATAACCAGTGTTTTGAACTCTGAATCTGGTAGATTGCTTGTCTCACTTTTGTTTAGTTCTATTTCTGGAGCTTTGTTCCATTCTTTCATTTGAGTCATTTTTCTTTCTCTTTAAATGATGGCTGCTTTCCTGTGTTTGTTTCTGCATATTAGGTGAAGCTGCTATATCTCCCAATCTTTGTAAAGTAGGCTTATGTAGTAAGTGCCCTATGGGACCCAATGGCACAGTCTTCCCTGGTCACCTGAGTCAGGTGCTTCAGGTATGTCCCTTGTATGGGTTGTGTGTGCCCTCCTCTTGTAGTTGAGCTTTGGTTGTTGTTTGCTCATCATTGGGTAAGATTGACTCTTTGGATGTTTGTTGTGATAACTGGCTGTCACCAGTGGCCTCATAGAATGAATTAGGAAGTGTTCTCTCCAATTTTTTTTCAGAGAGTTTGAGGAGGATTGTTATTAATTTCTCTTTAAATTCTTAATGGAACTCACCAGTGAAGCCATGTAGTCCTGGACTCTCCTTTATTGGGAGGTTTTTGATTACTAATTCAGTCTCCTTACTACTCTATAAGGTTTTCTGTTTATCTAGGCTTTCAAATTTGTTGATAATTTGTTCATAGTAGTCTCTTATAATCCTTTTATTTCTATAAAATCATTAGTAATATCCCCACTTTTTTATTTTAGTAATTTGGGCCTTCTCTTTCTTTTAGCTTTGTTCAGATATAATTGATATACAAAAAAAAATACATGAATTTGTTATATACATTTTTGAGTTTGAATATATGCATACACCCATCATACCAAAACTACAAGATACTAAACATAGTAATCACTCCCCAGAAATTTTTGTATACTTTCTGTTTTTTTTTCTGTTAGAACACTTCACATGAGATCTATCCTCAATGTATTTTAAAGTGCACAATACTGTATTGATAATCATAGGTACTCTGTTGTACAGCAGATCTCTGGAACATATTCATCTTGCGTAACAGAAACTTAATACCCATTGTATACAATTACACATTTCTCCCTTCCCCAAGCTCCTGGCAATCACCATTTTATTTTTTGCTTCTATGTGTTTGACTGTTTTAAATACCTCATATAAGTAGAATCCTGAAGTATTTGTTTTCCTGAGATTATCTTATTTTATACTCAGCATAATATCCTCCAAATTCATCCATTTCCTTAGAAAGGGTAGGATTTCCTTATTTTTAAAGGCTGAAAAAATTTCTCCATGTTTGTGTGTATGTAGGTGTGTATGTGTGTTTGTCTCACATTTTCTTTATCCATTAATCTGTTTGGCATTTGAGTTGTTTCCATATCTTGGCTATTGTGAATAATGCTGTTATTAACATGGAGATACAGGTATCTTTTCAAGATCCTGATTTCAATTATTTTGGATATGTACCTAGAAGTGTGATTGTATGGTAGTTCTATTTTAATTTTTTTGAAGAAATTCTATACTGTTTTCTATAGTGGCTGCACCATTCTACATTCCCACCCACAGTTTATAAGGGTTCCAATTTCTCTGAAAACTCACTAATGCTTATTATCTTTTTTATAATAGCTATCCTAACAGATGTGAAAAGATGGCTCATTGTGGTTTTCACCTGCAGTTTCCCTGATGATTAGTAATGTTGAGCAACAAAAGTATGTGTGTCAATTTTATTGATCTTTTCTAGAAACCAGTTTTTGGTTTTGTTTATTTTCCCTATGTTTTCTCTTTTCTATTTTCTCCATCTCTGTTCTTATCTTTATAATTTCCTTATATCTGCTAGCTTTGGACTTAGTTTGCTCTTCTTCCCTAAGTTCCCTAAGATGTGAAGTTATTGATTTGAGAACTTCCTTTTATTTAATGCATGCATTTATAACTGTTTTCATCTTAACACTGCTTTTGTAGCATCTCATAAGTTTGATACATAATATTTTCACTTTTATTTATCTCAAGGTATTTTCTAATTTCCCTTGTGATGTTTTCTTTGACTCATTGGTTGTCTAAGAGTATGTTATGTAATTTCCACATGTTTTTGATTTTCCAGTTTTCTTTCTGTTATCGATTTCTACTTTTATTACATTGTGTTCAGAAAATACACTTTGTATGCTTTCAGTGTTTTTAAATTTATTAAGATTAGCTTGATGGCCTAATGTACAGTTTATAATAAAGAATAATCCATGTGTACTTCATAAAAATGTGTATTTTGCAATTGTTGAGTGAAGTATTTTGTATATGTCTGTTAGGTTCATTGGTCTGTAGTGTTCTTCAAATCCCTTATCTCTTTATTGGTCTTCTCCCTGGTTATTCTATCTATAATTTAAAGTGGGATATTGAAGTCTCCAACTATTATGTTGTTGTCTTTTTTTCCTTTCAATTATCTCAATGTTTGTTTTATATGTTTCTCTGTTCTGGTATTTGGCGAATATACAATTATTATATATTTTTGGTGAATTAAACCTATATCAATATATAATGTCCTTCTTTGTCTTTTGTAACATTTTTTGACTGATGTTAATATAGCCACTCCTGTTCTCTTTTGGTTATTATTCATATGTAATATCTTTTAATATTCTTTCACTTTCAACATATTTGTGTCTTTAGATCTAAAGTGAGTTTCTTGTAGATAGCATATAGTTTTATCATTGAATTTATTCTTCCAGTTTATCCCACGTATTATAAGATTTTGTCATTTGCTTAATTTGCCTTATAGCTTTTATACTCTTAATTACCTCAATTATAGCATTTTGTGTTTAGTTGATTCTTTGTATTGTAACTTTTTGGTTTCCTTTCATGTCCTTTTATGTATATTCTATAGATATTTTCTTTGTTTTTGCAAAAAAGGTTGCTTATAAAATCTTATTTTTATACTACCCAATTTGAGTTCAACCAACAACTTCAATCAATTGAAAAAACTCTACTCCTATAAAGCTCAACCTTATATGTAATTGATATTACAAATTAAATCTTTATACATTGTGTTACCAATAAGATAGATTTCCAATTATTTTTATGTGTTTTATTTTTAATCATGTCAAAAATAAAATGTTACAAACCAAGATTACAATAATATTAAATTCTATATCTGCTCATGTATTTACCTTCACTGGAAATCTTTATATTATCATATGGCTTCAAATTGTTATTGAGTATCATTTTATATCAACCTGAATAACTCTCTTTATCAATTCTTGTAGGGCATATCTAGTGGCAATGAACACACTTTACTTTTGTTTTTCTGGGAAGGTCTTAGTTTCTGCCTCCTGTTTGAAGGATAGTTTTGCTAGATGTAGAATTTTAATTTATGTCTCCTTTTCTTGTTTTATTTAAATATATCATCCTATAGTTTTCTGACTTGTAAAATTTTTACTGAGAAATCCATTGATAAACATACTGAGGATCCCTGGTATGTGATAAATTGCATTTCTCTGGCTGCTTTCAAGATACTCTCTTTGTTTTTGTCTTTTCTACAGTTTGATTATAATATATTTTGATGTAGATCTTTTGGGGTTTATCCAATTTAGAGTTGTTTAGATTTTTGGGTTTGTACATTAATGTCTTTCCTCAAAGTTAGGACATTTTCAGCCATTATTTCTTAAAACTATCTTTCTTCTTCTCTTCTCCCCTTGAGCTTTTATAATGCTTATGTCGATGAGCTTGATGATATCCCAAATTCTTTGGGCTATTACCATTTTTCTTCACTTGTTTTTAATTGTTACTCCTCAGACACAATTTCAATTTTTCTATCATTAAGTTAACTGATATTTTTTTTCTAATCACATCTGCTATTGAAACTCTCTAGTGAATATTTCATTTGAGTTATTTTACATTAAAGCTTCATAATATTTGTTTCATTCTTTTTTATAATTTTTGTCTCTGTTGATATTCTAATTAATTATGTCCATATATAATCCTTCTGATTTCTTTTAATTGTGTGTGTGTGTGTGTGTGTGTGTGTGTGTGTGTGTGTGTGTGTGTTTAGCTCATTGAGCACATTAAGGCAGTTTTGAATTCCTGGCCTGTTAACTTTTATGTTGAGGCTTCTTCATGAAAATTTTGAGTCAATTTATTTTGTTCCATAGAATTAGCCATGTTTCCTGGTTCCTGTTTATGATTCCTTGTTGAAAATTGTATATTTGATTATTACAATATGAAAACTGGAAATTAGGTAATGTTTCCCTAGGGTTTACTGTGTTTTTTGTTTTTGTTTTGTTTATGGCTATGGTAATCTGCTTTGGGGCTTTTCCAAAACTATTTTTGCAAAAGCTATTTCTTTCCATATTTACTTGCTAAAGTTTCTGCTTTTTACTTTTTTAGCTAATGTTTAGTTATTGTCTTCATAGAGATTTCCATTTTTAAAATTTTATTTATTTATTGTTTTTATGGTGACATTGGTTAACGAAATCCAATAAGATTCAGCTGTACACTTAAACAGTGTGCTCACTTCCCATAGTTAGATTTCTTTCTGTCATCACATATTTGACCCCATTTAACCAGGCTACTTACCCCTCCCCAGAACCCTACCCTCTGGTAATCACTAGTCTATAGTCCATGTCCATGAGTATCTGTTTATTTCTCCTGTTCATTTGTTGCTTTTAGATTTATATCTCACATATACGTGATATAATGTGGTTTTCAACTTTTTTAGTCTAGCTTATTTCACTTAGCATGATTATCTTGAGGTCCATCCATGTTGTCGCAAATGGTAGTATTTCATCTCTTCTTATGGCTGAGTAATATATATATATACCACTGCTTCTTTAGCCAGTCATTTATCATAGGACACTTCAGTTGCTTCCATGTCCTCACCACTGTGAATAGTGCTGCTATGAGTATCGATGCGCAAATATCTTTTCAGATATGGGTTTTCAAGTCTTTGGGGTAAATACCCAGCAGAGGGATTGCTGGATCATATGGTAGATCAATTCTTAGTTTTTGAAGGAACCTCCATACTGTTTTCCATAGAGGGTGTACCAATTTGCAGCTCCAATAGCAGTGTATGAGTGTTCTTTTTTCTCTGCACCCTCTTTAACATTTGTTATTACTTGTCCTGTTGATTATAGCTATACTAACAGGTATGAGATGGTATCTCATTGTGGTTTGGATTTGCATTTCCCTAATAGCTAATGATGTCGAGCATCTTTTCATATATTTGTTGGCCATTTGTATGTCTTCTAAGGAGAAGTGTCTGTTCAGGTCTTCTGCCCATTTTTTGATTAGATGGTTTGATTTTTTGTTATTATGGAGTTGTATGACTTCTTTGTATATTTTGGTTATTAGGCTCTTTTTAGAGGTGTTGAGAGTGAATATATTTTTCCATTCTGATGGTTGTCTTCTTGTTGACGATTTCTTTAGCTGAGAAGGAGCTTTTTAGTTTGATATAGTCCCATTCATTTATTTCTGCTTTTACTTTCCTTGCCTTTAAGGTCAAATTCATAAAATCCTCTTTCAGTCCAAGGTCCTTGAGTTCCTATGTTTTCTTCTATGCATTTTATTGTTTCAGGTCTTATATTCAGGTCCTTAATCCATTTTGAGTTAATTTTAGTGTGTGGTGATAGACAACAGTCTACTTTCATTCTTTTGCAGGTAGCTTTCCAGTTTTTCCAGTATCATTTATTAAAAAGTCTTTCCTTTCTCCACTGTATGTTTCTGGCTTTTTTGTCAAAAATCATTTACCCATATAAACACAGTATTACTTATGGACTTCCGATTCTATTCCACTGGTCTGTATGTCTGTTTTTCTGCCAATATCATGCCATTTTGATTACTGTCACTTTGTAATATGATTTGAAATCAGGCAGAATGATGTCTCCAGTCTCATTCTTTTTTCTCAGAATGGCTTTGGCAATTAGGTGTCTTTTGTGCTTCCATACAAATCTGATGATTTTTTGTCTATTTCTTTAAAAAACGTCGATGGATTTAGATAGAGATTGCATTAAATCCATATAATACTTTAGGTAATATGGTCATTTTAACTATGTTGAATCTTCCAATCCAAGAACACAGAATATCTTTCCATTTCTTTGTATCTTCTTCGATTTCTTTTAATAGCAACTTATACTTTTCATTGTATATGTCCTTCACATGTTTCATTAGATTTATTCCTAAGTATTTTAATCTTTTTTGCTGTAATTGCAAAGGGAATTATTTTTTCCACTTCTTTTGCTGACACTTCATTATTAGAGTATAGGAATGCTATGGATTTTTGAACATTGATTTTGTATCTAGAGACTTTACTGTATTTGCTTATTGTTTCCAGTAGTGTTCTTGTGGAGTCTTTAGGGTTTTCTATATAGAGAATCATGTCATCCACAAATAGTGACAGTTCAACTTCTTCATTTCCTATTTGGATGTATTTTATATATTTCTCTTTCATGATTGCACTTGCTAGGACCTTCAATGTTATATTAAATAACAGTGGCAATAGTGGACAGCCTAGCCTTGCTCCTGATCTTAGAGGGAGGGTTATTCATTTTTCACCATTCAGTATAATGTTGGCTGAGGGTTTGTCATATGTCACCTTTATTTTGTTAAGTGCTTTGATCATAAATGGATGCTGTATGTTGTCAAAAGCTTTTTCTGCATTGATTGATATGATCATATGGTTCTTGTTTTTTAAATTTGTTTAAGTAGTGTATCACATTAATTGATTGATGTATGTTCAACCATCCCTGTGCCTCTGGAATGAAACTCATTTGATTATGGTATATTATCTTTTTAATATGTTGCTATATTCAATTTGCTAGTATCTTATTTAGGATTTTTGCATCTGTGTTCATGAGAGATATTGGTCTGTAGTTTTCTTGTTATATGTTATCTTTACCAGGTTTTGGTGTCAGTGTAATATTGGCCTCATAAACTGATTTGGGAAGTATTGCCTCCTCTTTGATTCTTTGGAAGAGTTTAAGGAGAATAGATATTAAATCGTTGCATGTTTAGAAGAATTCACTGGTGAAGCTGTCTGGTCCTGAACTTTTACTTTTTGGTAGGTTTTTGATGATTGTTTTAATTTCCATACTGCTGAACAGTCTATTTAGGTTTTCCAGTTCTTGATTCAGTCTAGGAAGGTTGTATTTTTCTAAGTACTGGTCTATTTCTTCTAGCTTATTAAATTTGGTATTATATACTTTTTCATTGTACTGTTGTGTGATCTTTTGTATTTCTGCAGTGTCTGTAGTAATTTTTCCTCTTTGTCTCCAATTTTGTTTATTTGTGTCCTTTCTCTTTTTTCTTTAGTGAGTCTAGCCATGGGTTTGCCAATTTTTTTAACCTTCTCAAAAAACCACTTCTTTGTTGCATTTATTTTTTCTATTGTATTTTGTTTGTTTTCAATATCAGTTATTTCTACTCTAATTTTGATTATTTCTTTCCTTCTGCTGTCTTTAGACTTCATTTGTTCTTTTTCTAGTTATTTAAATCAAAACGTAGGTTATTTATTTGGGCTTATTCTTGTTCTTGGAAATAGACCTGCGATGACATGAACTTTCCATTTATAATTGCTTTTGCCATGCCCCCAAAGTTTTGATATGTTGTGCTATCATTAGCATTCATTTTATGTATCTCTTGTTTTCTCTTTTCATTTCTTCTCTGACCCAGTTATTCTTCAGTAGCATGTTGTTTAATTTCCATTTATTTGTGGTTCTCCCTGCTTTCTTTCTGTCATTGATATCTAATTTCAAAGCATTATGATCAGAGATTATGGCTGGTATGATTTTAATCCTCTTATATTTGTTGAGGTTATCTCTGTGTTCCAGTATGTGGTCAATCCTTGAGAACATTCCATGTGCAGTAGAGAAGAATGTACAAGCAGCTGTTTTGAAACTGAAGGTTCTGTAAATGTCAGTCATGTCCAGTTGGTCTAATGTGTCATTTAAATATGTTATTTCCTTATTGATTCTCTGTTTAGATAATCTGTCCATATCCAACAGTGGGGTATTTAGGTTCCCTATTATTATAGTGTTTTGGTCTGTTTTTCCCTTTAATTCTGTTAGTAATTGCTTTACACATTTCGGGGCTCCCTGATTGGGGGCATAGATATCAAGAAGTGTTATGTCTTCTTGGAGCATGATTCTCTTTATCATTATGAAGTGCCCCTCAGTATCTTTCTTTACCTTTTTTTTTTATTTTGAAGTCTATTTTATTTGATATTAGAACTGCTACCCCCATGTATCTCTTAATGTCATTTGCTTGAAAAATTATTTTTCACCCTTTTATTTTGAGTTTATATTTGTCTTTTGAGCTATGTCTCCTGAAGGTAGAATATGGTTGGGTTTTGTGTTTTGATCCATTCTGCTACTCTGTTTCTTTCAATTGGTAAGTTCAGTCCATTTACATTTATGGTGACTATTGAAATATGAGGTCTCCTTATAGCCATTTTATCTCTTACTTTCTGATAACCCGATAATTCCATTGCTTCCTTGTCCTTGTGTTTCTGTTTTCCTTATTTTGGTTGGCTTTTGTGAGTTTTCCCTCTGGGTCTTCTTGTTTTATGTTATATAGTTCAGTTTTGAAACTTTGCTGTTTGGTTACCATTACGAATATGTAAAGGTATATATATCTTTTTCACGTGCGTCATCTCCATTCCCCTTTGCGAATTTGGATCTTTGAATCCTCCCTTTTTCTGTCATTGTTATCTCATTTTGTCCTTGTGTATGCTGAACACTCATTATTATCTTTCTGTAGCAATTCTCTTTTTATTGTTTAAGCTTAAAATGCCCTTTTATTAGTAAGGGTTGTACTCCTCTGCTTCTGTTTTCCTGATAGTCACCTTACTATTAATTATGTTTTTTTTTTTTATAATTTTGTTTTAGGTCAGCTGACCCCTTTCTGTATTTCCTGTAGTGCAGGCCTCGTAGTGGATAATTCTCTCAATTTTTCTGTGTCTGGAAAGGTCTTTATTTCTACTTCATATCTAAAGGAGAAATCAGCTGGACACATTATTCTAAGCTGATAGGTCCTTTTACTTAATAATTTGAATACTTGATTTCACTTCTTTCTAGCTTGTAAGGTTTGTGCTGAGAAGTCTGACAGTAATCTAATGGGTTTTCCTTTATAAGTTACTGTTTTCTTCTCCCTGGTTGCCCTGAGAATTCTCTTTGTCATTGATTTTTAATACAATGTGTCTCGGTGAAGGCCTTTTTGGATTGAGATAATTGGGTGTTCTATTGACTTCTTGAATTCCAAGCTCCAGCTCATTCCTTAGATTTGGGAAATTCTCATCCACTATTTGTCTGAAAATGTTTTCTAGTCCCTGCTCCTTTTCCTCACCTTCGTTAATGCCCATTATTCTGATGTTTCCTCTCCTGATGTTATCAGCTAGTTCTTGTATTTCTCTTTCATTATTTTTCATTCTTCAGTTTCTCTCTTCTTCCTTCTGATTTATTTCTAGATTTCTGTCTTCAGTATCACTGTTCCTTTCCTCTCTTTGTTTGACTCTATTTCCCAAGCTTGCTATTTCGGTTTCAACTCTTGCAGTGTTTTTTTTTTTTTTTTTTTTTTTGTTATTTATTTATTTATTTTTTATCTTTAGAAGATCTGTTCTGTTCATTTTGAGAGTTTCGGTCTCCTTACTAAAGAACTCATTCTGCTCATTTAGTTGTTCTTTCAATTCCTAAAATTATTGATATGACTCATTTCAGAACTCACTGAGTTTTTTCAGAAGTAACATCCTCAATTCTCTGTCATTTAAGTCACATATCTCTATGTCTGTAAGCTTATATTCTGGAGATTTTTCTCTTTCTTCCTGAGATACCTTGTCACTTGTTTGTTCATGGTGTTTAATGGACATTTTTCTCAGTCTGAGCATTAATGGAAGTGTATTGAGCTTTTTCCCCCAGAAAAATGTATTGTATAAAGTTCTCTCTTCAGCTTGCTGCAAATAAGGTGCTTTTCTTTTGGTTTCCAGTAGTTAGCGTCTAAGCCTCTTGGATTCCTGCTTTATATAAAGCCTTAATAATGCCTTTTGTTTTCTCTATAGATGTTTAAGTGCTCTCACTCCTCTCAGTCCCAGTCTCTGTCAGTGTTAGTGACAGTTTTGATAGTGTTTGCTCTGATTACCCTGGGGTTTGCTATGTTTTTTCTTGGAGGATATGGAGGGTGCAGCCCTCTCGGTTGGAGTTGGGATCTGCAACTCAACCTCGGTTTTGCAACCCCAGTTAGTAAAAATCAACTGTTGTTTCTCTGCCATCCTCCCTCTCTGTCTTCTGCCCTATAACTGGGCCCTGCCATTGGTCATGTGGAGCTCATAGCACTCTCAGGCATGGCTGACCCTACATTCTCTCCTCTCTTCTTCCTACAGGGAGCTTTGGCAGCTACAAGAGATAGCTTTATTTATCCTAGTCCACCGCCCAACACCCGGAGTTCTGATCTGTGGTAGCTCTTATATTCATATCCAAAGCTTAGACATGTTGGTGTGCAGTTGGGTGTTTTTGTTGTTGTTGTTGAGTTTTAGATGTTCAGCTTATTGGTGTTTCAAGAGGAGAGATCTGGGCATGTCTTTCACTTGTCATGTTTCTTCAATCTGAGATTTTCTTGAATACAAGTAGCTGAAATGAACAAACCAAAAAAAAATTTACCTTTCCCCGGAAGGAGGGAAATCAAGCAGCCTCCTCTCTCAGTCTTGCTGATTGTCTATTCTGGAGCAGTCCCTCACCAATTAGCTATATTTGCTCTAATTCTAGGAGTCAATCCAAAGTGAAAGTTGAACTTCCCTAAACTTTTCTGAGTATGCATTTTGTTTGGACATGAATTTGACTTTCTAAATTTCCCCTGTAAAAATAGCTTTTTTTGAATATCCCAGTTTTCCAAGGAATTGCATTCCATCTTCTCTGGGCCTTAGATGGTCTGTTGTGTCTTCACCCAGTATCTTCTGCCCCAGGCATTTGTGGGTATATAGCCTTCTTGTGGTTTAACAAACAGTGCCTGCTACTTTTCCAGCCTGTATTCCAAGTTACATGATCTAGAGATGAGTCATGCCTTCAGGCATCCCCAACCAGGTTAGAATAGAATACAGGACAATTTACAAATAAGATATGCTGTGCTTTTTCTGTTTCAAAGTTTAGGACTGGGAAGTGGTTTGTTACAATGCAAGACTAAGACCACTTCAGCCACACCAGGGAGGGTTAAAATTCCACAAATTTTTTCTACTGTTTTGAAGATGGCTTTTTCTTGGTTGAATGATTGCTATAAACCTTTAATTATTTTTCCACACCTCCTACAAAGTTTTTTTAGACTGCTTCTGATTTATATTTTATGTTTCAGTGGGTGAACAAGAGCTTGGAACTTCTTACTCTATTTCCCTGTAAAGTTTTTGTTTGTTTGTTTGTTTGTTTGTTTTTACAAGTGTTAATACCAAGTACTACCTAAGATTTGGTTTGGTGACAATCCAACATTTTGATAAACTGTTGGTGGAAATGTAAATCCATGAAAACTTTCTGGAAAGAATGTTAGAAATGTATATTAATGATTTTAACTTTTTATATTCCTTGCGTCACTAAGTGTATTTCTTGGAAGTTAGAAGTTGTTTGTGATATAGTGTTCTTTAGTGAAAATGTGCTCATGAAATTGTCTACATTATATAGTCTATATATATATCTATGTATCTATCATCTATCAACTGTCTTTCTGTCTATCTAATATCTATCTATCTATCTATCTATCTATCTATCTACCTATCTATCTACCTATCTATCTGTCTATGTATCATCTATCTATCTCATCTATATACCTAATCTCCCCTTTATTTTTAGGGCTAATCAAAAATTGTCTATGGGCTGGTTCAGGATTGAAAACTGGAGAGTATGCTGACTCAGATCAGCTTAAGTGAATTTTTCTTTAATTTAATTACTGAAACTGTTAATAATATGTGCAAAAGTCACAAATTGGAGAGTTACTCAGTTCCTTGATGCTTCCCTAGTTACTGATGCAATCATGTATATAAGTCTGAGATAAAGGGGGAAAATGCAAGGGCTCATTGTCTTTCATAAAAATAAGCAGAAAGAAAGATATTTCTAAATATTTAATGTATTAACTATTCACAAATAAGGCAAATCAGTACTGAACCCACAGTTATAAATATTTGTTTTCTCTTTCTTATTGCATCCTCATGTTTATAGCAGGCCTGACCATGGCCTACTACAATTACTTAAGAAGCAGAAAAAAATAGTTCGAAAAATATATTTTTCAATGCCAAATACAGTTATTTCACATTATAGTCAATTATATCAATATAATTGTACAATTGTATGGTGGAGGGTTTAGCCCAGTCAGTCAAATCCTTAGCCACAAAACCATGGCAAATAGTGGGGCTATGTAGATACCCCATTGGTAGGATAGTGAAGGTCCTTTGGTGTCCTTCCCAGGTAAAGGCAAATTAATCTTGACTGTCTAGGTGAATATTTTGTACCTGTCCTGGTCCTACAAAATTCATCCAGTCAAGGAGCTGAGGGTCAAGAGTGTCCTCTGCTTGAGATCCATTCCAAGGTATGAACAGCCACCTGCCTGTCGAGCAGGGGTTGGAATTTTTGCTCTGGTTTAAACCACTGCCACAGAGCTACCAGTACTGTATTGGGTTGTTTATCAATCGTTTTTGGGTCAAACCTGGCCCTTATCAGATCTGTCCATAGTTGCCTTCTGGTCACCTTAACTGGGCCATCCTTACTTTCTGCCTACACACCTACAGTTGACTTTTTCTCTTTCCCCTGGACCTATCGGTCCCCCTGTTTCTGCCAGGCTAGTTCAATTTCTCCCA
Source organism: Eidolon dupreanum (assembly GCA_028627145.1). Lineage (NCBI taxonomy): Eukaryota > Metazoa > Chordata > Mammalia > Chiroptera > Pteropodidae > Eidolon > Eidolon dupreanum. The sequence goes on along the minus strand of CM053505.1, from coordinate 51,614,944 downwards.
AATGGGCAACAATATGTGTTGTCGCTTGAACTGTTCTCCCCACTAAGGTGGACAATATGGGCACCAAAGTACCATAATAGGCTGGCAGAGCCATCTGGATGATGCATTCCCACATACCTGCAGTAAATGGCACCACAACAGGGTCCTCAAATGGTTCGATGTAAATAACATGCCACATTCCCATATTCCTAAGGAACACCTGAAGTTCTGGCATAGATATCCAGCATAGCTGGGCCATCAGCAAATCTCCTTTATTTGGCCAAGCTGCAGAGCAACTGCCATGAGCCAATTCAATGGAGATGCATTTTCTGTATATTGAATTGCCCCATGTATGCATTGGCACAAAGGATGGGTGGTAACAGAGGCTATTTAGATTAATTCATCCCAGAAGTGAAGTAGCCACCCCATGATGGACTCTGATTCTTTCTTGCAGAACTTGGCAGCCAGTTCTACCAACTCCGCCGACATATGGTCTGGTGGAGGTGTGTAGATTTTTAAGGAGAGAGGCAGATTCCTTGGATCTTACCCCTCAGACATTCTTGTCAAGTCTTTAGTTTTTGAACAATTACCAATTACCCAAGACACACATGTGACTTCCTCTGGGAGGGACACCTCTGTTTCCTCATCTGATTTAGATTCACTTTCTGCTGTGAGGTCCTACTTACTGTTCCATTCAGACTGTACAATTATTGCCTGTATGCAAGCTTTCATTAGCTATCACCTCCAAACTTTCACAAAGTGACAGGCTAGGTCCAGCAGTTGTTCATTAGTCTGTTCTAACTGTTGTCCCAGAATATCCTTGCTATTGGCCTGTGTGACTCACTGGCCTCTTTCTAGCCTTACTTCCTTTTCCATTTTCTTCACCCTTTCTTCAGCCTACAACTGTTTAGCAGTAGCCTTATGCAGGGCCTGCAGGAGGGGCCAGCTCACTGCAGCTGCTACAGCCCACAGATCCTTCTTTTTGTTTTAAGAACACAATTCTCATACTTTTAGTAAAACCTGTAAGAGGCCCATAGGTGTGTTAGGAGAATCTCCTCATTCCCTTGGTATGCTACAGGATTCTAAAAGGCTTGCCACCTCAAATAACATGGACCCAGGGGCCCACCCCGGGATTCCCCCTAGCAGATTCCCACCAGGAATATTCTCCTCCTCAATCAAAGTCGACTCAGCCAGGGTACTTTCTGAAATATACTACTGGCTATGCCAAATGTAATGCAGGAGACCCAAGCCTGGAACTTGCACTTGGGTTTGGATATTCTGGAAGAACTGCCAAGAGGACCAGAGGGGTGAGAAATGCCATTTATTACTCACAAGGCAGGAAGCTTCAGCAGCAGCTGGTTGAAGCTGCAGGAATAAAGCTGCTGACCAAGAGCAAGCAGAGATTTTTATGCACACAGGCAGAGGGAAGGATAATCTAACTGGCGGAGCAGCAGCCTTCTCAAACAGATGGGAACAAGATATACTGCTTGGTTACAGACATAGATAACACCCATGGAAGCAGCAGAAAATGTCCTTGGGAGTAGGCATTGCTGAAAGTTCTTTGTGTACTGCCTTCTTTGGCTGTTGGGCATTGGCTATCAGTCTTCTGAGTATGTGGAGGGGCTATGTTCTGCATTAATCCTACACTGGCCAATCCTTACAATCAGTCAGCCCATGGGCCAATCCATCCCATCAATGTGCAAACAGTAACTAAGGCACAACTATAATAGGAGGTCCACACACAGCCCACAAAAGAGACACACCTTGAATACCTGGCTCTGGTGACCAGGGAAGACTATGCCATTGGGCCCCGCAGGACATCTACTACATAAAGCCACTCTTCTAATCAAGGAGACTTACGAATCCTACCTAATACATAGAAACACAAGGAGGCAGCCATAATGGGGCGACAAAGAAACATTTACCAAATAAAAGAACAGAACAAGGTTTCAGAAAAATAACTAAGTAAATGGAAACACATAATCTACCAGATGCAGTGTTCAAAACACTGGCTATAAGAATGCTTAAAGACCTTAGGGGAAGAATAGTTGAACTCTGTGAGATAGAAACCATAAAAATAGAGATAGAAAACATAAAAATGAACCAGTCAGAAATGAAGAATACAATAACTGAAATGAAGAATACATTAGAAGGAATCAACAGATTAGATGAAGTATAAGATTGGATTGGTGATTTAGAAGACAAGGTAGCAGAAAACACCTAATCAGAACAGTGACAAGAAAAGAGAATCCAAACAAATTGGATAATTTAAGGGGCCTCTGGGACAACATCAAGTGTAACAATATTTGCCTCATAGGGGTACCAGAATGAGAAAAGAGTGAGCAAGGAATTGAAAACCTATTTGAAGAAATAAAGACAGAAAACTTCACTAACCTGGTGAGAAGAAATAGACATACAACCCCAGGGAGCACAGAGAGTCCCAAACAAGATGAATTGAAAGAGGCCCACAGCAAGACACATCATCATTAAAATGCCAAAGGGTAAGGACAAAGAGAGAATCTTAAAAGCTGCAAAAGAAAAACAGTTGTCTAAAAGGGAGCTCTGATTTCTAACTGTCAGCTTATATCTCAACAGGAACTTTGCAGTCCAGAAGGGATTGGCACAAAATATTTAAAGTGATGAAAAGCAAGAACCTACAACCAAGATTACTCTATCCAGCAAAGCTATCATTTAGAATCAAAGGACAGATAAAGAACTTCAAGAGAAGAAAGAGCTAAAGGAGTTCATCAACATCAAGCCAGTATTATGGGAAATGTTACAGGGCCTTCTTTAAGAAGAAAAAAAAAGTCAAAAATATGAATAATAAAATGGCAATAACTACATGCCAACAATTACTTCAAAATTTAAAAAAAGCATTAAATGCTCCAATCAAAAGATAGGGTAGCTAAACGGATAAGAAAACAATGCCTTTACATAGGCTACTTGCAGGAGACTCATTTCAGTTTAAGACACAGACTGAAAGTAAAGAGATGAATAAATATATTTCATGAAAATGAAAATTAAAAAAAATCGGGTAACAATACTTTTATCAGACAAAATAGACTTTAAAAGAAAGGCTATAATGAGAGACAAAGCAGGACCCAGTAATTCCACTTCTGCATATTTATACAAAGAAACCCAAAATACTACTTGGAAGGAACATGTGCATTCATATGTCTATTGTATCATTATTTACAGTAACCAAGATATGGAGGCAACTTGGGTGACCATCATTGGATAAATGGATAAGGAAGAGGTGGTCCATATATACAATGGAATATTACTCAGCCAAAATAAAAAAAAAAAAAAGAAAGAGAGAGAGAGAGAGAAAGAAAGAAAGAAAGAAAGAAAGAAAGAAAGAAAGAAAGAGAAAGAAAGAAAGAAAAAGAAAAAAAAAAGAAGAAGGCTATCTTGCCATCTGAAACAACATGTATGGGTATTGAGCTAAGCAGAATAAATCAGATAGAGAAAGACAAATGCCATATGATTTCATTTATATATGGACTCTAAAGAACAAAATAAACAAACACAACAGAAACAAACTCATAGATCTAGTTAACATTTTAGGATTGCCTGATGGGAGGGTTAGGGGAGGTGGATGAAAGAGAGGAAGGGATTAAGAAGTACAAACTGATAGTTACAAAATAGAGGAATATAAAATATAGCATAAAGAATATAATCAATAATATTGTAATAACTTTGTATGGTGTCATGCAGGTGCTAGATTAATTGGAGTGATCTTTTCATAAGTTATATAAATGTCTAATCACTATGTTGTACACCTGAAACTAATATAATATTGTATGACAACTATAATTAAAAAATAAATTTAAATATTTAAAAAAGAAAAGAAACCACACTAGAAGCCATGCCACAATTATAAATATAACTTAGAACACAATTGTAGTAATGAACTTTGGATATATGAAAATTAAAAAATTTGGGAGGAAAAAAGGTGTTTTTGATTAGAAAAAAAATTTGCTATGAGATATAGCAATTGAGATCCAGCATATTCATGACTGGTTTTCCTAAAGAGAGTTCTGAATAAATGAAATAGACAAGCTATTTTAAGATATACTAAAAATAAATTATCTTGAATTGGAGATTTGAATCTATAGATCTAAGACTGTATCAGTTATTTATTGCTATATAAAAAAAAATAAATACAAAGACTCATTGGCATACAAGTGTTCATTGCTCATGTATCTGGAGTGGTCAGTTAGGCAGCTCTGCTGACCTTCACTGGTTTCACTCACATGTCTTGGATTCTGCCTGCTATTGGTTGATATAGGCTGGTCTTGAATCTGGTAATTGAATGACTTAGTTCTGCTCAATGTCTCCAACCCTTTATATGATTATTTGGGCATATTCCCTTGGCTACAGCACAGGTATAAGAGAGAGCAATTTACAAAGTGCATACTTTAAGCCTCTGAGTGCATCATTCCAGCTAATATCCCATTGACCAAAGCAAGTCATGTTAGACAGCAGGATTAAGGTGTGGGGCAGATCAACCCACCCACATAGGAGACCATTCAAAAGTTACATGGCAAAAAAATTGGTTATATGAGGTTTGAAAAATTGGTGTCATCACTGCATTCTCTAAGAAAAAATTGATACATTTCAACATCAACACATAAACAAGTGAAGTTATGAAATGTCAACAATAAAGAAGATATAACCCTAAAGGAATCCAGACATAATAATCAAGCTGCTTACAAGGGATTCATTATATCAGAAAATACAAAGTCCTAAGGAAGTACTTTTTAATAGAAATGTAATGTGAATCATATATGTAATTTTACATTTTCTAATAGCCACATTTAGAAGTTAAAAGTAACAAGGGAAATTAATTTTAATGATATATTTTATGTAAGCCAGTATTTGCAAAATATCATTTCAACATCAGTATAAAATCAATTTAAAGATTATTACTGAAATATATTCCTACTAAGTCTTTGAAGTCTGCTGTGTATTTTGCACATATCATTTGAGATTAGTCACATTTTAAATGCTTGGTAGCCACATGTGGTTAGTGGCACTATATTAGAAGGCAGAATACATTTTCAAACACACAAGAAATTAAAAAAATTAGTATCCATGATCTTAAAAAAAAAACAGATATCAAATACATTCTACTTGATGATGAAATTTAGTCAACAAAGCAATTAATACAAATTAAGAACTGAGGAATGGAGAAGCCAAGATAAAAAGGACTGGTGGCATGCATTGAACCCTCTTATTTTTTGATAGAACTAAAACAAAACACTGCAGGAATAATAATTACTGAAATGGTTATACAGATTATACAATCATTTTTATATAATCAAAATTTGTTACTAATAAAACTCATGAATTGTGTGTAGGTACTTGGGGAGAAATGTAGAATAGTTTCTTACCTTTCCTAGCAGGAAGCTAATAAATGCTATACCTAATAAAAGACATATGTACAAGATACTGTTCAGAATACTTAACAGGAGTAATCTTGTGCAATCCAGACAATAATGTTAGGAGACAGGTATCACTATTTTTCTTGTTTTAAAGATAAAGAAACTGAAACATATAAGTTCAGTAACTTGCCTCCTTGGTAAGTGGTGAAGCTAGGTTTCAAACTCAAAAAATTTGATTTGAGTGTTCATACTCTTAACCAATTTGCTGTGTTGCCTAAGGTAAAAAAGTGTAGTAAAAATACATGTAAAAATATAGCAAAAATGACTCTGACCTCTTAATAATTCTTTTGTAATATTTAAAAACACTTTAGGGAACTCTTAACAATTAATATCTCATTATGATGAAATATTTGTCTGAAATACAGTAATTCTTTAATTTTTTTCTTTACTTTTTTCCTGCTAAATATCAATAAAATTAAAATTCAGTTGTCTATAAATATAGTAAATATTGACCTATCTGTCAAGTATGAGGATTTTTACACCCTCTCATTAGCTATAAAATTAATATTTAATTTATTAAAGTTATAAACTCATAAAGCCAGTTATTCATTAAGGTTTTTATTTCATTTTACAAGTATCATTGTATTGATATATTTAACTAATTACCCAAATTATATACTTTAAGGGAGTTTTTATAACTTAAATTTTTATAAATATTTTTATAAATATTATAAATTGCATTTATAAATTTTATTTTGTTTCCTTCAAGTATTCAAATTGTTCCTGTAAACTCAAATGTCTGGTGAGTCTTGAATTTTCTTAGACTTATCCTACAAATATTTATGAAGAGCTTATTGGGTAAGTTATGTTATTGGCACTTAGAAAGTAGCAATGGGTAAACAGAAGGAAATCCCTGTCTTCATGGAATTTTCATTCTAAATGTCCTCATCATGTAAGCTTAGAAAGATTTTAATTTAAATTGAAGAAAACTAAATTAATTATTCAATTATATATGTTAATTTATATTTATAAATTTACATTTTTATCTAATGAGCCAAAATCTCTTAAATTACTAACACTTAAGATATCAAAATATAAATATGTTTGTTAACATTAAAAAAAGAATACTTTGAGCTTGAGCTTCTTAAAAATCTATACTGATTTCCAAATCTCAGAATATAAAATGTACTAAATCACTGAAAGAGAAATTTTGTTATTCTGAGTTATTTGGGGAGATAACTTCACAGATTGTGATGATTAGTTTATGTATCAACTTGGTTAAGCTATGGTGCCATTTGTTTGGTCAAACACCAATCTAGATACCGCTATAAAGGAATTCTTTTAGATGTGATTAACATTTAAACCAGTAGTATTTGAGTAAATCATATTACCCTCTATAACATGAGTGGGCCTACATTTAATCAGCTGAAGCTCTGTAGAACAAAGACAGGTTTCCCAAGGAAGAAGAAATTCTACCTCAAGACTGCAGCACAGAAACCTTGTCTATATTTTCAGCTTCCTAGACTGCCTTGCATATTTTAGACTCAGTACCATAACATAAACTTTTACCTGAATCTCTAGCCTGCCAACACAAACCACACGTTGGGACTTACCAGCCTCCACAATTACATGAGCTAATTTCTTAAAATGTTTATATATATATATATATATATATATATATATATATATATATATATATATATAATATGCCTCCATTCATTCTATTAGTTTTGTTTATTTGGATAAAAACAAAACCAATAAATAGATATTTGAGATTTCTTAATGACCAATGATAGAATGGTAATTCTGTTCATCACAATGATGCTTATGGGAAACATTGCACCTTATTGATAATCTATACAAAGGATTGCATATTTTGGAAGAGATGGACACAGGGATTATGCTTTGTAAATTAAAATTACTTAATTCTTTCATTCACTCACAGAATCTCCAACCACCACTCAAGTTGCTGTATTATTTATTGCATTTTGCAAGTCTTTGGCACTTAGGATACTTAGATATCTTCAAATTTATCAATGTTAAACATGTAGAAATGAGAAAATTCTACATTCTTTTGATAATCTCTTATAGGGATCTAGTTGTTCTTGATATAACTATGATATCAAATTGAATTTTAATAATTTATGGCTTTATGTGATTATGCCTCCCAATGTTCGAGGTCATTCTACTGGTGTTATATATTGAAAATATTTGTGTGTGTCTGTATTTGTATGTACGGCATGGTGCTCATTATATTTTAATAATGGTGGTGGTATTTTAGAAGTAAAAATAGACTTTCTTCTGTCTATTTTTTAATTATTTAAATTTTTGCAAGAGTGTATTATTTTTATAAAAATGTATTTGCTTTATTTAAAATACATCAAATTTCATAAAAACAAGAAAAGTGAAATAAAAATAAAATATGGAGACATTTTTCTTTTATAAGGTCCTATTTTTAGGTATTTCTTTAAAATGTTGGATCTTAGAATGTGAAATAATGAAACATGTTGCATGAGTGACCAATTTTTATTTAATTTTATATTTGATATTCAATGAAAATTAGAATAATAGAAACAGCTAGTCACCATCTTAAACACATTATATGCTTTACCTAATTTGATCCTCAGTGAAATTACTCCTCTTATAAATTTTAATAAGCTTATATTCATCTATCACCAGCATGTTGTCTTTTACTTAGCTCATGACATGATAGATCAATGCTATTATTAACCACAGAGGTATGTCAAGACATCATGAGTATTTTTACATGAATTAAATTGAATGGGACAGAAATCAATAATTATGTCAAGAAAACCAGACTCAGTACCTGAAATACAGCACAGTTCAGTGGAAGGTGACAGGTAAGGAGTGACAGAAAAAGAATATGCTGTGAACAAAATGCATTCAACCACAAGTAAGTTTGTTTATTGCTCCAGAAGTCAATATAGTGAATATAATACACTTGTACATTCCCATTTTCCAATTTTGCTCATCTGTATATTCATCTTAGAATGCGTGCACATTAATTGTCTCATAGATCACTATATACAAGAAGAGACAACAAATCTCAAGTTATAGAATAGAAAAATATTTCTGCTTTTTTTTCTGTTATCCTGCCACTTTGGATTTCACAAAAGCAATTATTGCATAATCTCAGTGAAAATACCATAATAGTTGGTTGCTGAAAATGTAAGTATTAAATGTAACTGATGTGGCATCGGTGTTAATGTAGTTTCCCAACCAAACTTGTTGACTGAAAGGCCAACAGAATCTCTGGTAGTATATCCAAATAAATGCACTGTTTATAACTAACCTTGTTCATTATATTTTTTTTTTTCCTTAGCAGCCACTTGTATTTGATCTTTTGACTGTGACTATAGTTTTCATCCAGAATACTTATGCAATACTTATTGAGACTTTGCAGACATCTTAGCCATTTATCCATTTCTACTATTAACAGTACTGCCTAGCTAGAGTTTCTTTGCCATCTAAATGCACCAAATACATCTATTTCTTTTTCTTTAATCCCTGTCATCAAAACTAAATTTGATTTAGAGGGCAAGGTAGTCTCTATATTAAAACTCTTATAATCAGAGGGTGCAACCACTGCAAATAACATTTAGTTAGGGACTATAGTTGCATCTACCTGGAAAATGTATCTGAATACTTTACTGTGAGTCTTAAAGTAGGGAAGAACAATCCTGGACTTAATTTTTTTTCTTAAATACTGTGTCAGTATAATTTGACATACTAAACAGTATATTTCTAACTCCTACTTTTAGTGCTACCTCTTTTTTTTTTTTTAAAGAAAATATAGGACACTTCTCTCTTGAGAATCTAATCAGGGTCCTGACAGGAAACAGAATTCACTCCAGATAGTACAAATGAAGAAATTGTAAATGAAAGGAGTATTAGTGAAATGTGAGCAGGGCTAAATGGATAAATGAGGCATATTATAACACCTATAGAAAGCAATACTAGAAAACCACTACCACCTCTAGGAGGAAATAATGACATGATAGATTAATGCAATTAGAGGAAATAATATTATCAAAACCCAGTAAAAAGTATTATTTCATGAAGGTATTTCAGTGGAAACTGTGTTCAAGGTGAGGTACAGCTACTATCAGAAGCCTGGCACCAAAATAGGAGATACATTTGTCAGCTCAGGCTGCCATATCAAAATATCATAGACTAGGTAAACTTAAACACATAAATTTATTACTTACACTTCTGGTGGCTTGGAAGTCAAAGATAAAGTGCTGGCTGATTCAGTTCCTGTCAAGGCTCTCTTCCTGGCTTGTATATGATCACCTTTTCACTGTGTTCACATACCTTTTTCTCAATGTATGTGCTGAGAGGGAGAAGGAGATCTCTTCCTTTTCTTATAAGCCACCTTTCCTAGCAGATTAGGATTATACTTTATGACCTTAATTAAACTTAATTACTTCTTAAAAGACCTATCTTCAAACATAATCACATTAGAGCTTCAACATATGAATTTTGAGAGAGACACAATTCAGTCCATATCAGGGAGGTATAAGGAAGAAAAACCAGGTACTCTTTGTCCCTCTGTCTTCCCATTTATCCTGAGTTCATACCATTAGTAAAAGCCAACCAGATGCCAGCTAGCAAGAGATTCTAGATGATGAAGTACACAAGGGTTAATATCTAAGGACACAGAACAAGCAAAGAGGACAGGAAATGAACTACGGATGTGGTAGAGTAGCAAATGGAGAATTTACAATACAGCTAATCCATGTTGCATCTTTGCACCTGAAATGGACTGCTACAGCTTAAGTTTAGGTTCTGATATTACTCAGTGAGGAAGATGGTACATAACAGAGAGAGAGGTTGCTGAGGTCCTGGAAAACAGTACTGGGTATAACCATCTACTATGGATTCGAGTAAAGAAATTGAACTTTGACCACTCAAGCAAGCATTGCCCAAGAGTTAATTAGGAACTGAACCAGCTACCGTAAATCTAAACTTAAAATCAGACAAGGAAAGAACAGAAATTAATAAAAAGATTAAGAGACATTAACCTCACTTACGAATATGAAACTTCTGAATAAAATATTAGCAAATTGAATCCAGAAGTCAATACACAAATAGTGCAGTATCATTAGGTGAGATTTATTCTATCAGTGTAAGATTGGTTAATATTATCCTAAAATTATAAATATTAATAGATTAAAGAAGACCAATTCAAATGCACATTGTAATAGATACTGAAAAACATTTGATACAATTTAACAAACATTCATAATTTTAAATGTCCTCTTGGGAGACATCAACAACATGGCTGAATAAGATATCTCTTGTCATATTCATCTTCTCAATGACAACAATTTGGCATTCATCCACAGACAAAAATATCTTTGCGGGAGCTGTGGGGTCTAGCATTATACAAAAAAATACCTGGGAGGAGTCTTGCCTACCTATACATCAGGTGATAAGCATACAGTCATTGGTCCTACCTTTGGACCATGCAGTGGCCTGTAAACTAGCTACGGCCTTACTTAATCATGGTCTCAGAACCCCTAGAGAACACTGTCTTACACAATCACTCGCTTGCATATAAGAGAATATTTGTGGAAGTCCAGGTTTCCAGTAGAGAAGTTCCAGCACACCATTGGAATAAAAAAAATACAAGTTTGGATTTATTGGAGAAAGTAAAAGGAATAGTTTATTTTTACTCATGTCACTCCTCTCCCAAGGCATCACAGCTTATTGCTAAGTGAGACCTTCTCAGTCTGTGATTTCTTCCTTATGGGAAAGTGAGAGTGTATGAGTGAGTGACTGGCTTCCTCAGATGTGTGGAACATTGCCAAAGAGGCCCATTTCTCTCTCATCCCATTCATAGTGCTGAGTCAAGAGCTGCATGACTGGGGGCAGGGAAAAGCTGAGAGAGAGGCAGAGAGGATGTTTGTAAAACATTAAAGGAACAAGAATCCTACTAGTTGTGTCATGGACTCTATTAAGAAACCCTCCCATGAACCACTGGGGATGCCTCAGCAATGGATTCCCCAACTGGTCCATGGGCACAGCAAGTGCTCTCTGCACCTCATTCCACCCTCCATTCCACATTCCATTCCACTCTCTCTGTGTGTGCTCCTGACAGTGGCAAGAGCAAGATTTTACAGCTGGCTAATAAGCACTTGCAAGAAGCTTGTCTATATCACTGGGCAAAGGAGTGACCATAAACTTGAGCTTTAGCTCCACCATTGTGAAAGCAAAAAGTGGGGGAGGAGGGCAATCAGCAGTGGGCCTAGTGCATTACAGGACTGAGAAAAGGCATAAAATCTTAAGACTTCTACAACAAGAGAAAAGAAGCATAGAACAGGTATATCCATAGATAGCTTGAGAAAACATCAGAATTTCTAGGAGGGCTGTTGAAAGGTATTTCTCACTCAAAGTCAGTAATAAAGACTGGAGGAGATTAATGCTACTGCAAATGTTAAGACAGCAACATAAGACTTCAAAGAAGATGAGAAATCAAGGAAACAATACTACCAAAGGATCACAATAATCTTCCAATAACTGACAACAAAGATCTAGACATCTGTAATTTACTTGATAAAGAATTCAGAATAGCTGTTTTAAGGAAGCTCAATGAACAACAAAAATCCCAGAAAGACAATTCTGTAAATTCAGGGAAACAATACATGAATGAATGAGATGTTTAACAGAAGTAGAAACCATAAAAAAGGAAAAAAAAAAAACAGAAGTTCTGGAGATGAAATATACAATGAATTAAATTAAGATATGTAATAGGGAGAATCAGCACAGAATGGATGAAGCAGAGGAAAGAATCTATGAACTAGAAGACAGGGAATTTGAAATGATTTAATCAGAAGAAAAAGGAAAAAAAAAGAATGAAAAAGAGTGAAGAAAGCCAACATGATCTATAGGACATTATCAAAGGAAGGATCTATGAATTATTGGAGTCCCAGAATAAGAGAAGAAGTGGCGAGAGATGATTATTTAAAGAAATAATAGCTGAGAACTTCCCAGTTCTGGATATCCAAGTTTATAAAGCTCATAACTCACCAAATTCAACTTAGATCTTCTGCAAAACAAAAACAAAAACAAAAACATTATAATAAGACTTTCAAAGATCAAAGTAAAAGGGAGACTCATAAAAGCAACTTGAGAAAAGAAGCATATAACTTACATGGAAATCCCCATAAGACCGTAACTGAATTTCTCAGCAGAAACCTTCTAAGCTAGGAGAGAGCAGGATGATCTATCCAAAGAGTTGAAAGGGAAAAAAAAAAACTGTGAACCAATAATGCTCTGTCTGAAAAAGTTGTCCTTCAGAAATGGAGAGATAAAGACTTTCCAGACAAATGGAAGCTGAGGGAGTTCATTACCATTAGACCTACTTTACAATAAATGCTGAAAGGAGTTCCTTAAGCTGAAATGAAAGGACACTCACTAGAAACATGAGAACATGAAAATATAAAACACATTGGTAATGGTAAGCACATAGACAAATTCAGAATACTCCAATATTGTAATATTGTGATGTGTTAACCACTTACCTCTAGTATAAAGGTTAAAGGACAAAAGTATTAAAAATAAATGTAGTTACAATAACTTGTTAACAAATGCAGAATATAAAGAGACAATTGTGACATTAAAAATATAAAATAGGGGGAGTAAATTTACAGTTTTTGTATATGATCAAATAAAAATTGTTATTGGTATTATATATGTATATGTGTGTATACATATATATATTATATACATATACATATATATATATATATATATATTTAAGATGTTTTCTGTAAGTCTGATGATAAACACAAAACAAAAACATACAATAGATACACAAAGATAAAAAAAAAGAAATCAAAGCATACCATTACAGCAAATTATCCATTCACATAGGAAGGCAGCAAGAGGGGGAGAAAAGAACATGGGAACTATAAAACATCCAGAAAACAATAACATGACATTGGTAAATCCTTACCTATCAATAATCATTCTTAATGTAAATGGGTTAAATTATCCAATCAAAGGGATAGAGTCAATGCATGCATTAAGAAAACAAAACCCAACTATATCCTGTTTATAAGACACCTACTTTGACATTAAGGACACCAGTACACTGATATCAAAACAAGATAGACACTACCAGAAAACTACAGACAAACATCCCTGATGAATATACATACAAAATTCTTAAGAGAAATACTAGTAAAACTAATTCAAGAGCATAGGAAAAATATTATGCACCATGATCAAGTTGGATTTATTTCTGGAAATTAAAGGATGCTTCAACACAAATTTTAATATTATTTGTTCTAGTTCTCTGAAAAATTTCATTGGTATTTTGATAGGTATTGCATTGAATCTATAGATTGCTTTGGGTAGTATGGTCATTTTGACAATGTTGATTCTTCTGACCCATGAGCACAGTATATGTTTTCATTTATTTGTACCTTCTATTTCTTTTTCAATGACATAATTTTCTGACAACAGCTCTTTTACCTCCTTGGTTAATTTGATTCCTGGATATTTTATTGTTTTTGCTGAAATCATGAAAGGGATTGTTTTCTTAATTTATCTTTCTGATAGTTCATTACTGGTATATTGAAAGTGCAACAGACTTTGTATATTAGTTTTGTATCCTGCTACTTTGTTAAACTTATTATTTCTAACATTTTTTTTGGTGGAATCTCTGGGGTTCTTTATATACTGTATCATGCCATCTATGAATAATGATGGTTTTACTTCTTCCTTTCCAATTTGGATGCCTTTTATTCTTCTTTCTTATATGATTGCTATATCTAGGACTTCCAATTCAATGTTGAATAGAAGTGGTAAAAGTGGGCATCCTTGTATATTGTTCCTGATCTTAAGGAAAACACTTTTAGCCTTTCCCCATTGAGTATGTGAGCTGTTGGTTACCATATATGGCTTTTATTATGTTGAAGTATGTTCCCTCTATTCTCACTTTGCCAAGGGTTTTCATCATAAATGGATTTTGTCAAACATCTTTTCTGCATCTATGGTCACTCCTTTGCCCAGTGATATAGACAAGCTTCTTGCAAGTGCTTATTATCTTTCAATTTGTTAATGTAGTATATCATGTTAATTGATTTGCAGATATTAAATCAACCTTGCTCCCCAGGAATAATCCAACATGATCATGGCATATGATCTTTTTAATGTATTGCTGAATTCAGCTTGCTAATATTTTGTTGAGAATTTTTGCATCAATGTGCCTCAGTGATATTGGTCTGTAGTTTTCTTTTTGTACTGTCTTTGTAATGAAGGCTTTGTAAAAAGAACTAGGAAGCTTTCTCTCCTCTTGAAATTTTTGGAATAGTTTTAGAAGAATAGGTATTAATTCTTCTTTGAATGTTTGGTAAAATTTGCCTATGAAGCCATAGGTCTAGTACTTTTGTTTTTTGGAAGTTTTTGGATTACTGATTCTATTTTGTTGGTGGTAATTGCTTAGTTCAGATTTTCTGTTTCTTCTTGACTCAGTCTTGGGAGATTGTATGTTTCCAGGAATGTATCTATTTCTTCCAGATTGTCCAATTTGTTAGCGTACAATTGTTTATAGTATTTTTTTTTTACAATCCTTTGTTTTTTTTTGTGGAGTCTGTAGTTACTTCTATGTCTATTTTCTTCACTAGATTGGGGAAGTTTTCTGTCATTATTTCTTCAAATAGATTCTCAATCATTTGCTCTCTCTTCTCCTTCTGATACTACAATGATGAAGATGTTGGTATGTTTGATTTTGTTCCAGGGGTCTATTAAACTTGCCTCATTTAAAAAAAATTTTTTGTTATTTTAATTTTTGCTGTCTGATTGGGTGTTTTCTGCTACCTTGTTGTCCAATTTGCTGATTTGATCCTCTACTTTTAATCTACTACTGATTCCTTCTAGTGTATTCTTCATTTCAGTATTGTATTCTTTATTTCTGACTGGTTTTTCTTTATGCCCTTCTTTTATGCTTACAATCTCTCTGAGTTCATCTATTCTCCCCCTAAGTTCATTGAGCATTGTTATAACCAGTGTTTTGAACTCTGTCTCTGGTAGATTGCTGGCCTCCATTTTGTTTAGTTTTTTTTTTTTTTCTGGAGTTTCCTCCTATCATTTCATTTGTGGCATATTTCTTTTTCTTTCATTTTAGTGGCCTCTCTGTGTTTGGTTCTATGTATTAAGAAGATTTGTTACATCTCCCAGCCTTGACCAGGTAGCATTTTGTAATAGGTGTCCTGTGTGGTCCATGGCACAATCTCCTAGATTACCTGTGCCTGGGGCTCTGGGTGCGTTCCTTGTGTGGTTGTGTGTATTCTTTTGTTGTAGCTAAGCCTTGATTGCTGTTAATATTTCAGTGGGTGAAATTGACTCTCAGGCTGACTGGCTGTGAGAATTGTCCATGCACAGTGGGTATAAACTGCTGTGTGGGGGCTGACCCCACAGAATGGGATTTGCCCCAGCAGGCATATGTGCCTGTTGAGACCATCTATTGGTTGTGCTGCCTGTGGGGTTAATTAGGTCATGCTGTCTTGTAGTGTGATGTCAGCCTTTGGATGTTTTGGTTCTGGGACCACTTGGGAGGGACTTCTATACAGGCCAAGGTCACCCACTGCCTGTGACTGCACAGGGCTAGCTGGTAGGAGCTACCAAGTGATTTACAGTTGGAACTGGAGGCAAATTGGAGAAGCCACACTGTGAATGGAGGTTAACTATTACCAGTACTGGGCCTAGGGCAGTTTAGAAGAAGGTTCAGAGCACCCTTAGGACTTAAGCTGCCTGAAGACTGCTTTGGAGGAGGGCTCAACAAAGAAGCAATGGCTGCTGTCCCTCCAGTTCTTGCTCCAGTGCCTCACAATTCAGTCTTTCCCCATATATTTCTTGTGTATCCTGAGCCACTAACCCTCCGCTGGAGCCTACGATGAGTGTCTGCAAGCAAATTAGTCTGTGCATGAGTCCTTTAAGTGGATGTCTTGGTTTTAGGGTTCCTTCCTTCTCACTCAGATGGCCAGATTCTCAATGGTTTTTGAAGACAAATTTTGTTGGAACTCTCTTCCTGGAACTGAAACCCTGGGCTGGGAAGACTACATGTGAGGCTAGGGTACCTCATTCCTCCACTTTTTCTTTCCTGTAGAGCAGGGGTCCCCAATCCCATGACTGCAGACTTGTACTGGTCTGTGGCCTGTTAGGAACCAGGCTGGACAGCAGGAGGTTAGTGGGCAAGTAAGCAATGTTTCATCTGTATCTGCAGCTACTCCCCAGTGCTAGTATCGCCACCTCAGCTCTACTTCAGATCATCAGGGATTTGATTCTCATTGGAGCACCAGTCACTGGTGCCAAAAAATTGGAGACCACTGCTGGAGAAAACCTTTCCATCTGTGAAGATCATTCTTGGTGCTAAGTAAGACCAGCTTTGGGGATGGAATGATGGAAGTAAAATGAAGCTGGTTTCCTCTTCAACAAAGAGATAGGGAACATAAAAGTGAAGATAGCATAAAAAAGAATCAGAAATGAAAACTACAATAACTGAAATAAATAATACATTAGAGAGAATCAACAGTTTATCAGATGAAGCAGAGAATCGAATCCATGAATTGGAAGGGAATGTAGCTGAGGACACACAATCAAAACAACAAAAAGAAAAGAGAATAAAAAAAAACAATAATGATAGTTTAAGGGGCCTCTGGGACAACATCAAGTGTGCCCACATTCACATCATAGAGATACCAGAAGGAGAAGAGAGAGAACAAAGAACTGAAAACCTATTTGAAGAAATAATAACGAAACACTTTCCTAACCTGGTGAAAGAAATAAACATACAACCTCAGGAAGCACAGAGAGTCCCAGACAAGATAAAGCCAAAGATGCCCACACCAAGACACATTATAATTAAAATTCCAAAGGTTAAAGACAAAAAGATGATCTTAAAAACAGCAAAATGTAAACAGCTGATTACCTACAAGAGAGCTCTCATAAGACTGTCAGCTGATATTGAAACAGAAATTTTGCAATCCAGAAGGTATTGGCATGAAATATTCAAAGTAATGAAAAACAAGGACATACAAACAAGACTCTACCCAACAAAGCTATTGTTTATAATCGAAGGACAGATAAAGAGCAACCCAGATAAGAAAAAGCTAAAGGAGTTCACCACAAAACCAGTATTACAAGAAAAATAAAAGGGGCTTCTTTAAGAAGAAAAAAAAAAAGAACGTATATATGAATAATAAAATGGCAAGAACTATGTACCTATTAAAAATTCCTTTAAATTTAAATGTATTAAATGCTCCAATCAAAAGACATAGTGTGACTGAATGGATAAGAAAACAAAATACCTGCATATGCTTTCTATAGGAGACTCCCTTTAAATTGAAAGGTTCAGACAGGTTGAAAGTAAAGAGATGGTGAAAGATATTTCATAGAAATCTAAAGGACATGTGCATTTATATGTTCATTGCAGCATCATTTACAACAAGATAGGAAGGCAACCTTGGAGACCATTAATGGATGAATGGATAAAGAGGAGGTGGTACATATATACAATGAAATATTACTCAGCCATAAAAATGAATGAAATCTTGCCACCTGCAACAACATGGATGGGCCTAGAAGATATTATGCTGAGTGGAGTACATCAGACAAAGACAAATGTCATATGATATCATTTATATGTGGAATCCAAAGAACAAAATAAATGAACAAAAAAGGACAGAAACAAATTCATATATAAGGAGAACACTTTGATAGTTGCCAAATAGAAGATTTGGGATGCTGGGTGAAAAAGGGGATGGGATTATGAAGTACAAATGGGTAGTTACAAAAGAGTCATGGGGATGTAAAGAATAACAAAAGGAATATAGTCAGTAATATTGTAATAACAATGTAGGGTATCAGATGAGTACTAGTTTTATTGGGGTGATCACTTTATAAGTTATATAAATATCTAACCACTACATTGTATACTAAAACTAATGTAATATTATATATCAAGTGTAATTGAAAAATTTAAAAAATATATATTATA
Source organism: Eidolon dupreanum (assembly GCA_028627145.1). Taxonomy (NCBI): domain Eukaryota; kingdom Metazoa; phylum Chordata; class Mammalia; order Chiroptera; family Pteropodidae; genus Eidolon; species Eidolon dupreanum. The sequence goes on along the minus strand of CM053505.1, from coordinate 51,596,551 downwards.
AAAAGAAACTTTCTCCTTAAACTCAACCATTAAGAGAAGCTACCTTTTCTCTAAGCAAAATGAATTGGGGATTGATGTTAAGACCTATTGTGTACTACTTGTGTTTAGTTTTGTATATTATAAAATGTATAACTTTCTCACTAGAAATAAATAGTTTTAGAAGAAAAAGTGATTTTGATTCACCTAAATTTGACTATTTTTCAGGTTATGCTGATGCTGTGATAAAAGTGTTGTTATTTTTTCCTTTTGATGATATTGAATAGCACTATTATTTTTCTCACCTTTAAATATTTATTTTAAACTTTATATACAGTAATATTCACACATTTTTATGTACAGTTTTATATACAGAGATAAATTCATAGTTGCATAACCACCTGCACAATAAAGATACAGAAAAATTTCACCTGTCCTCAAAAATGCTCTCATACTGTCCCACTGTCACAATTTTTCTTTCCATCTCTAACTCCTTTCCACTGATCTGTTTTTCATTTCCACAATTTTGTCTTTTAAAAAATGTCATTTAAATGAAATCAAACAATATATTGCCTTTTGATTCTAATTTATTTTACTTGGTGAAATGAATTTGAGATTCATCCAAGTCATACTATGTTTAAAGTTTGCTGCATTAAAAACTGCATAATAAATTATATTTATAAAGGAATTATCTCAATAAGTTGACTTGCTGTGAAAATTCTTGACTGTGTGAGGTAACAAGTTCAGATCACTGAAAATATTTATAGAATACATATTTACTTTAAGAAACACAAATTTAAAACATTTAAAACTTGAAGAAGTGTCCTATATACTTTAAATAACATTTGTCACACAAAGTAATTTATCACTTTATTAGCATTCACCACAGTTTCATTTATTCCAGAAGTATTTGCTGAACATGTACTGTATCCCAAGCACTGTGCTGCATGCTTAAAGTTCAAAGATTAAAATGACATGATCCCTGCCACCACAGATTTTTGTCTAGGAAAGAAGGCAAACCAATCAAACCAAATCAAGAATAAATAAATAAGAGAGTATTATGATGTTAATGGTGACAGATTTTTAAAGTCCTTACTTAAGGCAGTGGCAGTGGTGATAAAAAGTAGAGAATGGATACAAGAGATAATTAGAGAATTACTGATTATCTGAGTGATGTAAGGAGTAGGGAAGATTTTAGAATGACGTCTAGGTTTTAATCTTGGGGGAGTGGTATGTTTGTGTCATATACTAAAATATGAAATAAACATAGAAATATTGATCCAAACTAATGATTTCTAATAAGATGATGAATTAATGTAGACTGCATACTCCTTAACCCAAATAACTCAAATTCAGTTCTGGAGTTGGTGCAGAAACGATAGAGCTATTGTTTGACTTTGAAACTGATGGACTTCTGAACCTAAGATAACTATGAGAAATGTATGGATGAGTAAAATATTACTGAATTCCAGTGTCTGCCTGTGTGTGTGTATGTGAGTGTGTACACATGTGCGTGCACACACCCATACATATGTGGGTGGATAATGGTAGAGTAGCGCAATAGCGAGCTAGGTGATACAGTCAGAAACATCATTGTTTTTACTACAACCACTTCAGCCATGGAAAAACATTAGTACTAAACAGAGATGGATGGGTATTTTCAGTAAAGAACAGGAGCTCATCTGGAGTGGGGAGAAGCTAATAGATTCAGGCCTCTTTGCATTTCCTTCTCCAGATCTTCTCACCTTTGAGAAAAGACATAGAGAAGCTTAATAAATTGATAAGGAAAAATAAACATATGTATTATATTTATAACTTAGAGACAATGAGGTAATTTTCCCAAATAAAAAAAAATAAGGAAGGAAAAGAATGGAAAAGAGAAGTAAAAATTACAAAATAATAAATTAAAAACATGAATTAAGATGGTAGAAATGCCCTTGCATAACAGTAATTACCACCAAGTAAATTAATAGGATAAAATCAACAATAACAAAAGAGAAAAGGAGAAATTATTCAATACTTAGGACTGAATGACACTAAAAATACAACTTTATAAATTGTGGAATGCAGCTACAGCAGTACATATAGGACAATTTATTAGCTTTGAATATATTTCCAGAAAACAAGAAACATTGAAATTTCTTAAACTAAGTATTCAACTCATAAACTGGAAATACTGTAACAATTATATAACTGCAAAGAAAAAATAATCAAGGAAATAATAAAACAAAAATCAATAAAATCAGTAACAAAAAAATCAAAGATTAACACTTAGATAAAAGTGACTATTTCAAAACATTAATTAGATTTTAAAAATTTGGAAAAGCAAAAACAAAATTAATAGAATAAACAAAAACAGAATAAAAATGGGGTAACAACTACAGACACAATGGAGCCCCAAACCCTGTTAATAGAAGTATGTACTAGCATAGCTATTCTACAAGACAATCTGGTGCTGCGTGTGGATGGTGGGCTGAAATTAAGAAAGCATGTAATTTATGACTCAGCACTCTCATTACTAGACATATACTAGAGAAATTTTCACATAGTGCCATAAGTGTATATGTACAAGGATGATCATCACTACATCTTTCATTGTAACAAAGAGTTGAAGACAACTTAATAGTCTCCCAGTTATCCCCTTACCCTGCTTTATTTTTCTTCATAGTGTCATCACTATTTGCCATTATGGGTGCTGCAGATACCATACCATGGAGAAGAAAGCAAAATCCATGTCCTTGTGGAGCTTTATATTCAATGTCATGTGGTAAATAAATAAATTTCTTATGTAATAAATAAATATGCAAGTCCTATAATGTTAAGTAGTGACAATGCTTATGCAATTATTTAAAACAGAATAATAGCTGTGAAGCCTCTGTGAGAAGGTGGTCTTTGAATAGAAATATGATTGTAGTGAGAGTGAAAGATGAAAATATCTGGGGAAAGTGCATTCTACACAGCAGGAACATTTAGCACAAAGGCCCTAAGACTGAAGAGTGCATGATATATTGGTAGAACAGTAAGGAAGCCGGTGTGGCTTGAGTAGAGCAATCAATGCAGAATGGTAGAATTTTAGGTCAAAGAAATAGCCAGGGGAATACAAAATGTAAGGGATGGGTGACCATTATAAAGGCTTTAAATTTTAATCTAAGGGCAATGGTGAGTTCTTGGAGAACTTCAGGTAGGAGACTATTATTATATGAACTGGCTGTTTAAACAATTGCCAAACTAGTGTGTGGAGAACCAACTGAAAAAGGAAATGTCAAAAAAAGGATAACAATCAGACAGCTATTGAAGAACTCCAGAAGGGAGATTGTGGTAGTTTGGATTATGATCGCGACGGAAAAGGTTAGAAATGGTCAAATTCTAAATATATTTTGAAGGTAGATCCAGCTGGATTTGTGGTAGACTGGATATGGATTGTTAGAGAAAGAGAGAAGATAAAAGTTTTGGTTTTTTTTCCCTAAGCAACTGATGGATAGTGGTGCACACATGCTGACATTTGGGAGAGTGTGTATGAATTAGTTCAGTTTTGAACAATGAATTGGACAAAACAGTGTGCTCCTTCTCAGATGCCCTCAATTGCCTCATTTCTTTACAATTAGAAGCATTGCTGCATCAGGTTGTTGTTCTTCCATATCTAGATTTAAATGAAATTCCACACCATGTGTTGTGGGATCTTTCTTTCTGAATAGGGTGTATGGTTTGCCCAAGACTGTGAAGCAGGACTTTCAATGTGAAAGCCTAGAGAAGTGCCAGAATGATCCCTTGAAAATGTAGATTTTATTGGGTTGATTCTGCTTTAACGTGTCAGTAGAATCCCATAGCTCTAAAAATCAAAATAAAGCTTTTATTTTATTTTATTTTTTATTTTTCAATGATAGCTGACGTCTAACACAACTTTCTATCAGTTTCAGGTGTACAGTACAGACAATTTTATTATTTACAAAGTGATCTCCCCAAACAGTCTCAAAACTTTTAATATACACTACAAGGCCTGGCTTGATGTGGTTCCTACTGATTTCTACCACTGTCTCATACTATCTCCCTCATCATTTTCTGCACTTGTGAAACTTACTCAAATTGATATGTGTATATGTACATGTGTGTGTGTGGAGAGAGAGAGAGAGAGAGAGAGAGAGAGAGAGAGAGAGAGAGAGAGAGAGAAAGAGAGAGAGCACTAATTGAACAAAATACAGGAAACTGTTATTCTAGGATGATATTTGGTCATTATTAATTTCATCATTCCTTTACCCTGACAGATCTATTTGAATGATGATAATGATGGTGCTATAATAGCTCACCTTGGAAGCCTTGTTATAAGTTTATAAGTATTTTATCATCATCTGATTATCATAACAACCTGGTCAAGAGGTGCCTTTTGTCATCTCCATTTTTCAGATGAGGAAAATAAGGTTCATAGAGTTTGTTTTCTCTTGGAGCAATAAAAAATGAAATTAATATTTTCGTGTTAACTTGTTAGATAGGAATAAGTCTGAAAAAGAGTTTATAAGTAAATCTGCAGAATATATGCATGTCATCAAAAGACATTTGATGGGACAGGTAAAGCAGTTTTTTAATTTCTTACAAGTCTTCAGATTTATCTATTTTTTTAATCTTGTATGGTCATTTATAGGGGTTAAAAGCTGGATATATCTCTAAAATTAGGTGCAGCTTCTAAAACTGATGTACTTCTGCCTAAAAAATTTTTTCTACATGATTTATTATAATTATAGTCATCTAATGTTCTATTTTGCTAAGTTCAAAACTCTTTATAAGATGTGTAGTTAAAATAAGAGAAACTTGTGCTTGTATCTTACTTTTAAAAATACATTTCTTGTTTGATTAATATTATTTGAATCTACCTTCCCCTTTATTTTTGTTTTCTATTTCCATTTATTATTTTTTTTTACTATTCTGTTCTCACTTTAAGGTTATTCCACAGTGAAATATCTAATTGTTTTTAACTTCTAACTTTCTCTATAATTGCCCAATTTATACACTAAAAATGTGTGTGTGTGTGTGTGTGTGTGTGTGTGTGTGTGTGTTTTCTAAGATGTGAAGCAGTCTGCTCCATTTGAAAATTAGTCACATTTCTTCTTTTCTAATCTGCTGGCTATTTTTCATTATCATCCGTGATCTCTCCCTAATTCATGCCAAGTGTGAAAAAGGTTAAAACACTATTATCTTCATTAACTTGCTCAAGTAAGACTCATAAGTGGGGAATTGTTTATTTTTTCAAAATACCATCAGAGTGTTTCATAATTATGATTACCCAGAAACTCAAATGAGTGCAAATGGGATAATGGCAGAAATTTATTTATTGCTCTAAATTATAGTAATTTTTTCTAACCTGATGACCTCTATCACACACTGACCTTTACCCAAAGCATTTGTCATTGGTTTACTTTGGGCTTGCTATTTCATTTCTGTTATGAACAGTTTGTAGGTAGAGGACAAATGGTCATTTACTTTCACAATAATATAAATAGAGTCATATTGAGTATTATAAAAAGCTAGAGAATAATTGTCTTTTTTATTACATTCTAAGAGTCACCCTTTTGGAAAGTTATTAGAATTTTCAATTTCCATCTACATTGATCATGTAGAAATTTTTCTTTCCATGGGATTGAATGATGCTTCATTGCAATTATAGAAAGAACTTTCAAAAATATTTTTCTCAGTATTTTTCCCTCTATTGATTCTCCTCCTTCCCTCACTGACATTCTGTGTGTCACCTCTTTTCCCAGTATCAAATAAAGAATTGCAAGAAAGGCATGGTGGATGTTGTTCCATAGTTGGTGGAACTTTGGAATGGACGATAACATTACTAAACTTTTAGAGTCTGAAAGTGAGATACTGTAGAGCAATGAACAATGATGGGCAATTTATTTTAAAGGTGACAAGAAAGTAAAAAGGAGGAGTCAATGATAAATAGAAGGAATAGAAAGACAGGCAAGAAAACAATCAAGTAATAGTTTCAAAAGCAAAAACAGAGAAATAAGAAATAAAAATTCACACAAACGCTCCTCTAAGAAAAAGACTCAGGAGTTAGGAAGCCACTGAAATAAAAGTTGAGACTACACATGAACTTAGACAGAAATAATTGTTCCACTATTCGCATGGGATGTAGGTAAAGGTAGTGAGCAACTAATTTTAACTTTGTAAATATTAGTTAAACACCTCTTACATGCAAGGAACTGACCTAAATTACTGTGAGGAAACAAATGAAATTAGAGACTTCCTACAATTCTGGGTGAAAATGCTTTCAAGTATCAATACTCAGACTGTAATGAATGCTATGCCATCTCTATGGGTATTATCTCCTGATATTTTATACATCCATTCTATTATCTTTCAAAGTTCCAAGTATCTCTCTCTTCTCAGACTGTTATCCAGGGATACCTAAGTTCTTGTGCATATTTTTTTTGAGAGATTGAGGGTGAGAATTCTCATTTTATTGGTCCTCCTTTTTATAGTATGCTGATTACAACCTAAGGGCTTTGGCAGCTGATGAAATAAGTGAAGCAGGAAAGCTATGACATCACCTGCTTTCTTGGAGACTCTTCAAAAGGAGATGCTCACTTCCCAGTATCATTATAATCAGTGAAAGGGCTCTCCACCAAACTGGTGAAGACTCACTGGAGTAATGTATAAAAGTCTGTCCTAGAGTGAAGGTATTGGGTAAGCTGTAGTGTCAGTTGCCTCGTGGATATTAGGTAATATTAACATAGGATGCTCTATTCATATTTAGAATGATAAGACATAATCTATGATTAAGAGAGGTGAGGAACATTTCTGACAGCATTAGTATCTCAGGGCACGAGCTGTGAAGTTATGCACCTACAACTCTAGAAGACATGATTCATATCATAGTCTTTGTAAATAGTGCCTCCTGTGTAATCTTATATGGTGACTCTGGCAAAGCTGTTATTAAGGCTGGAACTGAATTATGAAATAGATTGGAGGCTTAGTCTTTTTGACAGTATGTTGCAATGAGTTCATGGTTTCAGTAACACAGACTTTTTTTTAATAGTTCTTTGTAGGATGATGAGCCCACAGTTGTTTTCAGCTGAAAGTCTTCATGCTTTAATAGGCAAGTTTTGAATCTCTTGGCAGTCATCTCCTTCAGTGTAGTTACCTCATAAATCCAGAACTACTGACAACCTTTTATTTCTAGAGACCAAACTTCTTACAAGTGGGAAAATAAGCAATTCAGAATCTCTTGAAATCCCTGTATATACTTCATAGACATTGGAGTCTTACTTAACCCACACTTACATTATGAGACAACACAAGTGACTCTTCACAAAACAAGAAAGATCTACTCAATGTTGTTTACTGTCCTTAAAGTAACTAGCAAATTTTTTCACTAAAAATTTTTTTAAAAAGACAGATTTTTTTTCAGTCTTCAAACATCTTTTTATTTGAAGTAATCTCAAATTTACAGAAGACTTGCAGAACTAGCACAGAGAGTTCCTGTACACCTAAAAAGACACATTTTAATACTGTTGGTTTGCCATTCTGGTAGATCTCTCACTATAGAAATAGGTACAAAAGATAGCCCCTGAACACATGACATAGAAACACATGTCACAGACACATGTGACAATGTCGTAATTTGTATAAGAAATACAAAGTGCTATGATGGCACAGAAAAAGAGAGATGCTCTTTGCCTTGAGGAAATCAAAAAGTATTACTCAGGAAATTGCATTGGAACCGAATGGATACAGTTTTAGTTGAAAATGATCATGTGGATGATATTTTCAGGCAGAAGGAATAGCATGAGTAAGGACATATAAAGAGAAAAAAACAAGGGCTCAATTTAAAAGATAACAAAGAATGCAGTACACCTAGAGCATAGGGTACATGATTGAAAATGATTATCAATAAGGTTGGTAAAGTATATTGAAAAATGCTTTGAAGAGAGTTCTTATTTTATTGATTTAACAAATACTTATTATGTCGTTACTATATACCAAATACAGTTCCTGTACTAGAAATACAATGTAGAACAAGGCAAAATCTCTTCTCTCATGGATCATATCTTCCCAAAAGGAAAGACAAGATTTTTGTTAAGTAGCCAAATAAATAAATAAGATGATTTCAGATAGTGAAATAAAACTAGATAATGTGATACAGGAATTGGGAGGGAGGGAGGCAGAATCTATTTTAGTTAAAGCAATGAGAAATATTCTCTTTGACTAAATGACTAACTGACAAGTTTAACTGCTCAATTTGAACTGACAAATGTCGAAAGGGGACAGTCTCACATAAAGCCAGGACAAGAATCTTCAAGGTAGAGGGAACAGGTAGTCCAAAGGCCTTGGAATAGAAATGAGTTTGATGTCTTCCAAGAACAATAAAGGAACTAGTATAGGTAGAGGGAATTGAGGAGTTAGGGAATTGGTATACCCTGAGGTAGGCAAAGTCTATATCATGCAGGGCACAGCAGGCCATGTTAAGGGGGGTTGTTTTATTAAATGAGTGTGTGAACACCCCTAAAGCACATAGAACAGGACCTGGCACAAGGGAATTGCTCGATAAATATTAGGGATGATATGGTGTGCAGTATGAGAAGCTACTTGAGAGTTTAGATCAGAGTAGTGATTGATTTATGTTTAAAGATATTATTCTTGCTGCTGAGTATGTGGAGAATGGATTTCAGAACAGGGGTAGGGATGAGTGGCAAAGTGGAAGCAGCAAAACTCATTAGTGGCTATTGCAGTGTTTCAGTTGAGAGGTGTATTGTTTAGGAGTTTGGACATTACTCTTGTTTCACTAGGGAGCCAACAACACTTTCTGATCAGAAAAGTGATATGATCAAACAGCATTTCACAATTATTAAGTGCAATAATAATTTAAATCATATTAAATCATATTTTAAATAACAGTTTTCTAAAGAAAATTCTGAGGTGGCTCCAGAGCTTGCTACTTTGATTGCCTTTATGAAATCTCTATATAGTTTTTTTTTTTGGTTGGACTTAAAATCCAGTTCATTTATGTGATAAATTTATTAATTCCTCCCACTCCTGCCCCATATGCTTGCATATATATATATATATATATATATATATATCATCTAAATTGTATATTAATGTTTTGCTTGACCAGTAGTAAGCACAGGTTTTTCAGGACAATGCTCTACATGAAAGCAGATAGTCATAATAGTCATGACTGATGTACTAAACTCTTTATCTGTTTGTGGGAAAATGTGGTCTAAATAACACAAGATAACAATAGTCTGTTTATTCCTTGATACGAAGTTACCACATTTTCTTTAGAAATTTCAACTTGTCTGATTATCTTACTATTGTTTAATGTTATAGATGTGTGTTCAAAATATCTTTGTTTTAAAGCTGATGTTGAAATTCAGTCAACTTAGATAACCATCATTCCTTAAACACATTCACTTCTTATGTATGTTAGTGGCAGAATTTTTTAAGCAGCTATCTTCACAGAAATTATTTAGGGAAGGTTTTTATTTAATAAATTCCTAACTAAATACACATCATTTATAACATCTTTCCAAGAGCAAATGAATCAATGAATTCAATTACTGCATTTATGGGGGATTGGTTAAGAGATTTATATATGAGATAGTTCTCTAGATTGTAAAAACTCAGAATGGTATTGTTACTATAATAATGTCACTTCCTTAGTAATTGTCCTATCATTTGGTATATTTAATGACAACAAGTAGTTAAGGGAATATGATAGTTATTGAAAACTAAACACATTACAGGAAACTTTCAAGCTCTAAGGAACACAGACATTAATTTTGTCATGTGTTTAGCTGATTTCATCTCTAGTCTAGAAAATTCTCCAGATTTTATACAATTTTAGAATTTAAGCACTCTTTATTTTCAGTTCTACAATGGCCAATATTAAAATCCTTTATTTTCTGACAAGAAAAACAGAAACCAGCCATTTAATTTTGTAATGTAGAGGACAGTTGCTAGAGTATAATTGAAAGCATGACATATCAACAAGTCACCCTCTGCTGTGATATCTTGCTTAGCTTTGCTCTTGTGTAACTTAACTAGATGCAAATTAGACTTAAATCAATTGTTGGCTAGGCTCAGTTCAAGAAAGAGCCATAGAATATCATCTCCCTCAATGTGTTAGCTGTGTAAAGAATACTTGTCACAATGACCTTTAAGCAAACCCTTTTTAAAGGTTCTCAAAGTTGTTGAATGCCTCTGTTTTCTAGTGGTTGAGTGCATCACTCTTTGTCATTCCACTATTAAATACTTGGATTACTAACAGGTAAGTTTTCACTCGAGATTCAGTATTAAACAAATTGTCAGTGTCATATAAAACCATCACCTTTATGCTTTTTTTTTTTAAAGGCAGAACAGAGGACTTGCTGTCATTTTTTTTCTTTAACTTTATTTAATCTACTCCTTTGACAAACTTAAAAAAGAACTTTCTTATGGTTTCATTGATTTAATATGTGCTTGCTTTTATTATAACACTTGAACTGCTTACTACAAATGGGAAAAATAACTGCCAGAAAGGAAAACCTGGTTCACATTAGAGTTTACCTTAAGATGATAAACTTTAATGGAGGAAGTATAGTCCATATTTTTTTGGTGTTAGATTGGGTTCCCATTGTATATCTGTTTAGATTGGCAGTTCTCAAAATTAATGATTTTGTTTCAGTCGTGATGGATATCCTTCACAGATATATTGGAGTATGAAGGAGAAATATCTTCTTTGGAAACTTGCTATACAATTCCTCTCCCCACCTCAAAAAAATTGCATGTACCCAAGAGACAGATATTTTTATCAATATATGGTTGTAATACTGAGCCTCATGAGACACATTTTAAAGCAAAATACTGTGCTCTATTCTTATCTCTCTATATAGATAATGCAAGGGAAGAGTGTAGAGAATCAGACAACATGCCATAAAATCAGAGAGCAGAAATACATTCAGCTTAAAATTTTACTTATTCTCTCTCAAGTGTTGCCTTCTACCATTTATCAATTTATTTTTCCTAAACTATCATAGATAGTTTGTATTTTGAAACCTTTTTTGTATAGTGATGTATTACAAATGGATTGCATTGATATCATTGACTCATTCAAAACCATTTATAAGATCAAGACTTTTAAACATTTCATTTTAAATCATTACTGTTTTTTCTTAATATTTTGAGACCCAAATTTCATTTACCTGTTTTGAAAGGGAAGCTTAATTCTATGAGATGCCTATAGACATTGATTATTTGCTTCCTACAATTTCGCTCAATCTTCCCTACACATTTTGAAAAAAAATATGAAGATTTATGTTTCCTCACATAATTTCTGGCAATCCAACCCCATGTTTCGTATTAAATTAGTCTAAAGCACTAATCACTACTACTGAGGGTAACAAAGAACTAAATTAACATAAGAACTGGCTTGGTGACTCCTTTCTCTGAGCTATTATCGCAATTATATGGAGTAGTGTAGAGTTTGACATGTGTTTATACATATTAATCCTATCCCTTGACCTAGTTAAATTTGCTTAATTCAAACAATAAAATTTACTTGAGGATGTAACATGGGGAGCTAGAACCTAAGGGAGTACTATAAAATGGCACTCATTGCTACTGGTTAACTGATTTCTTTCTCATAGCATGCTTGCCCACCCCCCAGCCCTAATGCTTGATCTCTTCTACTTCTTCATTTTGCTTTACCTATTAAAAATAAACATCACTGTCAGTCTTCCAATGTGATTCCATTTTTCTGGATGAGGCATAAGCAGGAATTGGATGCTGGAGCTAAAGTGTCTGAATTGTCTCTTTCCCTGATATCTTAAGCTAAAGCTAAAAAGTAAAGTATAAAATGAAAACATGCATCCTTTCAATATATTTGTCTCATCGATACAGCAATATTTATGTTTAATAAAGTCATTTTTTATTTGAGATACTGAGGAAGGATAGCTAAGATGGATTATAATATATAGAATAACTAGAGAGAAATATGCCTTATTAAGAAAAAAAAATCTTATAATAGGGGTTCCTTATATTTGCCATTGTGGATCCCTGAGTGTTGACTTTAATAGGTATAGTATATCGGTCCAATTATCTATAAATGAGTACCTAGAGTGATTAACTTTAGCATTTAAAAAGATAAGAGAACTTGTCTATATTAAATGGTGAATATGGTTTTACTATCCACATATATGAACTGTTAAATATATTCTATGGATTCTGCTATTAATCTCTAGTTCACCTTACCAAGGAACTAGTAATATCTGGTATGGTTTAGCTTCTAGATTAGCTTCTGGATAGTTCAATCTGTTTCCATGTGCCATGTCTCATGTAATATTAGTTTCACATGGCCTGATTTTGTTGCGATACTGGCTTCATAATTATTTACTGATTCTTAATAATTTATATACATGGTCAAGGAATAGCTACTAAGTACTAAACCTGCAATCACTGATATTTATGGAGAGTTTTGTTTCCCTTTAGTCTGCTCAGCTGAACACCATAAATATGCTTTCTATTTGGAGAACTTATGTTATCTACGGCGACTGTGTTTTTTTTTCTATGGTAAATGGTCACTGTTATTGTTGCAAGGTTTAAAACCTTATTCACTGTGAATAATAGTTTTCCTGCTTAGAGTTTTAATTTTAAATGGATATTTTATTCTGTAGAAAAATGAACTCCAAGCCACTTCTCCAGCAAAGAAATTAAAGATCTCTCCTTCTATTGACCACTGTTCCACATCAGCCCCTTACCACTATCAGCAGTAGTCACTCAGAATTTGCTCAGAGGAGTCACAGCTAACTCACTCCCGTCTCACTGATACTTACAGAGATGTTAGATTTTGACTCCAGTTTTGTCCTCGGCTCTACATATTTATTTTCGAAGCAATCACTGATGGTACATGCACTTCACAAAACAATGACTTGACATTCAGGTGGCCTAAGACATATATAGAATACCTGAGAAACTTTAATACATTTCTAACTACTGAGAGTCTACTAGAAGTCATATATTTGAAAGTGGCTTTCCTGTTCTACTACATTTATTCCTGATCTCTGTATGTTGAATTGGATTCTTTATTGAAGACATTCACATTATGCCTTCTGATTGCATTCCTTCTGCACCTGTCTTTCCCTTCTCAATCTCAGTCCCTCCTTGCCCTTCAGTTTTATTGAACTCTTCTCTTCAAACTAAGGTCTAGCCTCTTGTATTTATTCTCTGACATGGTTTGTCATAAGTTTTCTCTATTTCTTCTGTATTTATTGCTGGTTAGTTGGATGGAGTCCATAATCCTTGGTCTGATGCCAGTTTGAAATTTCTCAAAATCAATCATTTCTTTTTTAAAATAAGAGTGATTTATGAAATTCACATAAAGTAAAATGCAATATTTTAGCTATTTTAAAATGTCCAATTCAGTGACTTCCACTATATTCACAAGGCTGTTGAAATATTACCACTATCTAATTCTAAAATATTTTTATTTATTATTTTTTTATTTTTTTGTTTCAGTTGACATTCAATATTATTTTATATTAGGTTTAACTGTACAGCATAGTGGTTAAACATTTCTGTAATTTATGAAGTGTTCCCCCCTGATTAATCTAGTACTCACTGGGCACTATATAATATTACAATATTATTGACTATATTCCCTATGCTATACTTCTCATCCCTGTGACTATTTTGTAACTACCAATTTGTACTTTGTAATTCCAATACCTTTTCACCCAGTTCACAAAACTTCTCATCTGGAAACCATCATTTTGTTCTCTGTACCTATGAGTCTGCTTTGTTTGTTAACTTATTTTGTTCTTTAGATTCTATATGTAAGTGAAATTGTATAGTATTTGTCTTTATCTGACTTATTTCACTTAGCATAATACCTTCTAGGTCCATTCACATCACAAATAGTAAGATTTCAATTTTTTTTATAGCTGAGTAATATTCCATTATATATATGTACCATTTCTTCTTTTTGCAATTGTCTATTGATGGACACTTAGGTTACTTCTTTTCTTGGCTATTGTAAATAGTATTGTAGTGAAAATACAGTGCATAGATCTTATTGAATTATTGTCTTGGATTTCTTTACATATCCAGAAGTGGAATTGTTGGGTTATAAGTTAGTGCCATTTTTACTTTTTTTTCAACAATTACTTTATTTTATGTTATTATTTATTATTTTTTATGGTGACATTGGTGAACGAAATCCAATAAGCTTCAACTGTACATTTTAACAGTAAGGCATATATATATTTACACTGCATGTTTACTTTCTATAGTTAGATTTCTTTCTTTCACCAAATATTTGACCCACTTTACCCCATCTACCTCCTGGTTCCCCCTCCCTCCTACCCTTTGTTAACCATTAGTCTACTGCCCATGTCCATGAGCCCCTGTTTGTTTGTCCTGCTAATTTGTTGATTTTAGGTTTATATCTCACATATAAGTGATATCATGTGATTTTCAATTTTTCTGTCTGGCTTATTTTGTTTAGCATGATTATCTCAAGGTCCATATATGTTGTCACAAATGGCAGTATTTCATCTCTTCTTATGTCTGAGTAATATTCCTTTATATATATGTACCACTGCTTCTTTAGCCAATCATCTATCGTAGGACACTTCAGTTGCTTCCATGTCCTAGCCACCATGAATAATGCAGCTATGAACATTGATGTGCAAATATCTTTTCAAATATGGGTTTTCGAGTCTTTGGGGTAAATACCTAGTAGAGGGATTGTCAGATCATATGGTAGATCAATTCTTAGTTTTTTGAGGAAGCTCCATATTGTTTACTATAGTGGCTGTACCAATTTGCAGTCCCACCACTAGTGTATGACAGGTCTTATTTCTCCACAACCTCTCCAACATTTGTTATTACTTGTTCTGTTGATTAAAGCTATTCTAACAGGTGTGAGATGGTATCTCATTGTGGTTTGGATTTGCATTTCCCTAATAGCTAGCGATGCTGAGCATCTTTTCAAATATTTGTTGACCATTTGCCTGTCTTCTAGAGAAAAGTAGCTATTCAGGTCCTCTGCCCATTTTTTGATTGGACTGTTTGTTTTTTGTTTGTTTGTTTTTTATTGAGTCATATGAATTCTTTGTACATTTTGGATATTAGGTCTTTGTCGGAGAAGTTGCTTGCAAATATATTTTCCCATTTAGATGGTTGTCTTTACCGTGTTGATGGTTTCTATTGCTGAGCAGAAGCTTTTGAGTTTGATGTAGCCCTATTCATTTATTTTAATTTTTACTTACTTCGCCTTTGAGGTCAAATTCATAAAATCCACTTTAAGTTCAAGGTCCTTGTGCTTAGTTCCTATGTTTTCTTCTATGCATTTTATTGTTTCAGGTCTTTTATTCAGGTCCTTAATCCATTTTGAGTTAATTTTGGTGTATGGTGATAAACAACAATCTAGTTTAAATCTTTTGCAGATGGCTTTCCACTTTTCACAGCATCATTAATTGAAGAGGCTTCCCTTTCTCCACTGAATAGTTCTGGCTTCTTTAGCAAAAATTATTTGCCCATATAAACATGGGTTTACTTCTGGACTCTCGATTCTGCTCCACTGATCTGTGTGTTTGTTTTTCTACCAATATCATATTGTTTTGTTTACTGTCCCTTTGTAGTACAATTTGAAGTCGGACAGAGTGATGCCTCCAGCCTTGTTCTTTTTTCTCAGGATGACTTTGGCTATTTGAGGTCTTTTGTGCTTCTATACAAATCTGATGATTTTTTTGTTCCAATTCTTTAAAAAATGGCGATCAGATTTTGATGGAGATTGCATTGAATCTGTATAAAGCTTTAGGTAATTAGGTCATTTTAACTCTGTTAATTCTTCCAGTCCAAGAACACAGAATACCTTTCCATTTCTTTGTATCTTCTTTTATTTCTTTTAATAGGGTCTTATACTTTTCATTATATAGGTCCTTCACATGTTTTATTAGATTTACACCTAGGTATTTTATTCTTTTTGTTGTAATTGCAAAAGGAATTATTTTTTTCCACTTCTTTTTCTGACACTTTATTATTAGAATATAGAAACACTAAGGATTTTTTAACATTGATTTTGTATTCGGAAACTTTACTGAATTTCGTTATTGTTTCTAGTAGGTTTCTTGCGGAGTCTTTAGATTTTTCTATATAGAGAATCCTGTTACCTGCAAATAGTGACAGACTTCTTCATTTCCTATTTGAATGCCTTTTATGACTTTCTATTGCCTCATTGCATTCTCTAGGACCTGCAATATTATATTGAATAACAGTGGTGATAGTGGGAAACCTTGCCTTGTTCCTCATCTTAGTGGGCAGGTTTTTAGTTTTCACCATTCAGTATAATGTTGATTAAGGGTTTGCCATATATGACCTTTATTATGTTAAGATATTCTCCTACATCAATTTTCTTAAGTGTTTTGATCATATATGGATGCTGAATGGATCATATATGGATCATATATGGATGTTGAAGGCTTTTTCTGCATCTATTGATATGATCATCTGATTCATATTTTTAAATTTATGCGGTGTATCACCTTAATCAATTTGCATATGTTGAGCTATCCCTGTGCCTCTAGAATGAAGCACACTTGATCATGGTGTATAATCTTTTTAAGATGTTGCTGTATTTGGTTCGCTAGTATTTTATTTAGGATTCTTGCATCTGTGTTCATGAAAGATATTGGTCTGTAGTTTTCTTTTTTTTGTGTTATCTTTACCAGGATTTGGTATCAGGATACTATTGGCCTCATAATATGAGTTAGGAAATATTGCCTCCTCTTTGATTCTTTAGAAGAGTTTGAGAATAATAGGTATTAAATCTTCTTTGAATGTTTGGTAGAATTCACTGGTAAAGCCATCTCGTCCTGGACTTATACTTTCTCTAGTTTTTTGATGTTTATTTTAATTTCCATACTATAGATTGGTCTATTTAGATTTTCCAGTTCTTGATTCAGTCTAGGAAGGTTGTATTTTTCTAAGTACTGGTCTATTCTAGGTTATTAATTTTGGTGTTATATACTTTTCCATAGTGTTCTTGTATGGTACTTTGTATTTCTGCAGTGTCTGTCATAATCTCCCCTATTTCATCCCTGATTTTGTTTATTTCTGTCTTTTCTCTTTTTTCTTTAGTGAGTCTAGCCAGGGATTTGTCAAATTTATTAATCTTTTCAAAGAACCAGCTGTTTCTTGCATTTCTTTTTTCTTTTTCTTTTTTTTTTTGTTTTCAGTTTGATTTATTTCTGCTCCATTTTTGATTATTTCTTTCCTTCTGCTGACTTTAGACTTCATTTGTTCTTTTTTTCCTAATTTTTAAAGATGGAGGATTAGGTTGTTTATTTGGGCTAGTTCTTGTTTTTGGAGATAGGCTTTTAATGATATGAACTTTCCTCTTATGACCACTTTTGCCATGTCCAAAAAGTTTTGATATGTTGTACTATCATTATCATTCCTTTCTATGTATTTCTTGATCTCTCTTTTTATTTCTTCTCTGAAATAGTTATTCTTCAGTAGCATGTTGTTTGATCTCCATATATTTGTAGTTCTTCTCTCTTTCTTTTTACAGTCAATCTCCAGCTTCAAAGCATTATGATAAGAGAATATGGTTGGTATGATTCACTTCTCTTATGTTTGTTGAGGCTATCTCTGTGTCCCAGTATGTGGCCAATTCTTGAGAATGTTCCATGTGCACTGGAGAAAAATGTATAAGCAGTTGTTTTGGACTGAAAGATTCTGTAAATGTCAGTTATGTCCAGTAGGTCTAATTTATCATTTAAAAATGTTATTTCTTTATTGATTTTCTGTTTAGATGGTCTGTCCATATCTGACATTGGGTTATTTAGTTACCCTATGATAGTGTTTTAGTCTGTTTCTCACTTTAGTTCTGTTAGTAATTGTTTTGTATATTTCAAGGCTCCCTGTTTGAGAGCATATACATTAATAAATGTTATGTGTTCTTGGTGCATGATTCCCTTTATCATTATGATGTGTCCCTCAATATCTTTCTTTGCATTTTTTATTTTGAAGTCTATTTCATCTGATGTTAGTACTGCTACCCTCGCTTTTCTCTGAATGCCATTTGCTTGAAATATCATTTTCTACCCTTTTACTTTGAGTCTCTATTTTTCTAAGGAACTGAGATGTGTCTCCTGGAGGCAGTATATGTTTGGATCATGCTTTTTGATCCAATCTGCAACTCTGTGCTTTTTTATTGACAAGCTCCATCCATTTACATTTAGAGTGATTATTGAAATATGAGGTCTTCTTTTAGCCATTTTATCTTGCTTTCCAGTAGTTCGATGTTTCTTGTTTCCTTGTCCTTGTGTTTCTGTTTTCTTTGTTTTGGTTGGTTTTTGTGACTTTTCCCTCTGTTTTTTATTTTGTTTGTTTTGTTTTATGTTACATACTTTGGTCGTGAATCTTTGGTGAGTGGTTACCATTACTAATATGTAAAGGATAGTTATATACATACAGTCTTCCCTTTTCTTCTGCCATGCTTTATCTCCATTCTCATTTGTGAAATTAGATCTTTGAATTCTTCCCTTTTCAATCATTGTTGTCTCAGTTTGTCTCTATGTATGCTGAACATTCATTGCTATCTTACTATAACATATCTCTTCTTATTTCTAAGCTTATAATGCTCTGTTCTTTGTAAGGGCTGTGCTTCTCTGCTTCTATAAGTCTGCTAGTCACTTTACTTCTAATTATGTATTTTTTTTGGTCATTTTGTTTTAGGTGAGCTGACCTCTTTCAGTATTTCCTGTAGTGTAGGCCTTGTAGTGGAGAATTCTCTCAGTTTTTGTATGTCTGGAAAGGTTTGCATTTCTCCTTCATATCTAAAGGGAAGCTTAGCTGGATACATTATTTCAGGCTGCTGCAAAGAAGGTATTTTTCTTTTGGTTTCCAGTAGGTAGTATCTAAGCCTCTTGGATTTGTGCTTTATATAACATCTTAATAATGTATTTTTTTTTCTTATAGATGTTTAATCATGCTTGCCACCCTCAGTCTCAGTTCTTGTCCATGTTAGTGACAATTTTGGTAGTGTTTGCTCAGATTCCTCTGGGGCTCTGCAGTGTTTCATCTCATAGGGTATGGGGTGAGGGGACTTTTTTTGGGGGGGATGGAGGCTGCATCTCTGCCTCGGTTTTGCAACTGTAGCTGGTAAAAATCAACTGTTGTTTCTCTGCCATTCCCACTTTTCTGCCATTCCCATTTCTCTGCCTTCTGTCCTGAAGACTGGGCACTGATGCTTGCTGTATGGAGCACACAGCTCTCCCAGGCATGGCTGTTCAGGGAACCCTCTGTACCTTCTTCCCTCCCCCTCCTCCTACAGGGAGCTCTGGCTGCGAGAGGCAGCTTCTTTATTTCTCCTAGTCCACTGTCCGACACCCGGGGTTCTGATCTGTTTTAGCTCTTATGCACAGATCCCACACTCAGATGTGCTGGTATGCAGTTTGGGTGTTTTGTTGTTGTTGTTGTTGTTGTTGTTGTTGTTGTTGTTAAGTTTTGGATAGTTCCGTTATTGTTGCTTCAAGGGAAGAGATCTGGGGACGTCTCTCCTTCTGTCATGTTTCTGAACTATTTTGTTTGTTTCTTTCCCTGGAGCTTTGCTCTGTTCTTTCATTTGGGATAAGTTTCTTTATTGCCCCATTTCGGTTGTTTTCCCCTGTTTATTTCTATTTATTAGGGCTGCTATGTCTACTGGTCTTAGAAAAGTGGCCTTATGTAGTAGGTATGTTGTGAGTCCTGGTGGCTCTGTCTTCCCTGGTCACCTGAGCTTAGTGTTCCAGGCATGCCACGTGTATGAACTGTGTGTGCCTTCCTGTTGTAGATGAACCTTGTTTTCTATTTGAACATCAATTGGAGGGACTGATCTTCAGGTGGATTGGTTGTGAAGACTGGCTGGTGACTACAATGGAGGAGCTGTTGTGCAGAGTCTAACTATATAGAGCCAGATTCACTTTAGTAGGGCTCTTGTGCCTGCTCTGTCTGCCCTTTGGGTGTATCATCATCATATGTTACCCTGGGTGGTGCTTCAGCTCAGACTAGAGCCAAACACCATGTGTGCAGGCCAGGGCTGCCTGGGAGTAGCCCTGATGCAGGCTAATTTCAGCTGCAGCTTGTGCCCTGCCCAGAACCACCTGGCACAAGCCACCAGCCAAACTGCAGGTGGCCTCCACCCAAGCTGGACAGGCAAAGCTGCAAACCAAGGGTGGCTGCTGCTAGTCTCAGGCTTGGGGCTGATAAGAAAAACATATGGCAAAGCCAAGACCAGATGCTGCTTGCTTAGGTCTTGCAAACCTAAGAAAGATTTCAGAAAAGTTTGCAGGATAAACTAAGACAGGTTGTATGTATGGAAAATCCACTGGAAGTGGTTTTGGTGAACCCAGACATTGGAAGGGGTAGGTTCTCAGGAAATCATCAGGGTGGAGTGACCAATGTTAACCAATTTGATGGCGACTCAAATATGGCAGCTGCCTGTGTGTACACAGCAATAGGGGAGAGGGCTCAACAAAGAAACAATGGATTCTGCCAGCACTTCTATCTGAGAAAAAGCCACTCTAGCCATCACCTGAAGCCAGACAACTCAGTTTCTTTCCATATGCCCATGTTGCCTTTTGAGCTGCTGCTCTAGCACTGGAGCTCAGAGCAAGTGAGTCGGTCAGCAAATTAAGTCTGTGCACACAGGCTCCTTAGGAGGAATGTCTATGACTTCAGTGGTTGTCCTGCATCTAACTCAGCCACAATTTCTGCTGGTTTTCACAGGCAGAAATTGTGGAAACGTCTATTCCTGTCACTGGAACCCTGGGCTGAGGAGCGCGGTGTGGGGCCGAGGCCCCACACTCTTCCATGGGGAGCTTTGCAGCTGAGATATTTTTCCTGATTCTTAACCGCTACATGCAGGTGTGAGACCAGCCCATTCTGCATCTCCATCCCTTCTACCAGTACATAGGTGGTCTCTCTGTGTGTCCTCAGTTGTAAGACTTCTGTTCAGTTAAACTTCAGGTGACTCTCAATGATGGCTGTTCTATAGTTTAGTTGTAATTTTGATGTGGTGTGAGAGGAGGCAAGCACAGTGTTTATCTCCTCCACTATCTTGATTGGAAGCTCCTATGCACTATTGCATTTAATTTTGGATATTATTAACTATTTTGTGTGCCCTGGCATAATTTCAATGTCTTTCTAAAGACTTTTTTCAAATTTTTTAATTAATATGGTTTCTCAGTGTATTAGAAAGTAGAGTACACTATTCAATTCTCTAGTGGCAATTTTAATGCTGACAAGATCTTACAGGTTCTGTATTGCTTTCACCAAGATATTTTACCTTAAATTTCATTAATCAACTTTGCAAATAAAATGTTTCCCTTGAGTGATATATTTATGTTAAAATTATATTGTATTTGATTTTAAAAGCAACTTAGTTAAGATAGACATCCTATATGAGATTTAAGCCTTACCTCCCAATAGAATCATGAAACAGAAAAATAATGAGTTGCATCTTACATAAGCTTTATTGCTACCTTAAAAATGACTCATATCTTCAGTTTAGGTTGAAATAACACATCCCCAAGGAGCAATTTGTTTCAACAAATTAGATTGGTTCTTCACATACAAAATTATTAAACATGAAGAAGAAAGTTATTGGACATTGTATGTCTTTTAAGAATAGTTTTTTTTTTTTTTGAACTAAGCTCAATTCACTGATTGAAAACAAAGATAATAATGAAAAAAAGAACAATACTACTTTTTTCTTTGAAACTTCTTGGGCTTTTTACTTTTTTTGATGTTATTTATAAGTCAGTGAAACTTAAAACTTGACCCAGTTTGATTCAGGAGTTCTTAAAATTAACAGCCATAGTGGCATAGTTATATGGTCAACTTTAATAAAAATTCATTTAGAGTCATAGTCACATCAATGACTAATATAGTAGGGATAAATGGTTTCACTTTTGTTTTGTTTCATTTCGAGGTGGAGAAGGCAGAAGTGCCACCTTTACATCTTTTATTTTCCATCATCCTTATTCCATCATAAAGGATGAAGTTTTAAAAATTCTGGAGAGCTTACCTACCAAAATTTTGGACTGACTGAAGTGAATAGAATGTTATTTATTTTTAAAGAAGGTTGAAATCATTGAATTGGTTAATTTAAATAAGTTAATTTGGAATGTATCTAACACATTTTTTGGCCTTTTATCTATATAATAGCTAAGACAAATACATAAATATTACAAAATGTTAGATCAGGAAGTAACATGGAGATATGCATAAATTGAAAGTTTTTCAGGAGTTATGCATAAACTCCTGAAAGTTTTCTCTGTAGAACCAACTTCTTTCTCAAACGTTCCCAACAAAGTTCATGTATCTTACTGGTAGTTTTCTCATATGTTCTAGTTTAGGACAGTTCCAGTTTGCACCTTATCTTTTGGTCTAATTATTAACAGCACCCTATTTTCTCTCTTTTATGTATCCTAGTTAATTATGTAGAATATATACATATATATTAGGCTTACTTACCTATTGCACTAAATATGGCCATATTTTTAACCCTAAAACTAACTATTGGTAGTTAATGGTATTCTTATAATTTCTTAGGCCAAATTTATGTGACCTATTCTAGAAGACAGAGGTGGAGTTAACTTCTTTCAAAGTACAGGGGCTGCATGAGAGAGGTATAGATAGCTGAATAAAAATAAGATATTTACCAAGAACACAGTTAAGTGCTTGATGTGAAGGTGATTACAATATTCACAACTCCTGTTCTTGCTCTCTTTAAATGGCCTAATATCTGTTCAATCTCTTGTCATTTCAATACCAAAGCACAACATATTTTTCTCTGTCAATGTGATTTGTCTCCCTGCTTGAGAGCAGTTATTGTGAAAATAATCTCTTTAATTGGTGATAGGTGTAAATATTTAGACAGTTCAGGAAGAGAAAAATAACCTTGCCTAACTGCAAAGGCTAAGATAGAATTCTAATAAAATGTGATCTTGCTACCCATTCACCTAATGTTTATTTTGCCTTTTATTATTCTGCTGAGAGGACTCTGAATGGACCTTTAACCTGTACTTGAGGTAAGGTCATCACCTCTTGATAGAGCTCTGCATTATTAGAGGGGCTTTCTTTAAATCTACCTGAAATATATTTTGAAGATAACATAATATTTTTAGTCTTATTCCATCTCTATATGTCCTACAGACAAACTCTAATTCTTTTTTTATACAAGAAGTCCTTGCAAATATTTGAGGGATGCTATGATATCTGCCGTGAATATGTTCTATCTTTCTCTTCCCTTCTTTTCTTTCCTCCTATCTTCCTTGTTTTCTCATACCAAAATAAACATTTACTTCTTCAAAAATTCCTCAATTGACAAAAATTCCACAATTTTCACCATATTGGTCACTTTTTAAATGCATTCCAACTTGTCACTAGTCTCCTATTATGTAATACCCAAAAGGAACTAAACATAAATTTTTAGCTACTATCTGATGACTCATTATGGCTATATGTTTTTACTAAAACAACCAAGAACGAATTAGTTATTTGGCAATCACAGCACAT
Source organism: Eidolon dupreanum (assembly GCA_028627145.1). Classification (NCBI taxonomy): domain Eukaryota; kingdom Metazoa; phylum Chordata; class Mammalia; order Chiroptera; family Pteropodidae; genus Eidolon; species Eidolon dupreanum. The sequence continues at coordinate 51,573,031 of CM053505.1, read as the reverse complement.
CTCTTGTCTCACAATGGAGTTCCCTCCTGATTAAATGTCTAAAAACTTGTTTACACATGTCATTTTAAAAGTGAGTTTTCTCTATCCTATACTAGTGACTCTGGGGTTCTGAATGCATGTACAGGAATTTATCTGAAAATTTATAATTTTAGCTGTATAAGAACTTTCTTGATGCTGATTTTATCACCCAGGATACTTGCTACTTTTTCTAGCATTTTGTCAGCTTAAAACTTGATAACCATGCCTCTTCAATCTCTGTTCAAGCAATCAGTATAACTGTAGGAAAAGTTGTTGTACTTTAACATGCCTTATGACATATCTCTCCATTTTACATTGAATAATCAGTATCTTTTAAATAAAATCATTCAGCCAGTTATAGGTCCACCTAATTTTATTAGCAAGTAGCACATATATTTCTATCCTGCACCCAAAGATATCTGAGACAGCTTGCCAAATGTCTTACTAAAGTACAGATACACTGTCTACAGAATTTCTTTCATCTCTCAGTCTAGTGACCCTGTTAAAAAGGGAAATAAGGGTTAGAAATGATTAAAAGATAAAGTTATTCTAATTTACCTTGGATCATTAAGCAGGCCTCAAGAAGAGCAGCTATAAATGAAATCAAGGAAATCAAGTTTAGTCAAAATTGGATAGCTATGACTGTAGACTATTAGCAGTCAACTCTTTTCTTATATAACACAGTATGAAAGGTGTTACTAGAATTCACAAAGGATTCCTCTTTACTAAGTCTCTCAGGGTCTAATTTCTTCACTAATTCCACTAGGAATGACTTTGATGATTAACATTTTCTCTGATTGTCTTCTACAAACTGAAAGAATTAAGTGAAACAACACGTTTAAGACAGTTCCCAAAGAACATCTAATAAATATAATTCTACATAAATAAGCTTGTTTATTTTCACTCTCAGGGTCTTCTGATACCATAGAAAAACAGAAAGTACACATGCAGACGGAAGTGCTTTAATAAAAATCCATGTTGTAAAAATGGGTTCATGTGCTTTTCAATGTTTATCTTCTGTTTGTCATTGCTCTTGTTAATAACCTCTTCCTGGGTAACAGAAAAATGTTTTGGCAATGACCCAGGGTATTCTGTACAGATGTCATAGTTAATTTAGAGAAATATTAGATTTTTCACATTTTCTGGCAGCAGAGGTTGTTCAGTATAAATGCTTTTATCAGTACTAAATATTCTCTGTGGGTATGCATTAGCCAGTAGATAACCTAGATAAAATATAGCTCATCTAGTTAAGGCTAGCAAGAGAGTGATTGCTTTACCAAGCCATTTTTAAATAACTTGTTTCTTCTGTCTTTGACCCTCTCTTTAGAGATTTTTCTTTGTTCATTTTATATGCTATTAGCTGTTGAAGTGGAAGAGAGCATCACTCCTTTTACTCTATGTTCAAAATATGGAAAATCTTGTTTTTTCTTTTCTACTGATTTGTCTCTAAATGTTTGTATTCATTTCCTTAGATTTACCTTTCCTTGATACCACTTGAGCCTCTCCATGAGTTCATATTGCAGCTCCTTGTATACATTTCTATTATGCCAAGTATTGATTTACTCTTTCATTGTGATATGCAATGCCTTTCTACCTATTTTATAATTTCTAATCTGTACATTATTAGGCATTAAAATTTTTTAAAAAATATTTGGTTTTCATTTTAACTTTTTTCTCTACAGATATTTGATTCATTATTTTCATTCACTTGCTTATTATTTCAACAAACTACAAGGGAATAAGTTAATTGCTAAAATAGAGGCATAAGTTCTTGCTTTATAAAAAGGGCATTATTGACATTCCTGGGTCATCAGGAAAGGCTTCCCAGAGGAGGAGTGTTTGTGCCCAGACTAAAGGGATGGATAAGGCTTTACAAGTATAAAGACATGGACGAAATGGAAGGCAGAGGAAATACTATATGTAGGGGCAGGTAGACATGAGGCAGGATAGTATGTGTAAATCATGAAAAGCTTTATATTTTAGTGATCGTGTAGAACACAGAACCATTCTGAAAAGAGAGTGACATGATTAAGGTTTTGTATGAAAAGTACCATTCTGCAGAGAGTTTGGAGGTTATGTTGGAGAGTGTGAAAATGGAAAGCAAGAAAGGAATTATTGAAATAATTCAAGTGAGAGATGATGAGGACTTTACCTAAGGCAATGGCAGTAGAGTTGGAGATAATAGGGTAAGTACAAGAGAAATGCAGAACTCAGTGATTGATTGTGTGCCAGGGGATACTTGAGAAGGAAGAATATAGGATTACTCTAGTTTCTGGCTTAGGTGACAAGGTGGATAATAATGCAATTCAACAGGACAGGAAGTATATAAAGGGAAGACAGAGTGAGAAAAGATGAAAAATTTAGATTTAGAGATGTTCGTTATGAGAGGGCATTGGGACAAGCGGGGGTGGGGGAGATGTTAATTAGAATTAAAGCTTAGGAGAGAAAACTTTGAATTTTAGATGTAGATGTGGGAATCATTAGCATAAACATGATAGCTGAAACCGAAGAGTGTATTTGAGATTGCTAGGGCTTAATGTCTGTAATCAAAACAAAACAAAACAAAACAAAATAAAACAAAACAAAAAATAAGAAATGAGGATAGTGTCCTGGGGAATTTGCCAGAGTACACAGCAAAGTTATTCTTAAATCCTTGATCATGTTAGTGGGTCTCTAATTATCTGTTTATCATTATAGTAAATTTCATTAAAAATTTAAAAACAGTTGACTGTATATCTCAGAGTTCCATCAGTTTTGCTAACATTTAAGAACTTTTTGTCTTAAAAAAAATTGTTTAAATTTTATTATATTCTTAGTGAGTTGGGTATACCTTTCTCCTCAGATTTTTGGATAACCCTTATTTAATATTTAAATTAAAATGGCTAAGCTCTTCATCTCAATATCTAAAGATTCTTATGAGATTCATTTTTGTTAATTACTTCTTATTCTCCATGCTTCTGAATTTTCAATATATTTCTGTTTGCCTCTTATTTCTCTTTCCTTTTCTCTCAGTTATAAGTACTTAAATGTAGAATATTGTCCTTTTTCCCTGGTTTCTTCAAAGTCCTTCACATACATTAGTTGTGTATAGTACGCATTTACTCAAGATTCATTTGGATAATAGATGGGAATTTTTATCACAAAACCACACAGCAGAGAAGTAAGATTGAATAGTGGAGGTCTTTGTTCTTAAAAATTATTTGCTTTTAGCAACCACAGGGAATATTGTTGGCTGACTTTTTTCCTCGAAACTCCTGGTCTCTTTCCACATTTTTGGCTCACTCCCTACCCACGTGTACTGATTAAGACATAAGTTCTAGAGCCCTATTGCCTCAGTTTGAATTCTCGTTTCACCATTTACCTGTGGTCTGATTTTAGGAAAATTATCTAATATCTGAAATGCATATATTACTTTTTTCATAGGGTTGTACTGAGGATTAAATGACCTAATATATGTAAAGTGTTTAGAATGATGCCTGGCAGATGCTCAATATAATGTTAGCTATTATTATTTTTATTATTATTATTGCCTTACCACTTACCTCTGATTCCTACCATCGCCTTCCTACTAAGTCCTGTCCCTATCTAAAATTCCAAATCCCTACAAACTTTTTATGAAAAATAACTCAGTTCCATGTTTGTTTAAAAAAATCCTTAGAATGACAATAACTGGATCAAAATGTCTAGTAGACATAGATAAAAAGCATATATATATAATTGTCAAGCACTCTTCCCAGTAGGAAATCTTATAAATGTTTTATAATTTGTAGATAGTTTGTTGTTACAGAAAATATGTCTAAAATATTCTTGATCTAAGAGAAGTCAGTTTTTATCTGTAAACAAAGAATTGTCTCTTAAATAAAAAATGGAAAAACTAAGAAGAAGAAAAAATGTTCTCTTTATGTTGAATAGGTTAACAACTGTAAAATGCAGTTTTGCCACATTTTCCACCTTCGGAAACTCTTATCTTTTCTCTGTCCTGTGTGATATTTGACCTAATTTCACTTATTAAAATGCATGTTGCTTGTTTAGGCGTAGTATGAAAGTGGGAGTGTTCAAAGAGACTTGTCTCCATGATGCCATTTACTAAGGTTTTCCAATATGTGACAAATATATTTTGCTCAAACTAATATACAAATCACATCTCACAATTTTTCTTTTCATTTAAAGGAAATTTCCAGGGAGAAGAAGAAAAATGTGATAAAAATAACACACTCTCACCTGAAACTAATGTAAAATAATGTTGAATGGCAACTGTAATCGAAAAAAAATGTAGCACAATTTTCCTTAACATATCTCCTTATCATAACCCAGATGTTATGATGTTTGTCTTCGATTTTAGCAATTGAAGATAGTATTATTCAACAATAAACACTTCTTTTATATCTGGTTTTTGGTGAATGAGTAATTTAAAATTATATCAAACTGCTATTAAGAGAGAAAATGACATAGTGAAAAATGCCCAGCTTTGTAGTCAGACTTGCCTTTGAAGATGAACTCTATCACTCACTGTGTGCTCTTCGGCAAGTTAGTTGATTATTCTAGCCTTCAGTTTCTTCATCTGTGAAGCAGAGATAATATTACATACTGCAAAACTTTTGTAAGGATTACTATAATGTATATAAAATACACAGCATAATTGCAAGACCATACAGGATGCTGCAAAAATGCTAGCTGTATCATAATGAATAATAATTTGTTTGAAAATATTTCTTTAATACCTTCCATATGCTGAGTATTGAGTGCACTTACAAGATAGATAGTGATGAATAATTAGATATGGGCCCTACTTTCTTAGAAAGTAATGATTATTATTGTCATTATAATTAACTCCCATATTTAGATTACAGTTTTCATAGGCTAGGAGTAAAAGAAATATGCATAACAGTAATATTTATAATGAGCATAGCTTTTTCTTGATTCTGAAGTATTTAAAATACTTTAGGACCATAGTTTCAATTACTAACTCTATTTAATAATTATGGAAATGTTTTTAACATTTATTTTTATTAATATAATTGGAGTGACATTAGTTAATACAATCATATAGGTTTTAAGTGTACAATTCAATAATATGTCATATGTATGTTGTATTGTTTATTCATCACCATATGCATAACACCCTTTACCTCTATCTACATCATCCTTCCTCCCTTCCCACCGGTAACCATTAATCTGCTGTCTGTGTCCATGAATCTCTGTTTATTTGTCATGTTTGTTTCTTGCTTTCAGATTTATATTTCACATATAAGTGAAATCATATGGTTCTCAACTTTTTCTGACTTATTTCACTTACCATGATAAGTTCAGCATCCACCCATGTTGTCACAAATGGCAGTATTTCATCTTTTCTTATGGCTGAGTAATATTCCATTGTATATTTGTACCACCTCTTCTTTATCCAATCATCTACTGGAGGGCACTTCAGTTGTTTTCATGTTTTGCTCACCATGAATAATGCTGCAATGAACAACGGGGTGCATATATCTTTGCAGATAAATGTTTGTAAGTTTTGGGGTTAGATACCCAGAAGAAGGATTGCTGGATCATATGATAATTCAACTCTTAGATGTTTGAGGAAACTCCATACTGTTTTCCTTAGTGGCTATATCAATTTACATTCTCACCAACAGTGTATGAAGGTTGCTTTTTTGACACAACCTCTCCAGCACTTGTGACTACTTGTCCTGTTGATGATAGCAATTCTAACAGCTGTGACATAGTATCTCATTGTGGTTTTGATTTGCATTTTGCTAATAGCTAGTGATGCTGAACATTTTTTTTTTAACATATATCTGTTGGCCATTTGTATGTCTTCTTGAGAGAACTGTCTGTTCGGGTCCTCTGCCCATTTTTAATTGGATTGTTTGCTTTTCTTGTTGAGTTGTATGAGTTCTTTGTATATTTTAGATATTAGGCCCTTATTTCAGGCATTGTTTGCAAATAACTTCTCCCATTCCAATGGTCGCTTCTTTTATTTGTTGAAGGTTTCTTTTGCTGTGCAGAAGCTTTTTAGTTTGATATAGTCCCATTCATTCATTTTTGCTTTGACTTCCTTTGCTTTTGAAGTCAAATTCATAAAAGTCCTTTCTAAATCCAAAGTCCATGAGTTTAGTGCCTATATTTTCTTCTATGTGTTTTATTGTTTCAGGTCTTATATTTAGGTGTTTGATCCACTTTGAATTGATTGGGGTGTATGTGATAGATAGCATGTCTAGTTTTGTTCTTTTGCAAGTGACTTTCCAATTTTTCCAGCACCATTTATTTAAGAGGGTTCCTTTCTCCATTGCATGTTTTTTGTCTCCTTTGTCAAAAATGATTTGCCCATTTATATGTGAGTTCATTTCTGGACTCTCAATTCTGTTCCAGTGATTTGTGTGTCTGTTTTTCTGCCAATTCCATGATGTTTTTTTAATTGTCACTTTGTAGTATAATTTGAAATTAGGCAGAGTAATACTTGCAGCCTTATTCTTTTTTCTCAAGATTGCTTTAGTTATTTGAGGTCTTTTGTGCTTCCATGCAAATCTAATAATTTCTTATTTAATTTCTTTAAAAAATGCTATTGGGATTTTGATGGGGATTGCATTAAGTCTGTATAATGCTTTAAGGAATAAGGTCATTTTAACTATGTTAATTCTTCCAATCCATGAACATAAAATATCTTTCCATTTCTTTGCATCTTCTTTAATTTCTTTTAATAAAGTCTTATATTTTTCAGTGTATAGGTCCTTCACATACTTTGTTAGGTTGAGTCCTAGCTTTTTATTCATTTTGCTGCAATTTCAAAAGAAATTAATTTTTATATTTTTTTTCCTAAAAACTTATTATTGGACTATAGAAACACTATGGATTTTTGTACATTAATTTTATATCCTGAGACTTTACTGTACTGGTTTATTGTTTCTAATAGTTTTTTTTAAAGCCTTTAAAGTTTTTTATATAGAGAATCATGTCATCTGCAAAATGTGACAGACTTCTTCACTTCCTATCTGGATGCCTTTTATTTCTTTCTATTGCCTGACTGCTCTAGCTAGGACTTCTAACACTGTAGAGGTTACAGTGGACAGATTTTTAGTTTTTCACTATTAAGTATGATGTTAGCAGAGAATTTGTCATGTATAACTTCTATTGTATTGAGGTACTTTCCTTCTATACCTATTTATTGAGTATTTTAATCATAAATGGATGCTGTATCTTCTAAAATGCTTTCTCTACATTGATTGATATGATTGTATAATTTTTATCCTTTTATCTTTATGGGGTGTATCACATTAATTGATTTGCCTATGTTAAACCATCCCTGTACCCCTGAGTTAAAGCCCACTTGATCATGGTGTATAATCTTTTTAAATTGTGATTTTATTTGGGTTTCTGGTATTTTGTTTACAATTTTTTGCATTTGTATTCATCAGCGATATTGGTCTACAGTTTTTTTGTGTGTGTGTCTGTTATCTTTACCAGATATTGGTATTAAGGTACTGTTGGTCTCATAAAATGAGTTAAGAAGTATTGATTTTTCTTTAATTTTCTTTGGAAAAGTTCGAGAAGAATGGGTATTAAATCTTTGAATGTTTGGTAGAATTCCCTGGTCTTAAACTTTTATTTTTTAGGAGGTTTTTGATTATTGTTTCAATTTCCATATGGTTCATTGGTCTATTTAAATGTTCCAGTTCTTTATGATTCAGTCTAGGAGCAATGCATATTTCTAAAAACTTGTGCATTTCTTCTAGATTATTGAATTTGGTGGCATATAATGTTACATAGTATTCTTATATGATCCTTTGTATTTCGGTGGTATCTGTCATAACTTCTCTTTCATTTCTGATTTTGATTTTTTTGTTTTTTTTTTCTTTTTTTCCTTAATGAGTCTAGCGAGGAGTTTATCATTTTTTTTAATCTTTTCAAATTATCAGCTCTTTGTTGCTTTAATTTTTCTATTGTCTTTACTCTCAATTTTGTTTGATTCTGCTCTTAGTTTGATGATTTCCTTCCTTCTACTGTCTTTTGGCTTCATTTGTTTTTCTTTTTTTATTTTTCTAGTTTTTTTTTTTTTTTTATGAAGTAATGTTAGGTTGTTAATTTGGGATCTTTTTTGTTTATTGAGGTAGGTCTATAATGACATGAACTTTTCTCATTACCACTTTTGCAGTGTCTCAAAGTTTCGATATGCTGTACTTTTATTCTGTTTGTTTCTATATATCTCTTGAACTCTCTGTTTATTTCTATTACAACCCAGTCACTTTTTAGTAGTATGTTGGTTAATCTCTACATATTTGTGGTTCTTCCAGCTTTCTTTTACAGTTGATCTCCAGTTTCAAAGCATTATGGTCAAAAAATATGCTTGGTATAATTTCAATCTTGTTAAATTTCTTGAAACTAGTTTTGTATCCCAACATATGCTCCATCTTTGAGAATGTTCCATGTGCACTAAGGAATAATGTATAAGCTGGCATTTTTAAATGAAGGCTCTGTAAATGCCAATTATGTCCAGTTGGTATAATAAATCATTTAAGGTTGATATTTTCTTATTGCTTATCTGTTTGGATAATCTATCCATAGCAGACAAAGGAGTATTTAGGTCTCTTGCTATAATTGTGTTTTTGTCAGTAGTTACTTTACATATTTTAGTGTTCTTTGGTTGGTAGCATATATATTGATAAGTGTTAGGTCCTCTTGATGTATGGTTTTCTTATTATTTTGAAGTGTCCATCATTGTCTCTCTTTACCCATTTTATCTAGAAGTCTATTTTATCAGATTTAAGTATGGCTACACCCACTTTTCTCTGGATGCCACTTGCTTGAAGTTTCTTTTTTTACATTTTTACTTTGAGTCTATATTTGTCCTTACAAATAAAATGTACCTCTTGAAGGCAGTATATGGTCATTTTTGGTTTTGTTTTGTTTTTTCATTCAGTCTGCTCCTTTGTGCTTTTTTATTGGTGAGTTCATTTCATTTACATTTAGGATGATTATTGAAATATGAGGTTTTCTATAGCCATTTTTTCTCTTATTTTCTGGTAAGTCAATGTCTTTGTTGTTTTTTTGTTTGTTTGTTTTTGTTTTTGTGTTTCTGCCTGTTATTTTAATTTGCTGATGTTCTATGATTTTTCTGTCTTTTCCCAATTGGTTTATGTTATGTGTCTTAGTTCTGAATTTTTATTTGTGGTTACCATTCAGTTTATGTAAAGGAAAGTCATATCTATTTGCAAATTCAGAGCTTTACATCATCTCCTTTTCTGTTTTCATTTTCTCAAATTATTCCTGTTTATGCTGTATGTTGATTTTTAGCTTGCAGTAGCTGTTGTCTTATCTTTTTAACTGTTTTTTTTTATACCTTTAGTCATTATGTAATATTTAAGCTTATGATAGCCTGTTCTTAATAAAAGTTGAATTTTCTGTTACCATGTGCCTATTAGTCATCCTACTCCTAGTTATGTATTTGCTGTCCTTTTGTTTCTGGTGGAATGACCTGACATTTTTCAGTATTTCCTGTAATGCAGATCTTGCAGTAGAAAATTTTCTCAGTTTCTCTATGTCTGAAAATGTCTTTATTTCTTCATCACATCTAAAGGAGAACTTTGTTAGATATATTATTCTTGGCTGGTAATTTCTCTCTTTCAATAGTTTGTAATGTTTGTGCTGAAAAACAATAATCTGATGGATTTTTTCTTTATAAGCCACTATCTTCTCTGGCTGCCTAGGGAATTCTTTCTTTGTCATTAATTTTTGACAAATTTAAATATCACGTGTATTGGAGTAGGCCTTTTGGGGTTCAGATAATTGGGTGTTCTGTTTGATTCTTGGATTTGAGGATCTAGTTTTTTCCATAGATTTGGGAAGTTCTTGTTAACTATTTGTTTGAATATGCTGTATATTCTTTTCCTCTCTCTTCCTGATATACCCATTATTCTTATGCCGCTTTTTCTATTAGTGTCAGATAATTCTTGTTGAGTTCTTTTTTTTCTCTCCCTCAATTCTCTCTCTTCTTTTTCCTGAATCATGTCTACATTCTGTCTTCAATATTAGTAATTCTTTCCTCCATCTTTTCAGCTCTACTTTTTAAGTTTGCTATTTCATTCTTCATCTCTTTAAATATGTTATTCATCTCCACAAGTTCTATTGGTCCTTTTTTAGAGTTTCAACCTTCTTGGCCAAGCATTTCTGTTCATTTTTTTTAAGTTCGCCAAATTATCGATCAGAGTTTTCTTGCATCTCATTGAGTTTTTCCTGAAGTGCAATCTTGAAGTCTCTGTCATTGGAATCATTTTTTTTATATCTTTTAGCTTATTTTCTGAAAATTTTTATATATTTTTTCTGAGCTGCGTTGTTACCTTGGGTGTTCATGATGTTCAATGGACTAAATTTATTTGCCTAGGCATTAATGGGAATATATTATGCTTTTTTTTGTTAATGGAAAATTTATTATATAGTATATAGCAATCTCTTTTAGCAGATTGATAAGAAGGGTTTTTCTTTTGATTTTAAGTAGGTGGTACCCAAGCCCCCTGCACTGCCCAACCCTCCTGGAACTCTGCTTTGAGTTTAAAAATGTCCTTTATTCTCTAGGAGGTATGTATCTTTTCTGTGACCAGATTGCCTTGGCTCCAAGGTCCCACTGGTGAATGTGAAAGGTGACTGGGGTCCAGACCTCTGAAAAGCCCCTGAAGTCTGGGCACTGCTCCAACAGTCAAATGCAATGCTCTGTTGCTTCCTTCTGCATCAGCCTGACTAGATGGAGGTGGAGTGGGTTGGGAGAGGCCAGAAGTATGTCTTTGGCTGTTTTTCTTCCAATAATGCTGGTCCTCAAGTTTCAAATGTCTTGCTTCTATATCTCCACTCTTTTCACTGGGACTGGCTGCCATGTGTGTTCAGTTCTAACTGCTGTAGTTTCCCCTCGTGTTTGGTGGCTTGCTCTGGTAGGGTATGGGGGACACACTTTGGGATGGTGGGAGGTGGCAGTCAGTCTATGTGACTCAGCTTTCTGCCTGGCAATGGGAGTTGCTAAGGCACAACTGTCGCCCCTTCGCATTCGGTCTCTGCCCTATCTCTGCCCCCATAACTGGGCTCCGCTGCATGTAATATGCTGATCACTCAGGCAGAACTGTTCAGTGCTTCAGAGAGTGAGAACAGCCACCAAACTCCCCCTGCCCACTTCTTTCAGGGAGCTCTGGTCTGCATCTGCAACACCAGTCTCCAGCAGTCTTATTCCCCTCCTTTTTCTCTCTCCTTTCTCTCTGGATTTAACTACTTTCAGATGCTCTGATGTTCAGATCTCTCAGTCATGTCTGTGTATTAACTGGGTATTATCCGTTGTCTGTTGGATTGTAATTGTTCAGTTTGATGTAATTTTAAGGGGAGAGTTAAGGGGATGTTGTAGTCGTCAGCCCCCAAAAGACACACGGACCACCAGAACTCAGTGAATTATAGGAAAAACACTCTTTATTCAGCCAGCTGGGTCTGCCAGGGGTACGCAGACCCCAAATTAAGCAGCCCTGAAATGTAGAAGTATAAGGTTTTTAAGCCCCAAATCCCATTCTTCACTCTGTCTGAACACAAAGGTCTATTTTTCTTCTATTCGCTACCTGTTGACCCACAGGTTGGATGTGCAAGCGGGAGTACAGAAACAGAAAGCTTATTGTTAGAATGTTATGTTCCCATGGCAATAGCCATGTTTCCATGAGTGATAGCCAAGCAGTAATTTTCTGCAAGTAATAAATTTCTAGCAGTCATTTTTCAGCCAACACATTCCCCACTGGCCGTAGCAGGCAAACGAATCTTTGATTCTTCATGCAGAATTTGCTCATACTATTCTGTAATACTAAAAGTGTAATAGAATTAATTATTTTCATTATATATGCAAACAAGAAATTAAGAAAACATGGGCCAAAAGTTAACAAGAGGAAGAGGATGATTAAAGGTCCAGCTACAGCAGATAGAAGGATTGTTAGCTATGGTGACCAATTGAACATCCTATGAAACCAGTTATTTGACTCTAGTCTCTGTTTTTCCCTGGCATCTAAATTTCTCTGTACTAGTCATAACCTTTTTTCTAATTATTCCAGAGCTATTGGCATAGAAGCAACAGGTTTCACCTAGAGTCATACATAATCTATCTTGTTCTAAGAATAATAAATATAAACTTCTTCTATTTTGGAGGACTACTTCTGTTAGTGAATCAAATTGAAGTTCTAGCCTGCTGAGCTCAGTTAAATTTAGGGTAGTTCCTACCCCGACATAGTAAAGGGGTTTTAGGTTTAGGCACAACCAGCAATCTTGTCCTATATCCTATGTCTTATTTAAGACCTTGTGTATTGTTGTTAGCAAAGTTATTATTGCTCCTTCTGGTTCTGGTTGTGGCTGGTCGAATGCCTGGGCTAAAGAGGAAAAAAAAAGAAGAAACAGAGGGTTAGACTTATGTATGTTCAAGTCTTAGTCTTAAGGTCTCGTCTTCCTGAGCTGTCTACTCTCGTGCCGCCTTCATGTGGGAGTGATGAATCCATGATGGGATGCCGTCTACTTTAACTGCAGTGAGCGTTGTCAGGTAGACAGTGAAAGGTCCTTTCCATTTGGGTTCTAGTCCATTGGAAGTGAACTTCCAGATCTATACAGAGTCCCCAAGCTGAAATTGATGTGGAGCTGAGTGGACGGCATGAACCCGGGACCAAATCTCTTTCTGTACTTTGAAGGGCCTGTAAAGACTTAAGTAAGACAAGGTTATGCAGTTCTGCCTTTTTCTCATCTTCTATTCTAGGTATTAAAGACGGTGGTTTTCCAAAGAAAATTTTAAATGGGGTGAATCCATTAATATACGGAGTATACCTGGCTCAGAGAAGAGCAAAGGAAAGAAGTTCTACCCAGGTCCCACCAGTTTCTAATCCTAACTTGACTAATGTCTCTTTTAGGGTCCGGTACATTTGCTCTACCTGGCCCGAACTTTGGGGCCAGTAGGCACAGTGGAGTTTCCATTGCAAATTTAGGTAGCTAGCCAATTGTTGTGATACCTTTGCTACAAAGGCTGGCCCGTTATCTGGCCTTAAAGTTCCAGGGAGACTAAATTGAGGGAGGATTTCTTGTAGTAGTTTCTTAGTAACTACTAAGGCAGTCTCTTTCCTGGTGGGGAAGGCCTATACCCATCCTGAAAAGGTGTCTATAAAAATGAGTAAATATTTGTAACCCCCCACAGTTGGGGTTACCTCAGTGAAATCAACTCCCCAGTGGTCCCCAGATAAGTTACTCTTTCCCTATGTCTAGGTTCTTCTATCTTCCCTTTCTCTGTATTAACTTGGGCACAAGCTGAGCATCATGAGGCAATCTCCTCTGTGATTTTTCTCTCTTCTAACAAGTGAAAGTAGGGGTCCAAAGCTTGGAGCATCTCAGTTTGCCCTAGGTGTGTGGTCTGGTGTAGCTGGTAGAGGAGAGTCCTTCCAAGGGCCTGCAAGAGCCTGATTTTTCAATCTGGAGTTGTCCACCACTACTGCTGGTTTCTAGTGGCTCCCTTATCTTGAGATGGGGGCAGTTCCGGGTAAGGGACAACGGTCAATAGATGCGGTGGGGGCCCCACTGGCCTTGTAGTCCCTGTTCTTGCCTCTGCATCGGCTGGTCGGTCTCCCTCAGCCTCAGGACTATTCCGTTTTTGATGCCCTTTACAAAGAACAATAGCAAGAGCCTTATGCATCTATATGGCTTCAAGTAAGGCTAAGATTTCCTTCTTGTTCTTAATGTCCTTCCCAGCTGAAGTCAGAAGCCTTCTTTCCTTGTAGATGACTCTGTGTACCTGTGCAGTAGCAAAGGCGTATCGGCTGTCAGTATATATTGTGACTGCCTTGTCCTTTCCAAATCTTAGTGCCTCAGTGAGGGTGATGAGTTTTGTCTTTTTAGCAGATGTCCCATGGGGAAGAGCCTGTGACCAGATAGTGTCAGTGTTATGACCGCTGCCCCAGCATACCTCCTTCTTTTCTGTGTGAAACTGCTCCCGTCCGTGAACATAACTTCATCAGCTTCAGGCAGAGAGGAGTCTTTGAGGTCTGGCTGCGAGGAACATACGGCGTCAGTGAAATCTGTGTAGTCATGAACGGGGATCTCGGGCTCTGGGTCTGGCAACAGATTGGCTGGGTTGATGACAGTAGCTTTGGATTTTAGCCATATGTTTGGGGTCATCCGGTGCCTCCCTGTTGTTGAACACCTTCTGGGCTATCTCAACAAGTTGGGACAGGTTTATCCCTGTAAAACCTTCTAATTTCTGTAATTTACACAGGATATCGGGGCTGCCTGAGTAGCAAAGGCTATATTAATTGTCTGCTGGTTCTCAGGGGCCTCAGGATCAATGGGGGTGTATACCCAGTATGCCTCATTCAAGAAATGCTCCAAGGGATTCTCGAGGTCCCTCCTTGTATAACTTCAGTTACTTTAGAAAGGTTAGTTGGCTGATGAGCAGCCATCCTAATTTCCCCAATTAAAATCTGGTGGTACCGATCTAATGCCTTCCTCCCCACCTGAGAATTGTGTCCCCAGTCTGGACGGGTGGAGGGAAATTCTTCCTCAATCTGTTCCCCTGCTTCCTCAATTTTCCTCCCTCCTACAGCTATCTGTTGTGCTTCAGTTCGAATGTGTCCGTGTTCTTCTGAGATCAAGGGGGTAATTAAAAGCTGTTGGCAATCATCCCAGGTGGGGTAGTGAGTCTGAAAGACACTTTCTAAGAGTCCCATTAGTGCCTGGGGTTTCTCAGAGTAAGGCAGATTCTACGTCTTTCAGTTGTACAGGTCACTAGTTGAAAAAGGCATGTAAACCATAAAGGGCCTGTCAGTGTGCTGCCCCTGGGGTGGCGCTTCTTGCAAGGGGAGAATGCCCGGGGTGTTGGTATTGGCTGGTGCCCTACCCAGAGCGGGAGCAGGAGGCCCATAGGGGTTACCTGTCCATATCCGAGGAGGTGAGGCAGTGCTATTGGGCCTCTGTTGTCCTGGATTATAGGGTGGGGGAAGGTCATCGTCCTCCAGTGGAAATTGGAGGACTGAGGGACAGGGCTGTCTTGGAGATTCAGTTGTTGCGTGTTTCGGGGAACCCACAACAAAAACTCACAAACCCAGAGAAAGAACACACCAGCGGAGCCAAGGAGGGGGTTCTGAACAAGATTTAACCATTGATCAATGTAGGGAAACTGATCAAGATGTCCCGGGTCTCCTGTGACAATTTTTCAAGCATTCCTCATCAAACCCTTGTCAAAGGAGCCCTCTGGAGGCCAGTTTACACCAAAAGATGGCCACTCAACTTCACACAATGTTTTTAGTCTGCTTGGAGAAAACTTTATGTCATAATCAGCTTTCTCTACAAACCCTTCTTTGAAATGTCACAGGAGAAACCCCAAGGGTGTCTTCTGTGAACTCAGGTTTCCCCCCATCTCTTGCACAGAAAACATAAAACAGAAAACACAAAACAGACACTCAAACAAGAACAATTACTGAGGTGTAGGTGGACCCAGAGGAGTCCGCCACCTACAACTTAGACAGGACCAGAGACAATAAACAAAACTCAACAATAGGGCACAGGAGGCGGCATCCCATGGCCTGGCCATGGTCCAGGAGATGTGACTGCGTCCAGTCTCTCCACGGACCCCCAATGACCAGTCAAAAGAACCAGAAAGGTACCTTTAATCCAGACGCTGAGGCCTTGGAGATTCCAGATTCCAGTCGGGGCCAGGAACAAAGAGTGTGTCCTGAAATTTGCATCTTTGATGATTGCATTAACCCCGTCACAACATTCAAGAGCCCTGGAACGTCTCAGGTTGGCCACCTCTTTGAATCTGTAACACAGACAGCAACCGCTTCGGAGGTTGGTCTGGTCTTAGATCTCAGGGCCACTCCCTGAGATCTCTCTGGGGCCTCCAAATGTTGTAGCTACCAGCCCCCAAAAGACACATGGATTACCAGAACTCAGTGAATTATAGGAAAAACACTCTTTATTCAGCCAGCTGGGTCTGCCAGGGGTACGCAGACCCCAAATTAAGCAGCCCCGAAATGTAGAAGTACAGGGTTTTTAAGCCTGAAATCCTATTCTTCATTCTGTCTGAACACAAAGGTCTATTTTTCTTCTATTCACTACCTGTTGACTCACAGGTCGGGTATGCAAGCAGTAGTACAGAAGCAGAAAACTTATTGTTAGAATGTTATGTTCCCATGGCGATAGCCATGTTTCCATGGGTGATAGCCAAGCAGTAATTTTCTGCAAGTAATAAATTTCTAGCAGTCATTTTACAACCACCACAGGGAGATCCCTCATGCCACCATGTTTTTGATCAATATTAACTTTTGAATGTCCTGATCATGGAAATGTAGAAGTTTTAAGAGTTTGAAATGATTTTGTACCAATTTTAAGGCCCATACTGGAAATAGATTTTCAAAAAAAAAATAAATAAACTTTTGCCAATGTGTTTTGAAATATAGAGTGAAACATTTTCAAAATATTTTAACTTTCTAATATTTTGGATTTTAGATAAGTTGTATACCTATGGGATTAACAATTATTACTTTCCACAGAAAGAAAATAACATCAATTTTTGAATAACTCTATTAAGTTTAAACATTATTTATGTTTCTCAAAGACTCTCTCATATATATATATATATATATATATATATATATATATATATATACACACACATACATACATACATACATATACACACACACACACATATAGCAACTAATCATTTAAAATATGTTTAAGGACTTCTGAAAATATATTTTTTTCTAAGTTTGAGAAAGCAAGTGATAAACTTATTAAGTGAAATAAAATAGCTAAGATTTTTAAGTTTCTACTTTTTTCAGTTCTTGTATTAAGTAATTTATATCAATTTAATCCCTTTATTCAAAATTCAAGGCAACTTATCAAATAATACTTTTAATGTTTCAATTTTATACTTATTACCCAAATATGTTTTATAAATATCAGGCACTTTTTTTGGTATTTATGCTGAGATGTCTTACAATCACATGAAAAAATCATGAATAAAATAAGTTTTGAATAAGTGGGGAAGAGGTAGAAATCACCTTTTTAGAGGATAAGATTTGTAGACTCCATATTGTGGGACAGAAATGTGATTTAAGCCTTGAAGGACAAATTTGACTTTATTAGATAAAGAAAGTGAGGCTTTTTGCATTGAGAAATCACATGAACAAATACGTAAACATAAAAATTGCAAAGCTACAGTTTGGATGATGTAGTGTAGTATTTGTATTTTGGAGTAATGGGGGTTTATGTTGGAAATAAATGCTTGAATGAGAACATAGATGACCCTGGATACTAAAGAAAGGAGTTAGACTTTTGCCTACAGAATATATTTATTTTTAATTTAAAGAACAGGATAGCATAATATTAACTAATTTTGAGGAAACAATTTCATAGAGATAAACAATGATCTGTCAATGTAAGACATGTCCAAACATGTATTTTTATGAGTTTATTTGAGCTAAACTGACAACATAGGCAAGAGAGAACAAGATTTCAATGCTCTAGAGAATAACAGTTTTGTAATTTATTTTATGCATTTGAGATTAAGGAGGGAACTTAAAGAAGATTACATGATGGTGAGAGAAAGCAAGGTAGAGATTGGATTACAGAATAGTTAAACTCATGATTTAGAAGGAGGGATCTGAAAGGGTGGTTAGGCATTAAAAAAAGAATTCTGAAAGGGAGCATTTCAAAGGTGTGTTAAGCTAAATGCACAGAAACAATAGACAGGGTTTGCTAATAGCAAAAAGATAAGCCTTTTAGGAAAGAAGTTATACACCTGGGTGTGACTACCTACCATGATCTGCCCAGTTAGGAATTTATAATTAGATCACCCTGTGAGGTCTCTTTCCAAAAAATCCTTTTTTTAATCCACATATCCAAGTTAATTGCTTACTTTAATAGTTAAACTTGAAGAAATGAAGTCCTAAATCAAGTAGGTGAACATGAAAATAGAAAAGAAAGACAAACCTTATGGTAGGAAAATAGGGTGAGCTTCTTAGCTGAGTAGGAGTAGGAAGCAAATCTGAGACGGTGCCAATGTTCAGTGCCCTAGTGTCTGAATGAAATCCTTAAGCAAAATAATAAATTAAAATGTCACCACTGGGAGACATCTAAGTCCATCGTTGTCTCAGTGGTACTGGGGGCCTCGGTCCTTTCCGCAAATGCAGTAAAGAATTACAGATCAGCAAAGGTTAGGAAAAGTAAGATTTCTTTAAGTAAGTTTCAAGAAAGAAATAGGCTACACCAGAGAGGGCTGCAGCCCTGTAGAAGTGGAGAAGTCTGTCATATCTGGGCTTTAATAGGTGGTTACCAGTGTGGTGCTTGCTGATTGCTTGCTGATTGATGTATAAGTTCATTTCAATTTATAGTTGGCTCTTATGTAACTTACTGTCAACTGTGCATGCACCTTCCTAGAATTCAGTCTGTTATAATTAGATTCATGAACTTCTGGGCATATACATAACATTATAATACTGGTATAATGAGGCTGAGGTGAAAAGAAGTTCAGGTACTCTTTACTGCATATGCGTTTGTAGCTGGCCTAAACTAGTTGGTATGCTATGGTCATTTATTTCCTTGTACTGTTGTAACCGCCAGCCCCCAATAGACACACAAACCACCAGAACTCAGTGAGTTATAGGAAACATACTCTTTATTCAGCCGGCTGGGTCTGCCAGGGGTACGCAGACCCCAAATTAAGCAGCCCCGAGATGTAGAGGTACAGAGTTTTGAAGCCCCAAATCCCATTCTTCATTCTGTCTGAACACAAAGGTCTATTTTTCTTCTATTCACTACCTGTTGACCCACAGGTTGGGTCTGCAAGTGGGTGGGTATAGAAGCAGAAAGCTTATTGTTAGAGTGTTATGTTCCCATAGGCGATAGCCAAACAGTAATTTTCCAGCCAGCACAGTACTCCAGGATGTAAGGGTATTATTATTTGAAAAATGAGTTTTTCCTGGGAGGTCTAGGGGTGCCCTTTTGGATTATACCATCAGTGTTGTCATTTCTATGATTGCAGAGCTGGGCCTTTGCTCCCGTCGTCCATGGCTACCTTACTACCTAACAAAAGTAGATAGTTGAATGTGGAAACAAGAAAAAGTGTTATGTTTTATGTCCCTGAGTTTGAGGTGACAATCCAGAAATGTCCAATAAGTATATAAAAACATTAAAATGGAGCTCAAGAAAGAGGACAAGAATAAATGAAAATAATGCCTGAAGGAGGATTATCTTAGAGATAACATAGTATGGGGTACTCACTAAGAGAGAAATAAAGAAAATCCAGAGTCAAGGTGAGAACTTTGATAGAATGTCCAATTTGCCTCCTTCAGATATAAGGCAGTATTAAAAATAGTTATAAATGGAGAATCTGAAATCAAGGAGCACTTGTCTAAATCCAACCTTTACCTCTTTTCAGCTATGTGAAGAGGAAAGTGACTTAATTTCTCTGAGAGTCAGTTTTCTCATCCATAAAATAAAGATTCTAATAATAGTAGATATTTGTTGAAAGAATTAAATGAAATAATGCACATAACCAGCACAATGCTTTAAACATAGTATGAGTTCAAAAACTTTTATTATTATTATTATCATTATTATTATCATCATTCTTAAGATTTAATATCCTTTAAGTTTAACTTTAAAAAATTTTTAGCCCCACTACTCAGCTACAGCCACCATTGTCAAGATTATGGTTGACTTCTACCTTACCAAATGCAGTGGTCAGTTCTTAGTCTTCATCTTGGCTTCGTAACAGTATTTAACAGAGTTAATCATTCCCTCCTTGTAATATTTTTTTTTTTCATTTGGCCTCAGAAACTCCTGGTCTCCTACCTACATCACTAGCTGTTAATTTTCATTCTTTTTTGTTTCTTTCCTCTATGTATACCTCTAAACAATGGAATGTCCTAAGGCTCAGTTCTCAGACATTTTTTTGTCATATGAATTCCCATGGAATTGTCTATAAGCTCGACTTGAATTTATATCTCCAGCCCAACCTCTTCTTTGAATTACAAATACTCATACATTTGCATGATCTTTCTACTTGATTACCTAATAAACAGCTCGAACATAAAATGTCCAAAAGAACACTCTTGTTTCTCACTCCCCAACCTGTTTCTCTCATAGTTTACTCCTTCTCAGTAAATGACAACCATCCAGTTGCTTAAGCTTAAAACCCAAGAGTCACTCTTAATCCTTTGCTTTCTCTCACACCATTATACTTAAACAATCAGCAAATACTTTAGAGATATATCTTGTCTGACTATGTCTCACCACCTTCACCATTATTATCTTAGTCCAAGCTGCCAATATTTCTTACCTGAACTTTTGCAATAATCAACTAACTGGTTTTTCGTGCTTCCTTCCTTGTCCCCTGTAACACTGTGTTCTAAATAACAATCAAAATGAACTTTTAAACAATTTTAAATCATGCTACTCAGATTCTCTAATGGCTGTAAAATTACTCTCAGAGTAAAATACAAACTTCATACAATGAGCAACAAGGCTGTGCATGATCCAGCTCTGGACTCTATTTCACCTCATCTACTACAACTCTATCTATGCCAGCCTTCTTATTGTCCCTTGAAAATATTCAGTTCTTTTCCACCTTTGGAATTAATTTTCTGTTGCCATTATCATCATGAGAAACCTGTAGAGAATATTTTTATAATAGTTTATTTAAGTCAAAATGATTACATGTCAGTAAGCAAGATCTCAAATGCTCTGGAGAATGAGTTTTGCAGTTTCTTTTATACACTTGGAATTTAAAAGAAAATTGTAAGAAAGATTACATGAAAGTGTTAAAAAGCAAGGTACAGGATAGTCAACAAGATTATGTGCTCTCTCCAGGGTAGTCACACCTGTGTGGATTCTGGAAAAGAGGATTACTTCTGGCATTTCAAAGACTGGTTAACCTAGATGCATAAGAACAATGGACAGAGCTTGCTTAAAAACCTTTCACTAAAGAAGTTATAGGCTTGGGGCTTGACTACCCACCATGACCTATCTAGTTAGGAATTTGTGATCATATTACACCTTGAGGTTACTTTTGGTCACTAAACTTGTATGTACCCCCTTTTTCGTCCACACATTGCCTTTGCTTGAAATATTCATCACCATCAAACTCCTTCATTTAATTCAGATCAGGTCTCTGCTTAAATGTCACTTCTTCAGGAAGGTCTTCCTTCCCATAGTGTATAAAATAGCTTCAGATTCACTCTCCCCTTATCTTACCTTATTTTCCCTCATAGTACTTTTCACTGCTTGACATTATGTTATATTGTGTTACATTATATTAATTATATTATATTATATTATATTATATTATATTATATTATATTTTGTCTCTTTATCTCTTCATATTTACTTCTTATCTTTATCTTGTTTATTTTGTTATCTTTTTTAGCTTATTTTAAGTAAAAATAAATTTATTTATTAACACCAAAATGTAAGCTCCTTCCTAGGCAAACTGTTTTGGTTATGTTAGTTTTAAGTATCAAATTTTTGTTAGAAAATTTTATATTTCTTGGATCAAAAATATATTGAAGATGGCATCTATTCTGAGTTAATGAGATATAATTATTTAAAAAAAAATTCTACTTGTCTGATAAGTGTTCTAATTCATCCCTGATGATGAAAAGTTACACAAAATAAATGATTCAAAGAGTCTAGCATCTGGTCATTTCTATTTTTCTATTTAAATGGACTTATTTATAAAAAGATCATCAGTATACAATAAAAAAAAAACATAAAAAAACATTTACACACATAAAAAACAAGCCTCAATTAAGGCTAATTTATTTTTCTTTTTACTTTTGTTCATGATCGAAAATAATCTCTATTTCGCCCTCTGTCTGAAGAACAGTGTAGCTGCAATTTCTCCAGTTTTATTATTCTTTATAAAATGGATTACTTTCTCCTACCAGCTGCTGCTCCTTCTCATTCTCCTCTTTCCTTCTCCTCCTCCTCCTTCTCTGAAGCTATAAAATCAAAGTAGACAAATCTAGAAACTGACTGACCACAATATCCTTTGAGTGAGAGATGCTATTTTGAAAATAAATGAGCTTTTCAAAATAGAACTTTCTGAATGAGAAACATGTAATGATTTAATGATTTTCTTTGAGTCAGCTTTTGCAAGGAGTTTCATGATCAATGACCAAATCCTTCCACTTATGACATTCCTTCCACTTACCATTTTTTTGTTTGTTAAAACATAAATGCCTCTAAGAAGATTCATGGTAATAATAAATTTATTAGACCACCTGCTGAAAAGTTTTCAAAAGTAGAGAGAACTTGAGAGCATACTCTTATAAAGGATACTACACTACTGAGAATAGGAGAAAAGGAAAAACGAGTATAGAGGGAGGATAAAAATAAACTTAGCATACTTAATGTTTTTCTATCTTTTATTTCTTCCTTTCTCCTTTTTCTTTTTCTTTCTCTTTTCTTCCTTCTCTTTTGCTTTGCCTCTTTCTTTTCTTCAAGATATTTATCTTGCACTGTTCTAGGGTGATAAGAGTACAATGGTGAATACAGTCCTTGCTTTCATTAAACTTAGTATTTGGTGAAGGAGGTACAGATATTAACCAATTAGTTAATAACTCTCACAAATATATAAGTAAAAAATGGATAAGTGTCTTGAAAGAATGATGAATTATGTTACCAGAGTCTATGGTAGTTGTTTATCAGTTAGGCTTAAATTTAACTGAGAGTAAGAGAAATCCATAAATCATAGTGAATTAAGCAAGATAAATGCCATCTCTCATATAAAAGTCTAGAAGAAGGCCATCAGAACTGATATGACAGCTTTTTTACATAATGTCCTTAGAGACTCAGACTTCTGTCAGCTCATCACTCTATCCTCCAAAGCTAGGGTAATGCCCTCCCCCTTATGTTCTAAGATGGTAGCCACCATATTTAATCTTCAGGCACCAGAATAAAAGAAGAAAGGAAGAAATAAATTAGTAATGTATTTATGTGACTTGAGTTGAGAACTCTGTTTTAGTTTTGTTACTTGAACTAAAAGCTGAGTGAGGTAGGAATAGAATTTAATTTAGATAAGAAATGAAAAAAGAACATTTTAAGCAAAAAGAACAGCAGTGCAAAAGCC
Organism: Eidolon dupreanum; assembly: GCA_028627145.1. Taxonomy (NCBI): domain Eukaryota; kingdom Metazoa; phylum Chordata; class Mammalia; order Chiroptera; family Pteropodidae; genus Eidolon; species Eidolon dupreanum. Next base: position 51,549,900 of record CM053505.1, on the reverse strand, counting down.
CTGTGTCAGGATGAAGCATAGTGAGCAGAAGGGCCTTTGTTTCTATTTTAGTGTATCTTGTAACAGTAATTTTGTAGCCCAAATTGTAATTAACCACATTCATTAAGATAATTCAGTACAAAAAAAAATCTTGATAGCTTCTTCCATTTCTTGAAGGACTTGGCTTAGAGTTTTGAAGATTGTTATTTATACTGCTTGCTTTTTTCCCATATGTAAGATTTTGAATTTTACATGAGATTTTTTTTTGCAACAAGATTTTGCCACATCTTATGCTGAAAAGAATTAAAACACAACATTGCTATGCATGTCTTAAAAATAATATTTCCCTCAAAATATGAATCAAAGCTTTTTGATTAATGTAAAGAATATTTCTTAATAAATTTATTTCAAAAATGGTAATATTCAGATCAGGCATTATTAAATAACATTTTTTATATGGCCCTTTTATTTGTGGATAGCATAACTCGAAGTTGAGAATAGTTGCTCTTCTTAATTAATTTGTTAATAGTTCTTTCATTACCAGGTAGTTCTTTAAAAATTTTTTTTCAATTGCGATTGACATTCAACATTATTTTATATTTGTTTTAAGTGTATATCATAGTGGCCAGACATCCACATAATATACAAATTGATCTCCCTTACCAGTCTGAGACTATTAATGATCTTAACAGGAAAAAAAAAAACAATTTCAGCATTGTCTCAGGTCTGGACTTTTTAGGATATACTCTATTTTTAGTATTGTAGGTCCTTGAATAACATTGTTTCACTCAACATTGTTTCATTATAACTTTGATGAGATGCTGTAGGAACTTAACTCATTTATATAAATTAGCCTATGTTAAATTGTTTTTGTTATACGTGGTTTGCTTAAAGTTGTTGAACCTATCGATGATGTTAAACAAGGCCTTACTGTAATTCATTTCCTTTATTATTAGCTCTTTAAACTGCATGCTACTAAGCACATAGTTATATATATATTTTCCCAATTTCAGCACAATGCCTTTACTAAATGTGTCACTCTATTAGAAACAATATTTAATAGTTGAATTGAGGAACCAGATAATGTATCAAATTAATATGAAATAATTTCAGAATTATTGTCTAACTTTCAAGGAAAATTAATATATATGTTTTTAATTTTTGGAGAAAAAGCTTTTGTTCTAAAAAAGAATACTCAAAGTCAGCAAACAGGATGATCATGGAATTAGTTGTTAAGGTAAATAATACAAGAGTTTTCCAATGTCTATGGCTTCTCCACAATTATTATTTATAGTGAAGACCTGGTCATAAGTGCAAATTTTTATCATTTTATTTTAAATTTCAAGGAAGGTCAAAGAAGTTTATTTATTGCACAAAGCATTGATTTATTTTTATCCCATTTCACCTTTTAAAGATTATAATGTTAACTCTTACATGATTTTTCCTATGACTTTACTTTCAAAGACATAAGCAGCTCCTTTTTTTCTTTATGAAATCCCTTAAAAAGTAAGAGAGGTGGACAACAAGGAAATTAGACTATTTTTGACATAATACAAGGTCATATATGTGAAGAGACTATATATTGTTACACTCCTGAGCTTAGAATCAATGGAATTTTGATTTAAGATGTTCAATATGATCTAGATACAATAATCATCTTGACAAGAATTAAAATCTGCCATATAACAAATATGATGACTACCAAATTTCCAAAATCTTCAGGATTTCTATAGAAATAATGTAGTACTAGGCAGGTTTAAGAGACTTAGTTATAATATTAACTAGTTCTATGATCTTGGATTGATGGTTCTCAAACACACTTTTAGAAATAGAACCCTGCTGAAATAAACAAATGAAATTGTGAGGCTTTGGTTTAACTAGGGTGAAGGTGTCTGTACTCCCAGCATTTGTCCTTTTCCTTTTCTTTTACAATCCCCCTAAGATACCTCTGAAGACACTGGAGATGTTTCTGCAATCCAATTCCTAAGCATCCCTGATGCTAAATAAGAAAATTATATCAGTCACTGGTTGGGAGAGGTAGTGTATTGTATCTGCATGAAAATGTAAGAGATAACATTTTGGCGATTTTGATATGTTTATTAAGATTTTCATTTATTCATTCATTTATTTATTCAGCTCAGTCATTGGAATCTCTCTCTCTGAACTTTGGATCCTGAGACTAGTAAAACAAGAATAGAAGGAAATGCTAAAATTAATTGAACTCAGTAATTGTGCCCTGACAATTGAGGAGATTATTCCCTCTCCACTATAATTCCTGTGTTGCTTACAAATATATTTCTCCAGTTTTCCTATCCACTGCTGACCTACCTTACCTTTAACAAAATACTCCTAAAGGATATGCATCCTCCGTAACCATGAAAAACTTAAATTTAAGGGCCAGGATTTGCATGCCTGGATTCTCAAGAATCTTGGACAGTCTATTGTAATAATATTTGAGATACCCATATCTATGATTTTCTTTTAGTTCAATTATTCCAATAAATTTATATTCTGAACACCAACAAAATTTGTAGTTAGTGGGGCTCTGCCTCTCTATTATGGAATGGACCCTCGGTTTAGTTAACTAAAGATATGGATAGAAGAGTCTTTGATTTTGTAGCATAGCATTCAGTCAGATACTGGAGTTATGTAAGCCACTACCTCAAACACTGCCACATTATACATCTTTATTATTTCTATATACTGCTTATTAATGTTGTATTTATATTTTGAGTACAAATTTCAGGCATTATATGTTTATCTTGGGGCTCTGAGTGTCCCTCCCAAGTGCTTGCCTTCCACAGTATTCTGAATTACTTTCTTCAGTGGCATGCTACCTTGGATATAACCCATGTCTGTAAGAGCTCAATAGGAGGGCTTAACCACTCCATAGGCAGGATCGCTTATCACTATTCTCCCTAAAGCACTCCATAGGCTATTTAAATTAAGTGTGATAGGCACCCTTATCTAGAAGTCTGTTTTGTAGTGGAGCAGGATATGAAGAGTCCATCATATTAATCTGAAATCAATAATTTATTTATATAGAACTATGAAAGACAACTAGTAAATAAATCTGGAATTTGATCTCATGTCTGTTTGATATAGTTATAGGGTGTTATCAACTCTATATTTCTTAATGTCACAGGAATTAGAAGAAAAACACAAGCATTTTGCAACTTAAACTTCTTTTACTGGTTAAATAAAGTTAAGGAAACTTGTTTCTCTGATACCCTTGTCTGGATAATTTCTGTAGCTGGATTCTTTTTACAATCAGTTTGGACAGTAAGCTTGGGATATTTACATATTATAGAGACAAAGGAATAAAGATTTTAGGACTTTGGTATAAATAGTAATTGTTGGCTAAATCAACCTACACAATTTACTTGAAGTTCAATCATCAAGTAAGATAAAGGGCATATCATTTAAGCAGTTGGAAATCCTGGGGGTTGCATAAGCATTTTGTGGCAGGAAAAATGGATATGGAAATGTGAGGCTCATAATTAATCAAAATTAAAATGCAATCACTGCCTCATTTGTTCAGATAACTTTGTAGAACTATAAGACTTCAGATATATGAGAACCGAATGAAATTATACACATACACACATACATAAAAGAAAAGAAATTATAAAAGAAACATGATATTTCATGTATATAATTGTAGTAAAAGTGTAGAGAAGAAACTGACTCAAGATTTTTTAAAAAGAAAATTGATTAGGCTGTTAATATTTTCATTTCCTTTTGATTGGTTATATCTACCACATTTTTATTGCAAAATAAAGGAACAATTGCCTTCCCTTCATTTATCAAAAAAGAGAAGGATTTCTGTAAGTGAAAAAACACACATCCCAAATATCCTTAAAATCTTAAATTGAATCAGTAAAAAATAGCAATATCTCATGTAAACAGTTGTGTTATGACATAATGAATAAATCATACAAATCATAAATTTTACCTTTAATTAGAGAGATATAATTCTCTATTAAAATTAAATGTCAGTCTTTAAGGTTTTGAAGATTAAATTGGATCTGAACTGAAGCCCCAGAGACAATTAAACTTACTATACTACATGAATTTTATGATCTTTGAGTTGAATAAATTTTTTGATTTGGAATTTCAATTTATCTTCTCAATTTAGAAGAGAAATTTTTGAATTAATTAGCTGTGTAAAGAATACATTCTCATTTTTACATATATTGTGATACTGAAACTTGCATCAACATTTTATACAGCTATTTATCTCAGACATAGGCAGTATATATAAGCTTCTTATTAAATATATGATACCTTTTCTTTGACCATTTAGGATTAGTTGGAAACAAGAATAGTAAAGTAACTATCACTAGGCTTTTTGTTTAAAAATATCTTATATTACTGAGTCACTTAGAAAAAGAAAATATGCAAAGATTGTTTGGATCTTTTATGATACTAGTGTTTTCCCTTAGATGTATAAAAAGTTGAACTCTAACACCAATTATTGGAAAGGGTTAAAAAAAGAAATGTAGAAAAAGTCTTCAGTGAGCAACTTTACTTGTAGAAACACAAAAAACATAAAAATGCGCTTGACATAATGAGGAAGAATTCTCGGGTAAATCTACTAAACATCCCTTCAGATGAACTATGCATATTTGCTGGATTTAGGAGCTATATCCCTATTTCCACAGGTAATCTGAAAAAAAAAATATTAAAGGGGGCTTAATGGTTAAGGATAAAGTGGATAAGAAAACATTTTGTTTTCTGCTGGCAAAGGATAATTTTATAAAAAAAAACAAACGAAAAAACCTATCCAATCTACCCAAACTGGGAGAAACTAGATCTATTCCAAGAACTCTGGTACATTCAAGCTTTCTTTTTATATGTGTCCCTGAATTCTCCTTTGTACCTAGAACAGTACCTGGTTTATACATGCTACTCAGATAATATTATAATTTCTGTCTTTTTTCTTTTCTATCTCTCTCCCTATACTCTATAATTCCCATTTGTATCTTTTCTTAAAATGCTTTACTTTAAAATTTTTTTCTTGCCTAGGTTCTAGTTTAAGTTTTCACAGTTTTCACTTTTAAGATAACTGAGCCTAGATTTTTCTCTTTCTTTTTCTTTCTTTCTTTCTTTTTCTTTCTTTCTTCTTTCTTTCTTTCTTTCTTTCTTTCTTTCTTTCTTTCTTTCTTTCTTTCTTTTTATTTTTTTTTATCCAAGATGTTTTAAAATATACACTTGGGATGCTTGGATCTAAATCTCAGCAATATTACCATTAGTTGTGTGACCTTAGTCAAGTTATTTAATCTCCATCTTCCTCAGATTCCTCATTTCTAAAATGGAGATGATAATAACAACTGCCCCATTAAGGTAATATGAGGGTTAAATGAGTTAATTTAGGTATAACATTGAGAATGGTGCCTTGCACAGGGTAAGCACTATTAAAGTATTAATAATAATAACAAGAACAACAATAATTACTGTAATTATTTTCAAGATTATGTCTTTGTTGGTCACTGATTCCTTTCAATATAATCAATGTTTTAAATATAAAATATTCAAAACTATATTTTTAGGATTTTGACAAAAAATATTTTGAGGTGACTTTAGAAGCATGGTAGTGTGAGAGATCTCCCTGGATCTCTCACTTTACATAACAACAAGTTAAACATCTATAACTCAACAAATAACACCCAACTGCACACAAACACATCTGAGAGATCTGCATATCAAAGCATCCAAATGTAGAGGTAGACACCGTGATACCGAAGCAAGACAGCTGAAACCTAGGGGACAGCACTAAGGGAAGGGAAATAGGCACAGACACTGCAGACATCTCGCAATCAACCCTACCCCACCCAGTCAAGCAGAGTCAGAAGGAAGCAGTAGAACATTACATCTGACTGTTGAGGCAATAATGAGATTTTAGGACCTCCACAGAGGCACATAGACATATACTAGAAAGAAAAGAGCATTTTTACCCTCAAAGCAGATATCCGAGAGGCTTGGACATCACTTGCTGAAAATCAAAAAAAAAACAAAAAAACACTTCTTATCAACCTCTTAAAGAAATATCACTATAAGATACATTAAAAAAATTAAAAAGCAGAGTATATTCCCATTAAAGCCCAGACAGAGAAATAGTCAAATACCATGAACGACCAAGATGACAGGGAAGCTCAGAAAGAAAGTAAAAAATCTCCAGAAAATAAGCTCAAAGACATAGAAATCTGCAATTTAAATGACAGAATTCAGAATTGTATTTCTGAAAAAAAATTAATGAGATGAAGAAAATTCAGACCAAAAGTTACAAGAAATTAAAAACAAAATAAATGAACAAAAAGAATATTTATCAAGGAGGTTGAAACTCTAAAAAAGAACCAAATGTAATTTCTGGCGATAAAGAACACATTTAAAGAGAGGAAGAATGAAGGAGCAAGCTTAGAAAAAAGAGCAGACCAGATGGAGGAAATAGTGAAATTAAAGACAGAAATCTGGAAATGACACAGAATGAATGAGAGAGACTTGTGAATGAAAAATAATGAGAGAACTCTGCAAGAACTATCTGACACCATCAGAAAAAGCAACATAGAAGTAATGGGTATACAGGACAGAGAAGAGAGGAAGAGAATAACAGAGAGCATATACAAACAAATAGTCGACAAGAATTTTCCAAACCTATGGAAAGAACAGGATATTCAATTCCAAGAAGCAAACAGAACACACAATTGCCTCAACCTGAAAAGGCCTTCTTCAAGACACATTCTATTAAAATTGCCAACACTTAAGGACAAAGAAAGAGTTCTCAAGGCAGCCAGGGAAAAGGAGACAGTAACTTATAAAAGAAAATCCATTAGATTATCATTGGACTTCTCAGAACAAATCTTATAAACAAGAAAGGAGTGGAACAAAATATTCAAACTTGAAAGAAATTACCAGCCAAGAATAATATATTAAGAAAAGCTATGATTTACATATGACTGATACATAAAGACTTTTCCAGATATACAAAAGCTGAGGGAATTCTCCACCACAAGTCCTGTATTAAAAGAAATAATGAAGGGAGTCATTCTGCCTGAAACAAAATGACAAAAAGTACATAACTAGGAGTAAGATGACTAACAAGAAGACAGAAATAAGAAAGTGAAACCCTTGTAAAAAATAAGGTGTTATAAGCTTAAATATTATATAATTGGGGTGGTTCCATAGTGTAGTGGTTAGGATGTCTGTTTTACATGCAGAAGGTCCTGGATTTGCACCCCAGGTGGAGCTACAGACCTTACCCTGTGTGCGCCAGGCCCTGGGTGCATGCCACAAGCATGTGGGAGGAGATGTCCCACCTTTAGAGATCCAGTTTTTAAGGGGAAATGGATATCTATAAGTCAGGTGTGGAAGTAGGAGGAGGAAATTAAAGAGGGGAAAAATATATATAATGGTTGAAGAAAAAAAACACTTTAAAAAGAGAAGACAACAGCTACTTCAACATATAAATATACTCACAGCATAAATAGAGATAATAAGAGACAACAAAAAACAGAAAAGGAGAGGGAGTAAAGATGTAAATCTGAGAAAGGAAATGGAGACAAGGTTTATGCAGAAGAAAAAGGACTATATATAACCATCTTTTACATTAACTGAATGATAAACACACACGAAAAATACAGAATTGAAACATAACATAAAACAAAAGGAAACAAAGGGAAAATCCTAAACACATCACCAAATTAAAATAACAGGCAGAAACACAAAAACAAAGAAACAATGGAGACACTGAGCTACTAAAAAATAAGAGATAAAATAACCAAAACAAAATCTCATATTTCAATAACCACCCTTAGTATAAATAAAAAGGCACAAAGCAACAGATTGAATCAAAGACCAAAACCCAACCATATGCTGCCTTCAAGAGACACATCACAGCTACAAGGACAAATATAGACTCAAAGTGAAAGTGTGGTAAACAATACTCCAAACAAATAACATCCAGAAAAAAGCAAGGGTAGCTGTACTTATAACTGATGAAGTAGACTTCAAGATCAAAAAGATAAAGAGAGACAATGATGGATACTTCATAATCATAAAGGGCACCATACATCAAGAATGCCTAACACTTAGTAATATCTATGCTCCCAACCAAGGAGCACCAAAATTTGTAGAGTAACTACTAATAAAATAAAGAGAGAAATTGACAAAAACAGCATTATATAAGGAGACTTAAATACCCAACTGTCAGCTACGGTTAGATTAACCAAACAGAAAATCAATAAAGAAGTATCATTCTTAGATGACACATTAGACCAATTGAAAATAATCGACATTTACAGAGTCTTCATTCCTAAACAGCAGCTTATATAGTCTTTTCTAGTGCACATAGAACATTCTTGAGAAAAACCATATGTTGGGACACAAAACTAGTCTTAATGAATTTAAGAAGCTTGAAATCATACCAACCATATTCCCTGATCATAATGCTTTGATACTGGAGAAGGACTGCAAAAAAAGAGGGAAGAATCACAAATATGTGGGAATTAAACAACATGCTACTGAGGGATGGCTGGGTCAGAGAAGAAATAAGAGATCAAGAGATATATAGAAACAAGTGAGGATGAAAGTACAATATTTTAAAACCTTTGAGATGCAGCAAAAGTGGTAATAAGAGGAAAGTTCACAATATTACAGGCTTATCTCAATAAACAAGAATGAGTCCAAATAAACAACTAAACATTACATCTTAAAATAGAAAAAGAAAAACAAACGAAGCCCAAAGTCAACAGAAGGAAGGAAATCATCAAAATAGAACTGGATTAAATGAAATTGAATGTAAAAAGACAATAGAAAAAATTAATACAACAAAGAGCTGGTTTTTTGAGAAGGTTAATTAAATTGACAAACCCCTAGCTAGACTCACTAAATAAAAAGGAGAAAGGACACAAATGAACAAAATAAGGAATGAAAGAGGAGAAGTTATAACAGATACTATCAAAATATAAAGGATCATGCAAGAATACTAAGAAAAATTACATAATACCAAATTTAATAACATAGAAGAAATATATAAGTTCTTTGAAACATATGACCATCCTAGACTGAATCAAGAAGAAATGGAACATCTAAAGAGACCAATCAGCAGTATGGAAATTGAAGCAATCATCAAAAATCTCCCAAAAACTAAAAGTCCAGGACCAGATGGCTTCATTAGTAAATTCTACCAAACACTCAAAGATTTAATACCTATTCTTCTCAATCTTTTCCAAAATATTAAAAAAGAGGCAATACATTCTGATTTTATGAGGCCAACGTTATCCTGATACCAAAACCTGGTAAAGATAACACAAAAAAAGAAAACTACAGACCAATATCTTTGATCTACACAGATGGAAAAATTCTAAATAAAATACTAGCAAATCATATACAACATATTAGAAAGATTATACACTATGATCACATGGGCTCATCTCAGGGGTAGAGGGATGGTCCAATACATCCAAATCAATTATTGTGATACACCACATAAGCAAAATAAAAAATAAAAGTCATGTGATCCTATTATTCAATGTAGTAAAAGCCTTTAAAATACAGCATCCAATTATGAATAAATACTTAATAAAATGAGCACAGAAGGAAAGTACCTCAACATAATAGAGGCTATATGTGACAAATTCCCTGCTAACATCATACATACTGGTGAAAAACTAAAAACATTCCCTCTAAGATCAGGAACAAGATAAGACTATCTGTTATCACCTCTATTATTCATAGTATTTGGAGGCCTAGTTACAGCAGCCAGGCAAGAGAAAGAAATAAAAGGCATCCAAATAGGAAATGAAGAAGCGAAATTGTCACTTCACAGGGCACATGAGTCTCTATATAGAAAACCCTAAAGACCCTGCTAAAAAACGATTAGAAATAATAAACAAATACAATACATTTTCAGAATACAAAATCAATGTTCAAAATTCCATAGTGTTCTTATACTCTAATAATGAATTTTCAGAAAAGTAATGAAAACCATTCCTTTTGCAATTGTAACAAAAATAATAAAATACCTAGGACTCAACCTAACAAAGCATGTAAAAGACCTACACACTGAAAACTATAAGACATTATTAAAAGAAATTGAAAAAGACACAAAGAAATGGAAAGATATTCAATTTATTGCATTGGAAGAATCAACATAGTTAAAATGATCTTATTACCTAAAACATTATTCAGAATAAATGTAATCTCCATCAAAATCACAATGGCATTTAATAATGAAATAGAACAAAAAATCATCAGATTTATGGGGAAGCACAAAAGACCTCGAGCAGTCAAAGTAATCCTGATAAAAATGAACAAGGCCATAAGTATCATTCTGCCTGACTTCAAATTATAGTACAAAGCAACAATAATCAAAACAGCATGGTATTGGCAGAAAGACAAACAGACCAACAGAACAGAATTGAGAGTTTAGAAATAAACCCCCATATATATGGGCAAATAATTTTTCGCAAAGAAACCAAAAAAAAATACAATGGAGAATGGAGATACTCTTCAATAAATGGTGTTGGGAAAACTGAAAAGCCACCTGCAAGAAAATGAAACTGACTGCTATCACCATACACCAAAATTAACTCAAAATAGATCAAAAACCTGAATATATTACCTGAAACAATAAATTGCATAGAAGAAAACGTAGGTACTAAACTCATGGACCTTAAATTTAGAGAGATTTTTATGAATTTGACTTCAAAGTTAAGAGAAGTAAAAGCAGAAATAAATAAATAGGATTAAAAGCTTCTGCACAGCAAAAGAAATCATCAACAAGGCAAAGAAAGAATCGTCTGAAGAAGGTATTTACTTTCAAATAACTCCTCTGAAAACAAAACAAAACAAAACAAAACAAAAACAAATAATGACTCTGACAAGGGCCTAATTTTCTAAATACATAAAGAACTTACACAACTCAACAATAACAAAAGCAATCCAATTAAAATATGGCAAAGGACCTCAATAGACAGTTCTCCCAAGAAGACAGACAAATGGCCAACAAATATATGAAAGGATGGTCAACATCACTATTAGGAAAATGCAAATCAAAACTACAATGAGATATCATCTCACAGCTATTAGAATGGCTATCATCAACAGGACAAGTAATAAATGCTGGAGAAGATATGCAGAGAAAAGAACCCTCATATACTGCTGATGAGACTGCAAATTGGTACAGCCACTATGGAAAACAGTATTGAGGTTCCTCAAAGTACTAACAATTGATCTACCATATAATCCAGCAATCCCTCTTCTGGTTATTTACCAAAAAAATTTTGAAAATACTCACAAAGATATATGCACCCTAATGTTCATAGCAGCATTTTTCACGGTGGCCAAGGCATGGGAGTAACCAATGTCTCCTACGATAGATGATTAGATAAGGAAGTTGTGGTACGTATATACAATGGAATATTAGCCATAAGAAAAGATGAAATACTGCCATTTGTGACAACATGGATGGATCTTGAAATAACCATGCTAAGCAAAATAAGTCAGACAGAAAAAAAATTGAAAACCATATGATTTCACTCATATGTGGGATATAAAACTGAAAACAACAAACATGACAAACAGAGACTAATGGCCACGGACCGGGGATTAGTGGTTATCAGAGGGAAGGGGGAGGGAGAGGGAGTAAAAGGGGTCAAATATTTGGTGATGGAAGGAAATCTTTGAGTGGCGAGCACACAATGCAGTATATATATGACATACTGTTTAATTGTAGGCTTGAAACTTATTTGATTTTATTTGTTAATATTGCCCTAATAATTTTAATAAAAATATTCTTTTTTATAAAATATTTTTTCTTTCTTTCCCCCTTTTTTGTATATACATGGGCAAATAATTTTAAATACACACACACACATTATATGTATAATTTTATATATGTACACATAAAAAGTAGAGTTTCTTGTCTACAGTCATGCTACCCTGAACAAGCTTGATCCCGTCTGGCCTCGGAAGCTAAGCAGGGTTGGGCCTGGTTAGAACTTGGATGAGAGACCATCTAGGAAGACCAGGTGCTGTAGGCATAAAAAAAATAATAAGGGATTGTAAAGTGACAAGGTCCTTGCATCTGTGAGTTCAACCAAGTGTTGCCTCACCTAAAAAAAAAAAAAGCAAAAGTAGAGTTTCTTGGTGAACTCTGGCATGGTCTAATTTTTATATGAAGAGTTATGCATTTTAAAAGTCATTACATAGTCATAGAACTTTGACCAAATGATGCCAAAAGCATGTCACAAGCCATATTACTATGCTAGATATTAGGGTAACTAAGATGGTAACAGAGGTCATTAACCGGAGGTGCCTATTGGAATCAACTTAAGGAGTTTTTCAAACTACATATCCCTGGGTTCATTTCTCAGAAATCTGAATATGAATTTTTCTTGTTTTAGCCCTTGACATAGTTGTCCTAGAGCTATCTGCATTTGAAATATACTTATTTTTAATAGTGCAAGATATAGCGATCCTACTTTATTTTTTCCTACATATATTAAGACAGTTTTCCCAATATAAAATAATTTACACTTTTCTTACTGATTTTTAAAAAATAAACTTTATTCTTAAGCAGAAATTGAGCAGAAAATACAAAGCTAGCCTTTAATCCTTTCCCCCAACATACAGAACCTCTTCCCTTATCAGCATTCTACCCTAGAATGGGATATTTTTTACAATCTATGAACCCTTGTAGACACATTATTATCACTCATAGTTCATAGTTAACCTTAGGGTTAACTGTTTGTGCTTTACATTCTATGGGTTTGGATAAATGTATGATGACCTGTATTCATCATTATAGTATCATATAGAGTATTTTCACTTTTCTAAATACCCTTTTGCTACACCTATTTATCTCTTTTTCCTCCCAAACTCTAATGATCACTGATCTTTTTACTATTTCTATAGTTTTACCTTTTCCAGAATGCTATAGAGTTAGAATTATACAGTATATAGTCTTCTCAGATTGGCTTCTTCCATTTAATAATACGTATGTAGGGTCTCTTCATGCCTTATTGTGGCTTAATAGCTCAATTTCTTTTTAGTGCTAATAATATTCCATGGTCTGGATGTACCACAGTTTATTTATCCATTCATCTAACTGAAGGACATTTTAGTTGTTTCCAAGTTTTGACAAATGTAAATAAGGCTGCTATAAACATTTATATGCAGGTTTTTGTGTGAATCTAAATTTTCATCTTATTTGGGTAAATATCAAGGAGCTTGATTCCTGGATAATATGGTAAGAGTACGTTTAGTTTTATGAGGAACTACCAACTCTTTCCCAAAGTGGCTTTAACATTTTCATTCCCACTATCAATAAATGAGAGTTCCTGTTGCCCCACATGCTCAGCAGCATTTAGTATTGTCAGTGTTTTGAATTTTAGCCATTCTAATAGATCTCTAGTGATACCTCAATATTTTAACTTGCAATTTCCTAATGACATATAATGTCAATCATCTTCCCATATACTTACTTGTCATATGTATATCTTCTTTTGTGAGGTTTTGTGAAGGTGTTTGGCCCATTTTTAAAATGGATTGTTCATTTTCCTTTTGTTGAGTATTAAGAGTTGATTGATAGTTTCTAAAAGATAATTTGAAACTGTTAAGTATTAGAAACAATTATTTAAAATAAAAATATTAAGAGAGTTAGATGGCACATATATGTGTCAGTTTTGAAGGCTAACAAAAAGAACTAAGACAAAGAAATTCTCATTTCTATCAATAGGTCTCAAACAGCTGTTTTCAGCTACAAATAAAAATAAGCTGGTTAGTGCACCAAATAACATTTAAAAAAAAATAGTTGATTGATGGTTCTGTTAAGAGATCTGTATTTGGGTGTTTTCCTTTTAAGAGGCAGGTTAGAGTGGGCTAGAGTTGAGTATTTTCTTTCTCTCATATCATTTGATTATGATAAATCCCTAACAATTTAGGTTCTGATAAAATTGTTTCTACTGAGGGCAGGCCTTGTTAAGAACAGAATGCTTCAACATATTCCAAAATGCTACTTTTTCTCTCTGCTACAAGGGGATTTTTTCTCCAGTCTTCATTTTGGGAACATGGTAGAGCTTCTGAAAGTGAAACAAGTGTAGGAACCCCTCTGCAAGACTGGGCCCCTCTGTAGTTCTTAACTCTTAGACTTGTTCACTCCGAACATCCAGCATTTCATCAATTATAGCTCAGGTTTTCCTATCTCAGAACTCATTCCCATCAAGGTTTTTGTTCACAGGTCTCCTCTTTGGTAATTTGTGATTTCTTGTATATATCTGTCTCTCTAATTTGAGATGGCAGAAATTCACCTTGTAACTTTCATTCTCTGGCAGATCTAAGAAAAACTGTTGATTTTCAGATTGTTCAGCTTTTTCCTTGTTAAAATGGAGTGACAAGTCCAAACTCCTTACATGCTGGACTTGATTCCAGAAGCAATTTTCTTGTTGATAATTTTTACTACTTCTATTATATACAAATATCTTCTTCTGTGATCTTTAAGATACTTGTTGGCTTATTTTCACTTTCTAAACTTGTTTTAATTACTATGATGTGATGGTATATGTTCAAATCTGGTAAAGCCCTTTTATTTAGTCTTTTTGGTATTGCTATCTTAGCTATTTGTGCCCCTTTATTATTCAATATGAGTTTCAGAATTCTTCATAAACTCATTCCCATAAAATTTTTCAGTTTTTAAATTTAAAGTGTATAGGTTAAATTCTTAAGAATTAAAAAATATAAAATGTTCTCTGTATCTATGAGTCTGTTTCTGTTTAATTTGTTCATTTATTTTATTATTTAGATTCCGCATATAAGTGAGATCATATGATATTTGTCTTCTCTGTCTGATATATTCCACTTAGCATAATACCCTCTAGGTCCATTCATGCTGTTGCAGATGGCAAGATTTCATTCTTGTTATGGCTGAATAATGTTCCATTATATATAAATACCACCTATTCTTTAGCCAATAGTCTGTTGATGGGCACTTAAGTTGCTTCTATATCTTGGATATTGTAAATAGTGCTGCAATGAACAGGGAAATTCACATATCTTTTCAAGATTCCAAAAGAACAAAATGAAGAGACAATCTATAGAACAGGGGAAAATATTTGTAAACCATATTTCTTTTAAAGGATTAATATCCAAAACACATTAGGAACTTCTACAACTTGGTAGCAAAATAATAATAATAATAATAATAATAATAATAATAATAATAACAACAACAACCTGATAAAAAATAGACAAAGAAATTGAATAGACATTTCTCCACAGAAGTCATACAAAGGGCCAATAGGTATATGAAAAAGTGCTCAACATCATTAATCATCAAGGAAATACAAATTAAAACTACAATGAGGTATTCTCACACCTGTTAGGATGACTGTTATTTAAAAAAAAAGACAAGTGTTAGTTAAGATGTGGAAAATGTCGAACCATTGTACAGTGTTTGTGGTATACCCATTAAGGTAAATAGTATGGAATGTCCTCAAAAAAAAACTAAAAATAAAAATAGAATATGATCCAGAAATACCACCTTTGGGTATATATTTAAAGGAATTGAAATTTTCCTTTCAAATAAGAGATATTTATATTTTATTTTTGTTTTACATATATGGCTTTGAAAGTTATATTTTAATTATTTATTATTTTATTCTGTGGTATTTATAGAATATATTGTATACAAATGTGATTCTTTGGGATTTTTTTGAGATTATATTTTGATGTAAATAAAATTTTGGAAATATTGATATGTTTGTAAATAATACATATTCTATGTAGGATGAGTATAAAGTTCTATACATATAATTTCAAAATTACTGACTTATTCAATTAATCTACAACTTTGTTTATATTTAGTCTTCTTTATATATCAGTTTCTTCAATAGATGTGTTCCCATTTTAAACTACAATCATGGGTTATATATATCTACTTAAAGTTCTCTCAGCTATAGCTAGGCAAAATGCATGTGTACTCATTATGTTCTGTATATTTTCTTAACTATATTCTTTTCACAGGTATAGATTATCACTTTTTGGCTTTGAATAGTTGGCTGAGATATTTATTCACACTCACTTCCCATATCTCATAGTATCATCCTGAATTATTTGTCTTTTTGCTGAAATACTCTTTCCAAATGTGTTTTCAAAGAGAATATTATTGTGGCAAATATTCTGAGATTGAGGAATTCTGAAAACATTTATTTCACTGCTAACATTTAAATGATAGTAGAGCTGAATATAAAATTCTAAATTTAAAGGTTTTTTTTCTTCAGTATTTTTGTGTGTGTGTTCTTGTATTCAGTATTTCTATTGAGAACATTGAGAGCTTTAGTAGGAGATCTCTTTTTTCTGTCCAGGTGATTTCTCCCCCCCAACTCCCACTCCTACATTTTGTTTTAATGTTCTTAAATTTCACTATTATATTATTTATGCAGGTTGTTTAAAACTATTATGTTTGAGCTTTATAAACCCTTTAGGTCGATGACTTTATATTTACCTTTAATTTGAGAAAATTTGCAGGCAGGATTTCTTCAAGAATTTCCTTGTTCTATTTGTTGTTTTCTCTTCTTCTAAGGGTAATAGTCTATATATGTTGATAATTTTATTTCTGTATTTCATATCCCTTAGGTTTTCTTTTATATTTTTTATCTTCCAGATGCTTCCTGGGAACGCTCTTAAACCTGGTCTTCTAGTTCACCGATTCCTTTTTAGTCAGCCCATCTTTCAGTACTGTATTTCAATGTTTGTATGCCTTATCATGTTTCCTATAACCTCATTTATATTGTAGAGAATTCACATTATATTTTAATATTTTTTTATAATAACCCATTCATTTTGCTTACTCTGGCATAGGTTGTTTAGTTTCTTGCATTTCTTTTATAGCGTTTTGGCTCCTTAAGTATCTTTTGATTTTTTCCCATTGGTTCATATGCTTCTATGAGTATTAGGTGCATTGTCCAGTGACGTGTATCTGAAGGACGAAAGAAATATTAGGCCCTAATTTTACCCCTTTTGTGAGATTTAGGAATATGTATGTATATGTGTGTATGTGTGGTGAATTTTGGGGGTGAAAAATCTTAAAATATGAGCTTAACAACTTTCTTTGTGAATAGCTGTCCCTCAGAAAGCAGCACTATACCTTGACATCAGGCTCTGATTTTTCCAAGACCAACCTTCCTTGTTTGTTACATGTAACCCAAAGCCTCAGTGTAAAGAATTCTCAGAGTCGTGGTTCGGCAGAAATCATTAGTAATCATCCCATTCCTGCTGAAATGTAGCACTGCCCTGATATTAAGCAGCCACTTTTGGTTGCTGCTGGGATGGCATTGCTGTTTTTATCCCCTATATTGATGATAGTGAAGGCAATGATCCACCCAAGTAAATGTGAAGGAGAGAAAAGTGCACAAGCAGTGTATGGACTAAATGATTGTGTCCCCACAAAATTCATATGTTAAATCCTAATGCCCAACATGATGGTATTAGGAAGTGGGACTTTTGGGATGTGATTAGGTCATGAGGGCAGAGTCCTACTGAGTGGAGTTAGCAATTTCAATGGGAATAGTGTTCTTATAAAAGAGACCCCAGAGAGCTTCCTCACTCTTTTGTTCAGTGAGGACACAGTAAGAAGACCACCATCTATTAACCAGGAAGTGAGCTCTCACCAGAAACTGATTGTGCCAGCACCTTGATCTTGTACTTCTAGCCTCCAGAACTGTGAGAAATAAATTTTTGTTATTTATAAGCCACCCATTGTATGATATTTTGTTATAGCAGGCTGAATGGACTTAGAGAAAAAGGAAGCTTTATTTGAATTATTCCCTGCCCATAGTATCTGGCCCTCTTCTATGGAAGCTGTTTATTTCTCCTTTCACACCAGACCCTAAACAGATTTTGAATCTCTGGGTGTTTCTCTCTTTTTTTTTTTATGTTTGATCCTGGGATCCATCAACTTCTCTTAACTTTTGTGACATCTACATGGTTTTAGTTCAGGGAATGAATTATTAGCTTCTGTTCATTGTCTTCTCAGAAATAAGAGAGTTTCAATATTTCATTTACATGTTGAAGGGATCTAATTCTTTTAAGATTTTTTTAAAATAAGTTACAGAGAAAAACTCACTTAATAAATACCTTTATAAACGTGTAAATCAATACAAAAGTAAATCATGCAGCAACATTTTTGCTTAAAGTTATAAGAAGAATGTACAGATAATTATATCAACTATGGAAGCAAATTCTGCGAAAATGGATACTCAAAAATTGGAATAAATAAAGGGTTCACTTTATTCCATCCCCTTCATTTCAAAACACAATATAAGAATAGCCTAAGTGGCTTACACGGTTCAAGTTTTAAATTCATAATACCCATGGAAGAAGGCAAAGAGCTATCATTATCATTTCTTCTTTACATATTAATTCCACAGCCTAACTTTATTATTATCATGAAAGTATATGCATGTTCATCTTAGCTTTTTGTACAACAGAGAAAATTTTAATGTCATTCCATACTTCATATGCCTGTAATTCATACCTAGTTTACTTACTTCACACTGTCAATGCAAAGCACGATGAAAAATATTACATATAAATAGATGTATATATGTATGTACTAGTACTCTGTTTCAAGTGATACAAATTGAAAATAAAATATTTAAAGGGGTGATTAAAACATAGATAACATTAAATATAGTGAGCAAACTAAAAGTCTCTTTAGGTTTTATAGGTTTTAAATGAATATAGAATCCATATTCCTATTCTGTTCATATTTTATTAATCCAATAAAGGTTCTATGGTAAGAAAACGTCATAGTTTTGAGGGAAGAGATAGAAACAAAATCACGCCTATTTAATCCTACTTATATTGGCAACTGAGTAACAATAAAAAATCACCCTGGGACTTACTATTATTGATTTAAATCGGTCACACTTTAGTGGTTGCAAGAATTAAAAGTCTAGATCCAGCGGTAATCTAAATTTCTTTTTCCAGAGACTTATGAAAATTTGCTGAAAACTATACACTTGAGGCTAAGACATCGGAAATAAATTTTCATTATAAACATTCATCAGCTGAATTTTCTAAAAGTTACCTTTTAGAACTGAAAAAAATAGAAATTGTTTTTAAGTAAATTAATAATGACGGGTTTCACTGATTTATTTATATAGAATACTTATTATGAATCAAATAGTGTAGAATTTGCTTTAATGTTTTGCTTTCTGATTCCAGTATAACTAGGTTGAAGATTTATTTGAAGAAAGCAAAGGCTATTTCACATGGACATTTTATAAGAATAGAACATAGAAAGTGTTTTAACAAGAATATATTTAAAAAATAGCGTAGATGATAGAGGCTTCGCTCATCCCCTCTTGCAACCAAATCAAAGTTGAGATGGAAAAAAGGAGCAATTAGCAAGCAGAGTCTCCTGGGCGTCTAAATGAGCAGAAGCCCTAAAACTAGGGAGAGAAGTAAGAAATCACCCTACAACGGTTGTAGGTAGGAGAGGGAGAGGCCATGAGACTGCCAGATACCCAGCGGCTGAGTGGTACAGAGGCTATGGCAGCTGCAGCAATAGCAGCAGCTACAGATACCTCTTAAAGCGGCCGTGTCCATGACTGAACTTTTGAGATGATGGACTACCCGGTCTGCTGCTTGGGGGCCACCAGAGACTTACAAGCAGACACTGAGTTGGAGTGAGGACTGGAGGTGAGGCTTTCTCCCAGGTAGAAGTGCTGACATTGTTCCTCTGCTGAGCCCTCACCACTTCCAGTGCGCGAAGACAGTGCCACCATAGCTTAGACGTCATCAAACTGTATAACAGAGGTCGCTCTGCCTAGAAAATTCCCTGAAACTCTGCCTCCCCCAATCACAGCCCTACCCTAGCCACATCTAGTTGTGTACTATATGAGTCCTCTGCAACTTGTTGAGCACCACCAAGACTCACACTGGTGGCAGCTGATTTTGGTTTGTGCATGGCTTCTTGAAGCAACTAAAGCACAGTATCTGTGGATTGCTTGCTACATCTTAACAGGTGCTCCCAGAGGGGCACAGGCTGAGGCTAAATTTGGCCTGCAGCTGAACCCCTCTCAGTACTGTGCCACTGGATATCTACTACACAAAGCCATGCTAATAAGACTGGAGACTTAGAAGCTTTGCTTAGTACATAGAAATAAACACAGATAGTCAGGCAAAATGAGAAGGCAAAGAAGTACAAATCATATGAAAGAATATAACAGAAATCCAGGAAAAATGGAGTCAAGCACTCTCATAGATGCAAAGTTCAAAACACTGTTTATAAAGATTCTCAGTGAACTTAGGGGAAGTATAGATGAACTCAGTGAGAACTTTAACAAAGAAATTAAAAAAAAAACATAAAAATGGAAATGGAAATTATAAAAGGAACCAGACAGAAATAAAAAATACATTATCTGAGATAAAGAGTATATTAGAGAGACTTAACATAGTGGAAGAAGAGGATTGAACTACCAATATAGAGGATGGGGAAGCCAAGGACATCCAATTATAACAGCAAGATAAAAGTAACCAAGAATATAACAATAATTTAAAAAGCCTATGGGACAAAATTAAGGGTAACAAAATTCATGTCATAGGGGTACTTGAAGAAGGAGAACTAGAAGTAGAATATATATTTGAAGAAATAATGATGGGAAATTTCCCTCACCTGGTTTAGGAAGTAGACGTGCAACTCCAGGAAGCTCAGAGAGCCAGCTCCCGCCCCCCAAAAATAATGAACCCAAAGAGGCCCACACTAAGACACATCATAATTAAAATGCCAAAGGTTTAATACAAAGAAAGAATCTTAAAAGCAGCAAGAGAAAAACAATTAGTTACCTACAAGAGAGCTCCAATAAAACTGGCAGCTGATTTCTCAAAAGAAACTTTGCAGGGCAGAAGGTCTTGGCGCAAAATATTCAAAGCATTGAAAACCCAGGATCTACAACCAGGAATACTTTATCCAACAAAGCTATCATTTAGAGTCTAAGGACAGGTAAAATCTTCCCAGCTACCCTGTACATGCTCAATCTCATCTGATCTTGGAAGCTAAGCAGGGTCGGGCTCTGTTAGTACTTGGATGGGAGACCACCTAGGAAGACTGGGTGCTGTAGGTGTAAAATAATAATAATAATAATAATAATAATACCAGAAAAATTTTAAAAAGAACTTCCCAGACATAAACAAGCTAAAGGAATTCATTAACACCAAGTCAGTATTTCAGAAATTGTTGGAGAGATTTCTTTTAAGAAGAAGGAACATGTATGAAAAACATGAATAAAGAATGGTAATAACTGTATATTTATCAGCAAGTACCTTAAGTGGAAAATAATTAAATGCTTCAACCAAAAGATAGGAAACCTGAATGGATACAAAAACAAGACCCTTACATATGCTGCCGACAAGAAACTCACTTCAGATTAAAAGATACACACAGACTAAAAGGAAGGGGATGGAAAAAGATATTGCCTTGATGGACCTGGAAGGCATTGTGCTGCATGGAGTGGATTGGATAAGGGGGATGGGTGCCATGTGATTCTGTCTACTTATGAAGCCGGGAGAACAAAATATTAATAACAAAAATGTAAAAGAATAGGAATATTTCTTTTTCCATTGTGAATATTACTTTAACAACCAAAAATTATTAATTTTAATATATTTTTTAAATTACACATCCTGAATCTAGTCATGAGGTAACAAAAAGATACAGACTATTCTAAATTGAGGGAGGTCTTATAAAACAACTAGTTTAGACTCTTCAAAAACGTTGGTCATGAAAGACCAAAAAATCAGGGGCTAAGAGGTTGGATAACTACACTGGCTATAAACAGACATAATTAAATGCAATGAATAATTATTGTTTGAGTCTTAGATTAGAAATAAAGACATTTTGCCTGGGTCTTTCTCATTATTTGGTGTTGTTTTTTGTTGTTGTTGTTGTTGTTAGCTCTAGTTATATTAATTGATGAATAATAATGTCAAGATCAAGATCAATTATCTCATCTTTCAAATAGTAAGTAAAGAAAACAGATTAGTGAAGCTGATTTAAGTGATAAGAAACAGTGATTACACACTAGAAAATCTAAAGGAATTAATTGTAACTTTCTGAGAGATCATGTAGCTTATTCTATCAAATATTACATTTTCAAAAATTACTTGAGAAATTTATTGTTTCATCATTTATAATTTAAAAAATTGCCAACATCAGCTTCTATGTTTATAAGCTTTTAAAATAATATAATGTGGCCTTTAATGAAGAAATTTAGTATAATATTTGGTCAAAAATCTTAAGTAAAAATGACTAAAATGAACGAACTAAGAAAAATGAAACTGATTATCTAAATATACTTGATAATTTTGTACTGATGCAGTAACATGTCAACAAGTGGAAGCCATTAGTAAAAATATAGTTGTGGAATACAATAATTGGTATGTCAGAAGTTAAGAGCAAATAAAGAAAATTTAAAAATTGTCAATGATATAATGGAAGAAAACTCTCCTAAAATGAAATAACTGATTTGTCAGTTCAAATGGGCTTTGTATGTACAAGGAAATAGTAATAAATTTAACCAATACCAATACTAAAATTTACTACACATCATTAAATTTTAAGAATTAAAAAAAATGCTCCTAAAATTCTGGTAGATGAAAGAAATCATCTAAATAAGACTTTCTCAGATACATTTGATGCAATAGAGAATTTTAGTGCACAGGGGCATGATCCTGAAATTTTATATCCATCCAGTTTGTCATGGATGTTTGAAACTATCTTAAAAGATTTAAAATATATTCTTGCATATACATGGAATTAGTAAGTACATCTATTCTGCCCCCTTTCTGATAAATCTAGTAGACATAATCTATTCAACTGAGAAATAGATAAAATAACCATAAATCTGTGGATAAGAATGTCGAGGTATGAACGAAATGATAATGAGCTTGAAATCAATGTAACAAGAAATTTAGTCTAATCAACTTTATTAATTATTGTTATAAAACCCTACCAGATTTAAATATCTTGAACACAATTACAAAATCTAAAATCTAAAAATAAGATTGGAAGTAGTATAAAATATAAAGCGCTATTTTTTCATGTTACAGATTCAATGGATATCATTTTATTTATGAAAGTGACAAATAGAGCAATATAGTTCTATGCAATCTATTTAAAATTATATAAATGGTCGCTAGTAGAATAAAAAAAAAAAGAAGGTATAGTTTTTCAAACTCCTAGAGAGAAAAGTAATAGAAAGCACATATCATGTACCAAAATATAGAAAATAAATGAAAAACCAAGTAAACATAGAAAAGCAAAAACTTACAAGGTGACAAATGTAACTCAAATTTATGGCTTTTTAGTGTAAATGAAAATTGATAAATCTATTAAATAATAAAAAATTTCACAAATTGTGTGAAAAATAAATTTTAATTATATTTTACCTAAATGACATATACAAAAACTTAAAAATTAGAAGGTTAAAAAATTAGGCAACTATATCAAATAAATGCAAACAAATAAATGTCAAACAATTAAAAGCATTAAGTGATATGAAATGAGTCTCTTTATATTTATGTAAGTTAAATTCTACAATGAAAATGTAATTGTCATGTATATTTATGACCTAAATGATGTAGCATAATGTATATTGAAATGTTCTATAAATAATATAATAATGATATTATATGATAATATATATCAAAATCTTCTAAAAATACAGGAAGATAGATACAATAATGAATGATTTATAGCACACCTCTGCCTTTCATAATAATTACACAAAATATATGTAACTACACAGATAATCTAACTAATATACTGAATAATTTTTTTAATATATGCATATCAAATATTCTTCTTTGAACACAGAGAATGTCCTTTAAAGTTATCAAATGTCCATGAATAATTTAAATAACTTGAAAATATCTTAAGCCAAAAGAAATTAATAAATTCAAGAATATAAAAGCATTATGATTGC
This sequence comes from Eidolon dupreanum, assembly GCA_028627145.1. Classification (NCBI taxonomy): domain Eukaryota; kingdom Metazoa; phylum Chordata; class Mammalia; order Chiroptera; family Pteropodidae; genus Eidolon; species Eidolon dupreanum. The sequence continues at coordinate 51,525,937 of CM053505.1, read as the reverse complement.
ATTTTCTGACCACAGTGCAATACTAGAAATGCATTAAAAAGTAATAATAGAGAAAAAAAATTTGTTAAAATCCATCAGACACTCTACTGTTTTCTTATGCTTTCTCTCACTTGGATGCCAATATTATGCAAGATTCATGGCTGAGGTGGTTTTATCTCCCTTTGCTGATGCTCATGGATATTTATATTATTTCTAATTGTTTCCTGGAATGTGATAAACATTCTTGTGCATGCAGTTTTGAAAATTGCTGTAAGATAAATTACTAGAATTGAAAATTTTTGGCACATATTGCCCAATTCTCCTACAGAAAATTTGTACCAACCGGTATATCTATCAGTGCTGCTTGAGAATGCCATTTTACAGATGTATTTATTCAACTGTCAAGAAATAGCTACTTACTAATATTTTTAAATTGTTCCATAAAACATTGAAAGAAAGAAATTTCCTCAATTTTTTAAAACCGGCAAATTACTTGGCAAAACTAAAACTTAAAAAGCATACTACAGTGCATTATCCCTTATGGATATAGATGCCAAGTTCCTAAATAAGAGAAAATTATGCTTAGAAACACACTTAAAGAAGACCATAATATGATTAGGTAAGCAAATAAGATATTGCAAAATCTATTTTTATTGTTCATTATAAGTCAAAGGAAAAAGTCTGTGTACTTATTTTGGTGACTGAAAGACATCTGTTATTTTCAAAGTCTAGTATGATTATATATCCTGAATAAAAATAATAAGAGGATACTGTCTTACAATCAAGAAACTTATGTCAAACTGCTGGCATTATGCTTAATGGCACACTACAAGTATTTCAGTTAAAACCTGGAACAAGAATGGCTGCTATTTAACAATAGTCTGTAAATGGCAGTTGATGCATTTTAGTGAAAATTATAAAATAAGAGGTATAAAGTTAGAAAGTAAAAGGCAATATTATCTTTACTTACAAATAATATGATTATGTATCTATAAATCTCAATTATTCAAGAAACTAGCTAAAAACTTTGGAAATGATGCAATGGCTTAATAAAGCATGTAGATTAAACTATCAATAGACAACTCTAATTTACCGATAGCAAGTAACCAAACTACAAAGTTTCTTAGAAGTATTAACTTTAGTAATACAACAAAAACATGTAGACTATCCAGGAATGTTTAAAGATCTAAAACTATATTAAAGAAACTAATAAAAACTTTAGTATATGAAGTGACAGGTCTTAGATAAGAAGGTAAAATAAAGCAATAATATTAACTTCCCCTAAATAAATCTATAAAATTTGTAATCATGTCAAACTATTACTAGGATTTGGGAGAAAGAGAACTTGACAACATGATTTTCAAATTTATATGCAAGAATTACCATGTGAACTTATTTATTAGAACAGTCACCAAAATGTAAGCTCCATGACGTCAGGGACACACACACACACACACACACACACACACACACACACACACACATATATATATATATATATATATATGTATATATATATATATATATATATACTAAGTACCTTTAAGAATTCCTGGCACATAGTAAATGACTAAAAATTTATGGAACCCAGAAAATTGAAAATAATCAGGGAAGGTTTGATCAACCAAATGTTAAAACATATTATATGCTACTGTACTTAAAATAGTGTAATAGTAGTGCAGGAATAGACATTTCAGTGAAACTGAAGTGAGAGACCAAGTTACATATGGAGAGTTGGTATATGATCAAGTTTATTCTCCAGATCATTAGGGAAATATGAAATTTTCAATAAATAATGCTGGTTCAATTCATTATCCATTTTGAAAAAAAGATAAAACTGGATTCACTATGCCATTTCTCATTCCAAAAGCATTCTCAAATTTTTGAAATATATGAATGCAGTAACAACTCTAAAGAAGATATTGGTTAATATTTAAAATTTCATAATGGAGAAAATATTTTTAAGCAAATCATGGTAGCTAATATCTATTATAAAAGAATTTATAGATTTGAGTATACATAAGAAATTTTAAAGCTCAAAAGAAGAAAACAATTTTAAGATCTGAAAAAAATATCAAACTTGAAATTTATTAGAAACATATTTGATAAGGGGCTAACATGCTTAATTCATGGAACATTTACAATTCAAAAAAGATATATACCAAAGAGACAAATGAGGTAATAAGATAAAATTTCTCTATTTGATGACCTAAGATGAAAGAGATTGATACTATGCAGCGATAAAGAGAGAGGACGGAGACACAACCATATAATCTTTAATCTTTGCAGGGCTATAAATTGGCATAACTTTTCTGGTGGACAGTTTGATAAGATCCTTATAGTATATTCTTTTTGAATCAGCAAATTTGCTTCAAAGAATATAGTCTATAGAAAAAGTAAGATGAGAATATAGATATTATGTGTGCACAGTGATTTTCATCATGGCATTCTTTACATGAGTGAAGATTTAGAAACAATCTAAATGCCCATCAACATAAGGTATATTAAATAAATCCTGCTATCAATTTATAAAATAGAATACTCTGAAGCTATGAAAAATAAAGAAAAATGACATAAACACATGGCTCTAACACTGTTGAGCAATTACAAAACACTATACTGTAATCCCTTTCCAGTTAAAATGTGTGTGTGTGTGTGTGTGTGTGTGTGTGTGTGTGTGTGTGTGTGTGACAAGCCATTGCTCTGGGATTGGAAACTAGGCCCCACAACTGAAATAAAGAGGTAGTAGATATCTCATGTTTTAAAGGGAGTAACCAACAATTGAGGCTGAACACAAACCACTAGAGTTTACTAATAAGCTGAAGAACTAAACCAGTTGCCATCAGTCATCACTCTATAGCTTTCCTCAATGCACTGGGAGAGGGAAAGATTGGGAGTGCTGGTAGGAAGGTGAAACACATTTGATACCCAGGTTGGCTTCCACTAAGACAGTGCAGTTACTTACCTGACTCTGTGCCTAAGTATGGGGTCTTATTCCTGGAAAGACGTAACCGAGCAGAAGGAAGAGTAGTGGAGCAACATAGTTTATTAAGAATGTTTGAATTTCCTGTGGGTTACGGGAATACAAGTAATCCCCTGCTTTTCAAAAATTCGTATTATACCACTTTGCTTTTCTGGAAGACTTACATTAGTACCTGTTTTCACCAATGGAAAGAAATTCGAAGAGGATTTTCACTTTAATGAAAAAGGGCAAATAGCAAAAGTAGTGTTCAATGTTTGTTTTGCAGTGAGCTATTATAGAAGAAGCACACCACCTGAGCAGAGAAAGTGGCACTGTTTTACTATATGCTGCTGCTATTCTAGGTTTTATGTGTTATTTGGTATGATTTTGTAGGTTATATTTTGGGTCTGAGAATGCTCAAAACTTATCTCACATAGTTAGTGGTAATTGTTTCTTCACTTTACGCCATTTTGGCTTATGAAAGCCTTCATATGAATGCTCTACTTTCTGATAGCAGAGGAAACCTATACTGTGGTAAGTAGCTGGGTTTGATCAGCAAAAGTCTATGATGTGTACGACCTGTGGCAGAAGAACTGAGAGAGTTCTTTCCAGAGCCACATCTCTCATTTCAGGTAGTGGGGAAACCTCACTCGGCTTTTCAAAAAGCTTAAAAATATGCCCCACTGAAGAATTGGCATTTGGACGCGGAACATACAGAGAGTTTCTAAGACCAGTAGATGTTAAGTTGAAAAGTATTAAAGGTAAGCAAATAGAACATTTTAACTTCAGAACATTTAACTTCTTTAAATAAACATTTAAAGACCTTGGCCCTTTTCCATCATTCTACCTCCCAGCTTCCAAGCTTAGATAAGCTATACTGTGATATGTGAAATAGATCATATTCCCCTTAATAATATTTAAGTCAAATATGAAATTAGACTTTTAAATTGAGTAAGTGTGAGTTGTAACATGGGCAAAAGACTTGAATGAGTAATTATATTAGACATTTCTTTTGCACAATTTCAAATCCTTTTGGTTTCATTGCTTATTCCAGCTACTGATACAGCATCCAGTACCATGCAGACTTCCACCAGATTCACACAGGTTTAGTTGACTGTGCCTTATTATCTTCATTTTTTATCTCAGAGCTTCTTTGATACCTCAGCATAAGAACCTGTAGGAAACCACTTAGTATTCATGCATGAGCAATCCAAAAGTGAGGGAGAGTAAATACCCAGTACATTAATCTATGGCAAAAGCCCATATCTAAATACTTTTTTTCTTCTTTCCAGGGCAAATGGTTCTGGGATGCATTTCACAGTCTTCTTAGAGCTCTCAGGTCTACATACCAGTTGCTATAATATTAGTCAAATCAATAACTCATACTTCTTCCATTTTTTATTACCCCTGAAAGCCCCAGTGCTCCCTAAGAACATATTCTCAAACTTCTCATATGTCAACTTTCATCTCAGGGTCTGTTTGCGGGGGAATTCATGTTATGGCAGTTGGTAACAAGAATTACCCTAAAAAGAAGAACTTTGGCATAAAGTTTTAGAGCTAGATTATTCACTGATCATACATGAGTCAATAAGAATTCCATTGCTGGTAATAAGTGAGAGAAATAACTTATTAGCGATTGTCTCATAATTACTTAAAAATTCCACCTGTTATCGATTGGGACAATTTGTAGGTAGACTATGAAGCATTAGGTTATTCTGTGCTATGGCACAGAAATGGTATGATTGTAATGGTAATTACAATTATAAAAATTGAAAAAGAAAATGACATGCTCAGGCCAACCAAATATCAACTCCAGCCATGATTTGAAAAACAGATGGCCTCGTTGGTGGCAATTACTGGATACTCATCTACCACAGCTATGGAGCTGACTTTCAGGATCTAATTGAAGAGTGGCAGAACAGCAAAAGTAGCCATCTGAAATGATCTTCTATGGCAATGTCAGGGCTATGAAAGGAACAAAGTGGTACCCTGAAACATGAGATGGTCATACCTGAGTGGACAAGCCTAAAAATCTTGAATCTTCAGTTTTCCCCTAATGTTTTACACTAACATAAACAACATTCTTCCCCTTGTTAGAAGTGAACATCCTCCCCTTGCTGAAGACTCTGAAAAGACCTCACCTTAGGTCTTGCAAGAAGATGTTTGTCTTTCTCAAGATCTGGCACCTCTTCTTCTCATAGCATCTAAGCCAATAACCAGGGGCAAGTTTCAGCACATCTTGAGCTAAAGTAAAGTCCCTGTGACAGGAGGAAATGACTTACACACTTAAAAATTGCAGGATTAGGCAGATACACCAGAAGAAATGGGGAGAACAATAATCATGATTATATTGATTGGAACAAGTGTTGTAAATGTAAATCTAGATAAAGGAAAATTTATTGCTGCTAAGACAGTCACATGTGACTCAGTATCTCATGTTCTGGCAAAGATACTTGGAGTTTTTCATAAAACTTCTTTAGGTAGGCTCCTTCAAGGTTCAACAAAGATAATTGCCTAGAGTAAATGATATGAAGATGCCAGAAGTCCTTTGCAAAACAGTTGAGAAAGAAGTTAGAGGCTTAGAGAAGTAGAATTCCCTGGTGAGGTAGGCACCTGCATCTTTAAAAAGTTCAAAGGTGGTGGTTGTCCTATATAGGTTAGAGTTGAGAGGGAGATGCTGCCACTAAACTGAGCTCCTTAGTTCCTTGGGAGATGATGGAATTATAAAATGTTAGAGGCCAGGTGACAGAATTTAACTTTTAAATGTAGAATGAATAGAATGACTTATCATATGGATGTCAGGCAGACTCTTTCTTTTATTATCCCAATACTGGCCATAATAGCATGTGTGTGGTGGAAAGGATAAAAGTTATGCATAGACTCAATAACAAGGGCTCCCCTCTCTTCAGTGCTCATCTAGCTACTGCTGCTGCTAAGCTCAAAATATGGTACTGCTTCTTGAAGAAACTAGCTTACCAATAGAGGATAGGTTGATTATATTGGAGTCCTTCCACTCTAAATGAGGTAGTAATTTATCTTTATTTAAATTGGCACGTACTACAAATATGGATTTACAATCCTTCCAAGAGCATCACCATCTGAGAGTTTAAAAAATGTCTTAGATATCCAAGCAATATTCTGCATTATATTGCCTCAAACCACAGGATCAATGTTATGACAAAGAAGATATGACAATGAGCACATGACAGTGGGATTTATGCAATTTCCCATATACCTCATCACTCAGAAGAAGCTAGCATGGTATAAAGTTAGGATGGCCTATTAAAGTTCTATTAAGGTGCCTTCTGAGGAAAGATAGCTTGAGTCATGGTCCTGTCTTCCAGGATACAGTATATATATTGACCGATATTTGATTCCAGGTCCCCAGGGACTAGGAAGTGAAAATAGGATTACCCACCCTCATTATTACTCTCAATGATTTCCCTAAAAAGTAAGTTTAAAAGTCCAATAAACATATGAAAAAAAAATGCTAAACCTAAGTAATCAACGATTTCCAAGTTAAGACTTCAATGAAATCCCTCTTTGTATTAATTATATTGGCAAACATTTTGAAAATCAATTAATTATAAGTATTAAAGAAAAAATGTATCAACGAGAACTCCTGAATACAGGCAGGAATGCAAATTGACGTGGCATTTAATGAAAACATTTTAGCATTATATTTTAAATTCGGATAGTCACATACCCTATGGCAGCAATTCCAAATTTAGTTATATTCTCTAAAAAAGCTCTTGCCCATTAACAGGATATATACAATTCTCCCCGCAAGGTTTAGCAAGAAGAGAATGGGTAAATTGTAGTATATTCATATACTGGAATAGTATGCAACAGGAAAAAGGACAGATTACAAATATACTAGACAACATGTATGTGTCTCAAAAGCATATCAAGTAAAGGAAACGAAACACAAAGGAGTACAGCCAGTAATATTCCTTTTACATAAGTCCATAAAGCAAGCAAAACTAAACCATAGAGTGTTTAGGGAATCACATGTAGTCAGGATAGTGGTTATCTTTAGAGAAAAGGCTGTGAATTGGGTGGCATACATGGGGGTTCTCTGAGGTGTTGGCAATGTTCTGTTCCTTGGGAAGGGTAGAAGTTTTACTACACATTTATATTTTATTATTCTCTCTGTTTATAGACTATAGTTCATTATAATAAGTTTTGAAAAAAAAGTCGTTTGGAATAACCAGGAGCCACACAACTAAGTCTGTGGCAGGTTAGTTGAAGTTAGTTGATATTCGGTTAGCAGAAATTTTGTAATTGAGTAATGATTGGCAAAATGCTCTTCATGAGGAATCATTTGTTGCCTTATTTAAAGCTAAATACTTAAAAATGTTTAGGAAACTGAAGAGAGAAGAGCTAAAAACAAGAGGTTTTATAAGGCAAAAAGAAAAAAAAAAGAAAAAGCACGAGTGTTTAATATATTTTCAGTAAGGCTTTGTAACACGAACTGCATAAGTTACCTGTATTCTCTGTGAGTGTATATGACCAACACAATCTAGTTATAAAGAATGGAAGAACTGTGACATAATAGAAAATTTCAAACAATTCAAAATGTTTGTTATATTTTGTGTATAAGTCCTTTGTTTTCAATATACAGACTAAAGGAAATCATTTTTTAATGCTATGTCAATTCACACATCTAAGTAAATATTTATTTTACATAGCATTAAACAGCTATTTAAAAAAATGTTGGTTTCGGGGAAGGCAAAATTATGAGCCTATATATTGGATTAGTCCAGCCTTGATCATTTTTTTCCCTATTTTTATTCATTCTTCTCATATAGAAGAATAAATTCTCTACATTGGCTTAGGTTTAGTTTTATTTACCTGCTTTAATAACTACTTTAATAACTTCAAGTGTAAAATTAAATTTAAGATGAGAAAAAATTATTGACTATTTACTTTATATGCCAAGATTTCTTTGCAAGTTTAATGGAAAGTACTCAAAAAATTGCACATTGAGAGATAGACAACATTCTCTATGCTAATAATAAATATATTAGCATGTCAGATATAGCCCTAGGAAACTAATACAGTCACCATATCTTACAAACTCCTTATCTCACAGAAAAAAAGGTAAAAAATCAATATCAAATATTTGTATTATAATAACATATTTCTAAATAGATAAAATAACTCCATCATCTTGACTTTTCATCTAATTTAGAAAAAAATAATAATGTAGATAAATCTATATCTATATCTAAATTAGTTATCTTCAAACTTGTGTGATAACCCTTTGCATATGAAGAACCATCAGAATCTCAGACTCAGGTTATGTGTATACAAGGTCACAATAACACTCATGGCCAACACATAGTTTTCAGGTGCCACCTACTATTATTGGATTTCCAACCTCTCTAAAATCTAAAGTAGTTTCTGGAAATCTTTAGAATCATGTCTTATCTATATCTAGCAGTAAGCCCTTTCAAGTTTTTCTACTCTGGTCTTATTCAAGTCTTCTTGCTGTACTGCGATTGTCCTTTCTGAGAATGTTAACACATCTAGGAATATTCATTTTTTGCTAGTGACCACCTTGAGTACTCGGCATACTAAAGCTTTACTGTGTAAAGCTGAAAAGAAGGGATAGCATGAATAGCTACTGACAATTTTATGTTTCAGTTATGTCAATTAGGCCTCAAAGTTCTCCTTTCCCCAAAGTCTTACAAAATCTTTTTGTGAGCACAGCTACTTCATCTTGGCATAAAGGAACAAGTCTGGCCAAGAAAAGGAGTAGACACAATGTAAATACAAACATTAGGATGAAAAATGGAATATACTTATATATTCAGAAGAGATTTAAAATTAGGGACTGGGTATACATTTATATTTTGGGTGAAATTGATAATTTTTCAGAATAAATTTCCAAAGATAATTTGTGACAAATTAGAAAATACAAATATACAAAGACCCATAGAATTAACAGAAAATCATATAAAAACTCTATGTCCCATGGCCAATTATATCATCATGTGGCATTATTCAATCCCCCACCCCTTTCTGTTTTATTTATTTATTTTAGGTGAGACAACCCTTGGTTGACCTCACAGATTTCAAGGACCTTGTTAGCTTAAAATTCCTTATTTTTAATTTTAATTTTTATTTTTTTACACCTACAACACCTGGTCTTCCTAGGTGGTCTCCCATCCAAGTACTAACCAAGCCCGACCCTGCTTAGTTTATGAGATCAGACAGGATCGGGCTTGTTCAGGGTGGCATGGCCATAGACCCTCACCCCTTTTTGTATAAAGATTAATACATCCCCATACATAGTGTCTTGTCAACCTCTGGTGGTAGAGTATTTGTCCCCACCTCATTGCCTTTGGGCTGAGCTAATGAAATTTGAACAGAGATAATACATGTCACATCTGAGCAGAGGATTGAAGAGAAATCATTATTTCCTAGTCTTTCCTGACCTTCTATGCCATGAGAGTGGGTATATCATACACAAATTTCCTTCTTCAACTGTTTTTGAATGAAAAGACACAGGGGTGCCTCTACAGGAATACAGCAGGAAACAGTAAATTACTCACTCAGGATGTAAACAAGAAATATTTAACAAAGCTGATAGCGCCTCTCTCAAGTGGCACCAAGCCCAAATACTTTCATATAAAATTTTATCAAAATCCAACATCATAAATTTTCCTCTGGTATTTTGTAGATATTTTGCTTTTTCACTTTTTATTTCCTCTCTGCATAAAAATATATTGAGGATGGTTTATTTATTTGCTATCCAAATGATTGGTGTTTGTCTAGTTCTAGTTTCATTACATATTGATTAGAGAATATGCTCTGTGCTATTTGTACTTTCTGCAATTTGTTGTCATTTTTTTCTGTGGCCTATTAGCACTATTTTTATTCATGTTTAACGGACATTAAAAAAGAAAAGCCTACCCTCAGTTTTCAAGGCATAAAACTTCACATTAGATGTATCTAATTTATTGTTAGTTACATCCTGCATTTCCTTATTTTTTTGACTCTGAATTTGTCATGAACGAGGTGAGTTAAAATCTAATAATATTATGATTTTGTTTATATACAGTGTTCCCTGACTTGTGATTTTTCAACTTCACAATGATGCAAAAGTGATACGCAGAATACATTACATGAGATATTCAAACCCTTTATTATAAAATAGGCTTTGTGTTAGATAATGAGCCAAGAGTTTTTCCAGATTATAGGATTATGAATATTTTCTTCTCTTTGCTCTTCTGCACTTTTTCATACTTTCTGTAGTCATTCATTTAATCCAACTAATATATCTTGAGCAGCTATTATATTCTGGATGCTGGCAACATAGCAATAACATAAACAGATAATTTCTGGCCCACATTTACTTAAACATATGAGTACCATGCATACTACTTTATATGACGATAAATGCTATGGAGAAAAAAAAAATCTAGGAAGGAGAATAGAATGAATAGTGGCATTAGAGCAGCAGTGTTACTGTTTTAAAGAGAATAAAATTCTCAATGAGAAGGCAATAACTGAAAAGTACCTGAAGTAAATGAAAGAAAGAACCATGAAAATTCTTGGACAAGAGCATTCTTGGTAGAGAGAAAAGCAAATGCGAAGTCCTTGAGTTGGATGCATATCTAAAGTGGTCAATGAACAGTCAGGAGGTCAGTGTGGCGGAACCAATTTGGGTGAGGAGGAGAGTAGTAGGAGATGAAGTCAGAGAGATTAATGTGTACAAATCACACTGTGCAATCTGAATCTGAATATTTAGTACATTTGTCCTTAAAAAATAAAAAGGGAAAAACAGTTTCAAAAACCTCCTAAAACTGTTGAAATAAACATCACACAGAGAATTATAAATATATTCATGCAGTGAAATGAGAGCATCAAAATTATTTAACAAGATCTTTGGGAAGGTCTATAAGTGTGATATCACAAAGTTGAGAAAATGTTAGGAACATTATCAAATTATCTTGGATAAAATTAGTTCACTTTTATTAATATGGTTTTCTCATTTACTGGCTATTTTTAAACAGATTAAATCTAAATTAAAAGCTAAGATTAAGTTCCAGCACTCAGACTGGATGTTTTACTACATTACCAGTCAACAATGTCTCCATCCAAATAAATTCTATCTCTAACTCTCTCATTAGAAATTCAATTTTCAAAGTAAAAATGATCATTTCCATTTTTAAAAATTCTTACTGAGCCAAAAATGTATTCCAAATTCCAACTTGAATTAATTTAACCCACAGAGATAATGGAGACTGAGATACATAAGTTAAAAATAAACATTTCTACTGAAAATTATAAATACCTTCTAACTATGAGGATAACACAGATATTAACCTGACAAAGTATAAAAACATGCCAACTGCCTAAATGACATGGCTGTCATTCAGTGTGGGTTCAAACACATCCTAAGATTAATGAAACAATACACAAGTTTTCTCTCTCCATTAGCTTTCTCTACATTCCTTTACAGGCCAAGAGTAGGGAAAGGGGCAATGGCAAGAGATATTTGGGAATTTCTCATAAAAATGTGCCACTCTGCCTTCAGAAATAAACTTTGAAGGGCACTGCATGGACTATGTTTAAAATAATATTTGTATTTACTCCCTGCTCTGTCCTATTTCTCTGAAAGAAAAGTAGATTAATAAGAAAATATATCCTGTTTTTTTTCTTTGTAACGTCTTCCATTCCCACATACACACAGTTTATTACTGTTGAATAAAATCTTGCAAACCTAAACACTGATACCTCTCCAAATTCATGGTCTCCAACCTCATTGGAGCCCTCGAAACCTCTCGGCAGTCCTTTTACTCACTCTTGAACACCTCCCATTTACATTCCTCTCAGCCAACTATTAGAAATCTTCACAATTCTATGCAAATCTTCCCTCTCTTCCCTCTTGGTATGTAAGTTCAATTCAATGTTTATTTGCCACTTAACTGTGTGCCAGCCACTGTGTTAACACTGAAGATAGAAAGATGACTGTCATGATTCCGCTCTCAGCAAACATATAGCTTAGTTTAGCAGTTCTCAAACTTTTTTTTTTTTCTTAAGAGCCATATACACTCTTAAAAATCATTGAGGATCCTAAAATGATTTTGTTTATGTGGATTATATGTATCGATATCCACAATAGAAATTAAAACTGAGAAACTTTTACAATACTAATTTATTTTATTTTAAATACTGGCAGGAAACCCATTCCATAATGTCATTCTTAATAAATATTTTATAAAAAATAATCACATTTTCAAAAACAAACAAAAAATACAGTGGCATTATTTTATATTTTTGCAAATCTCTTTAATATCTGGCTTAAGAACAGAACTGGATTGTTATAACTGTTTCTGCATTCAATCTGCATTCAATCTGAAGTATATAAAGAAATTCAAGCTCATACAGATATATATATTTGGAAAAGGGGAAACTTTTCAGACCCCTGGAAAGTATCTTGAGGATTCCTACATGTCCTTGGACCACACTTTAAGAATCCCTGGTTTAATAGTGACAAAGTTACACAAATAATTTCAGTGTGCTATGGCACAGTGCAATTATAATTATATGCCCATAGTATTGTTGGAGCACCTCTATTCTTACTTCATCAATAAAATCTAAGCAAGTTTTCTGGTCAAGATGGTGGAGTAAGTAAACACTATGCTTAACTCCTCTAACAACCACATCAAAATTACAACTAAACTACTCCCAATTATCATCATTGGGAGTTGTCTGAAGTCTGGTTGAACAGGAGTCCTACAACTGGGGACACACAGAAGAGGCCACCTCGAGACTTATGTCTACAAGGAGTATATAGAGAGACATATATCTATATATCTCTATATCTATCTAGCTAGCTAGCTATAAACCAAATAAGTATCAATAGGTGAATAAATTGATATATTGTGTTATAATCATATAATAAAATCCCATAAAACAGTTGTAATGAACAAACTTGATATACATATATGTAATATCTAATTGTATCAATATGGATAGATCCTAGAATTGTATAATTCAGTAAAAAACAAACGTTGTAGAACAACTTGTGTAATTGTATACAATATAATTATATATGACTTTTAAATAAAATAATAAAACACACAAAAAATAAAATCTAGACTATCAAGTGTGCATTCTCAACTTTTAGCCCCAAACACCTACAAATATGTCCCTACTCACACCCCAAATCATCTCCTTTCTCCAATCTCGGAAGATGAAATACCTTTCCTCCTCTTTAAAACTAATCTTTCAACCTACACTCTTCTTACTTTACACGCATTTCTTAATTTTTTTAAGCTTTTGTATGTCTTGCTTTTAAAGATAAAACAGCTTTTTGAGGTATAATTTACATACCATGAAATTCATTCATTTTAAGAGTACAAGTGAATTTAGAGTTGGCAAGGACCACTACAATTCAGTTTTAGAGTATTTCTATCACCACAAAACAAATGAGAACCCTCTGACTTTTCATTGATACCTATTATCTAGTAAATCTGTGACCTATGTCTTTATACATGATGTGCTGGCTATGGTCTGATTGCTCCTCCTCCAGGTTCTCCATCCTTTTCCACTTCATTCTCTGTCTTAAGAATGAAACACATGGGTTAAGCCAGCAGATGGGCTTGCATGCCCTCTGGTTTCCAGTTAGTTTCAACCATGGAAAGATACATCAAGAGCTTGAATGAAAGAAGGAATGTAGAGCCAGGGTTCCTAACTCCTTATCTGTGAAGTCACATTTTGTATGTGCTCCTCTACATAAGATCATGGGTACCTGTAAGGTGTTTTGCTTTACCATACTCTCTCTTTCCAGCTTCTGGTAACTATTCCCTACCCTTGTCTCTCAGATCAAGGGGTGGTGACACATTACCGCTACCCTTCGTTCCAGCATAATCCTTGGTAATTCCTATATATCTTTCCCATACCTTTGTAATTAGCTTCTTTGTAAATAACTGCTCTTGAACTATTCTAATATTAATGTGATAGTTATTTTCTTTTGGGACCTCAGTGAGTATTCCTGACTTTCCATACTCCCAACCCAAACATAAGACCAATATTCTAATATATTACTAGGCATCTCCATTTCAGGAGGAGAGAGCAGTGGTGTTGGGGTCTGGCTGAGGTTCTCCCTGTGCACTGAGTTCTTTACTATCAAAAAAAAAAAAAAGAATTAGCACTACTCTCTGTCCCTTCTGACTGGTCTGGGTGTTGCTTGATGAAGCTTAAGCTGATTTTATTTTTATAATTTAACTTATCCAATTTATTAGTGCTTCATTTATATTTTTATTTGCCCACTGGATTTCTCCTTTGGACATTTTATTTCTGAATATTTTAGAAGTAAATCTCTCTTAGTCAAGCACTCAAAATAAAAACACAGAAAGGTTAGTTTTTATCCTAGAATAGACCTTTCTCTCAGTTGTGTACTCTCATGTGACTTTCTGCCCCCTAGTGTTAATATATTTTAAAAATTGCTTGTTGATAGGAAACAATATTTCAATGTAATTGACAGTAAAGAACTGTACATTTCATTTCCAAAGTGTAAGCTAATTTTTACAATGTGTTTCATTAACATTAGAGAGAGAGAGAGAGAGATGCTGCTAACCAGAGAAGTTCATGTGCAGGACGTGCTTTTTTTCAAGTGGACTATTTCAGTGGAGGAGATGATAGGGATGCAAATGAGGGTTGGAAAAGTCATTACCAGAGACTGTTCTGACTGCAGCTGGAAGGTATTTGATTAACTGACTATAAGATAGAGAGTTTAATAAATAATGAGGAATCAAAGAAGAGCACCTTTGACAATAGATATTGAATAATGCTTAATGAAGAACATAACTGGAAATTGAGAAATATCAACTATATTTAAGAGATTTAAGCACATATTAGGTATGGTGTTCAAACAAATTATAAAATCTAAAACTAATATGAGACTTTTAAATTCAAATTTGAATAGAATTAATATAACAATTAACTATGTAGTTTCAATAATGCAAAACAAGCAATGTCAATTAATGTTGATAGAAAAACACTTTTCATAAATCAACACTTTGATTTAGATCTAGAGAGTAAAAGGCCCTGGCTAAATATCAATCTTAGATTTGTAGCCTTGCTAATATGGTAGGGGAAAGAAAACCTGTCCACTTCCACTTCTGTTTGTAATGGGAAAGAAGGCACTCTCTCATAGTAATGAAAAAATATAATTTATTATTTCAGGCTTTGAATCCTTCTCAAACACTAACCAAAGGACTTCTCCAGGTGGCCTGCCATACATACCCCAATACATTTACCTATTCACTGGGCCTCAATCTTTTGGGGCATGATTTATCCTGATACTGGTTGAGGCCTATATTTTGACAGGAAAGATTTTAGAGATCATTGCATCAAACTTTATAATAACTAGGACCTGTTGACTTTAATTTCAGTGCAAAAGAATACTATTAAATCACACTTTTTAAGTAATACCTAAAAGGGAGTAATGTGCCTAATGTAAATATACTATTACATAATTTGAAATACAATTTAATTTTCTTGCATGTCTTATCATTTTTAATTTGTAGTATAAAATTTTATTGGATACTGTATCATACTTATTTTCAGAATACATCATTCAAAGTCAAAATATGACTAAATGTAAGAATATGCATCAAAACTCTCTCCTTATAAACTGAGGTAAAGCATAGAGATATAATTTTATAATAGCTAGTTTAAACACCTATTAATATCAAGATTTATTTATATTATTTTTCTTATTTTTCATAGACAAAATTATATCCAATAAATTAGAATAACTTGAAAGACTATACAATGCAGTCTTGTTCATTAGAGTTTAGGAATTTGGTACCATGTGCTGTTACTACAGCAGCAGCAGCAGCAGCAGCAGCAGCAGCAGCAGCAGTAGCAGCATTGTCATACCACATTGCTTTTCCAGAGTATTCACTTACTCTGGAACATTTGGTCAGCAATGGCCTCAAGGAGCAAAACCATTAAATAATAATATAGCTAGCTTTTCTTAATTATTATAAAACTATTTACAAAATAGCTGCAGATAAATAATTGAGTAAGTAAACAACTGATATTTAAAATCAGACTAAATTACAAAGAATTATAGTTTAATGGATACCACCTTACAAGCTTGAATACACTATGTCACAGGAAAGAAAGAAATTTTTACTGAGATATTTGATAGCCATAGTTATATTTCATTGAATAAAAAACATAGACATATATTTAACTAAAGATGCTCTTGCATTATTTAGAATCAGAGTTATATGTTATCTTGCAAGTTTATAATAGATGGCACTTTATTCTTTCCATGAGCTTCATTCATAGGTTAAGGTCATTTTATGATTCCTGATGATGCTGTTCTAAGACAATTCAGAGACAACAAATATTCTTTCCCTATCTATTTCTCTCCATCTCTTAGTGACTAGCATTACTGCAAAGTTTTCTATATCACATTATAAAAAAATATTTCCAGATCGACACAAGTGTTTTGAAAGAAGTCATAGCAAATAGCTATTATAGAAGATAATCAGAATGATATATATTTCTCACTTTGTGTGTGTGTGTGTGTGTGAGTGTGTGTGTAGTTTGAATGAAAAATGAGAATGAACAGCTTTTACTTGGATCACATTAAAGGTACAGGTACATGGTCATCTCTTCAGTAGGAACAGATTCATAGTCTCCTTCTTTCACATAAATTCAGAAACAAGAGCCCTTTGCTGATCTCTCTGGTCATTTCTTTGGCTTCAGCTATTTTCCTTGACCTATGGCTACTAAAAAGAAAAAAAAAGCCTTAGATGTGCAGAATGTGGATTGATATATAGAAAAACTCACTTTGCTTGATAGTACAAATCTACTTTATCCATTAATGAATATACAAGTGTTGGGAGCCCTTTGTAAGGAATTATCAGTTCCTGGAACCTCCAAAGGAGGAGAAGCATCAGTTTCTGAAATTCCAAGGGAGGAGGTTTCTCTTGGCTTTATGTTAATCCATGTTAATCGCAGCTATTGTTTCTGGATACTTGTGGTTTTGTTTTGAGCAGTTTGTTACTTTGTTACGAGCAGTTTGTCACGTACTCATGCTGTATAAGTATACCGTGCTAAATAAACTCGGTGCTGCAGCTTTAACTGTATGCCCTACCGAGATCTTTTTCTCTTCTCTGTCTTTTTTCCTAACCCTCGCTCCCCCACTCAGGACTGTTCGACTCCGTTCGGCGAGTTCCGGCATACAAGACATAATTTCACAGGAAAGAAGGGACAGAGCAGAGAGGAAAAACAGTGAAGTCAAAGCACAAAATGGTGGAGTCTATCAAGAGAAAGAAGAGCTAGTCTCTTTTAAGCAAGATTAAATTCCTTACTACCTGCATGTTCTATGAAGTTAATACACACACACACACACACACACACACACACACACACATGCATACATATATCTTCTCAGTAATTTCAAAACTTTTTTAATATTAAATTGATATTTTTATTAAAAATTACTGGTGTGACATTGATTAATAAAATCAAGTAAGTTTCAAGCATACAATTCACCAGTATGTCTTATATGTATTGCATTGTGTGTTCACCATCCAAATTTAGATTTCCTTCCATCCTTAAATATTTGACCCCCCTTATAGGTATCTACCTCCTCCCTCACCCTCTTCCCTCTGATAATCACTAATCTACTGTCCATGTCCATGAGTCTGTTTATTTGTTGTGTGTGTTTGTTACTTTTAGTTTTATATCCCACATATGAGTAAAATCATATGGTTCTCAACTTTTTCTGTCTGACTTATTTCACTTAGCATGACAATATCAAGATCCATCTATGTTGTCACAAATGGCAGTATTTTATCTCTTCTTATAGCTGAGTAATATTCTACTATATATATGTACCACATCTTCTTTATCCAATCATCTATTACAGGATACTCCAGTCGCTTCCATGTTCTGGCCACCGTGAATAATGCTGCTATGAACAGCAGTGTGCATACATTCTTTCGGATAAATGTTTTCAAGTTTTTTGGGTACATACACAGTAGAGCGATTCTTGGATCATATGGTAGACCAATTTTTAGTTTTCTGAGAAACCTCTACACTAGTTTCCATAGTGGTTGTACCAATTTACATTCCCACCAGCAGTATATGAGGCTTTCTTTTTGCCCATAACCTCTCCAATACTTGTTATATTAGGTGTCCTTTTGTGATAGCAATTCTAACACGTGTCAGATGACATATCATTGTAGTTTTGGTGTGAATTTCCCTAAAAGCTAGTAAAGTTGAGCATCTTTTCATATGTCTGTTGGCCATTTGTATGTCTCCTCGGGAAAAGTGTATGTTCAGGTCCTCAGCTCATATTTTATTTGGATTGTTTTTTTTTTTTTTTTTATTGCTAAGTTGTATAAGTTCTTTGTATATTTTGAATATTAGGCCCTTATCAGAGTTGTTATCTGCAAATACATTGTCTAATTCAAATGGTTCCCTCTATGCCTTGTTGATGGTTTCTTTTGCTGTGCAGAAGAGTTTTAGTTTGCTATAGTCCCTTTTACATATTTTTGCCTTGACTTCCCTTCTCTTTGAGGTCAAATTCATAAAATCCTCTCTAAATTCAAGGTCTATGAATTTAGCACCTATGGTTTCTTCCATGTAATTTATTTTTTCAGGTGTTATATTGAGCTCCTTATTTCATTTTGAGTTAATTTTTGTGTATGATGATAGACAGCCTAGTTTCATTCTTTTGTATGTGGCTTTCCAGTTTTCCCAGCATCGTTTATTGAAGAGGCTTTCCTCACTCTATTGTATGTTTTTGACTCCTTTGTCAAAAATTATAGCCCATATATGCACTCTCATTTCTGTTCCACTGGTCGTTTTATCTGTTTTTCTGCCAATACTATGCTGTTTTGATTATTGTTCCTTTTTAATAGGATTTGAAGTCAGGCAGAGTGATATCTCTGGCCTTTTACTTTTACTTTTTTCTCAGGACTGCTTTGGCCATTTGAGGTCTTTTGTGCTTCCACGCAACTATAATGATATTTTGTTCTATTTCTTTAAAAAAATGCCATTGGTATTTTGATAGAGGTTGCATTAAATCTGTATAATGCTTTAAGTAATAAGGTTATTTTAACTGTTTATTCTTTTAAGCCAAGAACACAGAATATCTTTCCAATTTCTTGAGTCTTTTTCAATTAATTCTAATAATGTCTTATAGTTTTCAGTGTATAGATCCTTCATAGGCTTCATTAGATTGAGACCTAGGTATTTTATTCTCTTTGTTGCAATTGCAAAAGGAATTGTTTTGTTTTCATTACTCTTTGTGAAAATTCATAGTATAGGAACACTATTGATTTTTCAACGTTGGTTTTGTACCCTGAAACTTTACCATACTCATTTATTACTTCTAATAGATTTTTAGTGGAGGCTTTAAGGTTTCCTATACAACAGAGAATCACGTCCTCTGCAAAAAAAATGACAATTTGACTTCTTCATTCCCTATATGGACACCTTTTATTTCTTTCTCTTGCTAGGACTTTCAAAATTATTTTGAATAATAGTGGTGATAGTGAATAGCCTTATCACATTCCTGATCTTAGCAAGAAGGACTTTAGTTTTTCACCATTAAGTATGATGTTAGCTGAGGATTTGTTGCATATAGACTCTGTTATATTGAGGTACTTTCCCTCTATACACATTTTATTAAGTGTTTTAATCATGAATGGGTGCTGTAGCATGTGAAAAACTTTTTCTGCATTGAAGAATAGGGTCAATGATTTTATTCTTTTTTTTTTTTTTTTTTTTTGGTTTATGTGGTGTATCGCAATAATTGAGTTGCATATGTTGAACCATCCTTATGTCACCGGGATGAAGAACACTTGATCATAGTGTATAATCTTTTGAATATGTCATTGTATTCAATTTGCTAGTATTTTATTCAGGATTTTTGCATTTGTGTTCATAAGAGATATTGGTCTGTAGCTTTTTGTTTGTTTGTTTTATCTTTACCAGGTTTTGGTATCAGGGTAATATCGGCCTCATAAAATGAATTAAGAATTGCCTTTTCTTCAATTTCTTAGAAAACTTTAGGTAGAACATGACTTAAATCTTCTTAAACGTTAGGTAGGATGCACAAGTGAAGCCATTTGGTCCTGGACTTTTACTTTTTGGTAGGATTTTGATGATTGTTTCCATTTTCATACTTCTGATCAGTTTATTTAGATGTTCCAGTTCTTCTTGATTCATTCTAGGAAAGTTGTATCTTTCTAAGTACTGGTTCATTATTTCTAGCTTATTAAGTTAGGTGTTATATACTTTTCTCATAGTATTCTTGTATGATCCTTTGTATTTCTGTGGTCTGTCATGATTTCCAATTTTTCATCCCTGATATTGTTTATTTCTGTCCTTTCTTTTTTTTCTTGAGTGAGTTTAGCCAAGGGTTTGTCAATTTCATTAACCTTCTCAAAGAACCAACTCTTTGTTGCATTTATTTTTCTATTTTTTTTTGTTTTGTTTTGTTGTAATTTCATTTAATTCTGCTCTAATTTTGATTATTTTGTTCCTCTGCTGAGTTTAGGCTTCATTTGTTCTTTCTTTTCAAGTTTTTTTAAGATGAAGTGTTATGTTGTTTATTTGGGCTCCTTCTTGTTTTTTGAGATAGGCCTGTTATAACTGCTTTTGCCATGTCCCAAAAAATTTGATATGTTGTACTATCATTATCATTCATTTCTATGTACCCCTGGATCTTTTTTTTGTTGTTGTTTTCAGTTCTTCTCTGACTCAGGCAATCTTCAGTAATATGATGTTTAATCTCCATGTATTTGTTGTGACTCTTTCCTCTTCCTTTTTACAGTCAATCTCCAGCTTCAAGCATTATGATCAGAAAATATGGTTTCAATCCTCTTATATTTGTTGAGGCTATCTTTATGTCCCAGTATGTGGTCAATCCTTGAGAATGTTCCATGCTGTTACTGAGTTGTATGAGTTTTTTTTTATTACAGATATTAGGCCCTTATTGGAGGCGTTGCTTGCAAATATATTTTCGCATTTGGATGGTTGTCTCTTTACTTTGTTGATGTTTTTTTTTTTTTAAGTCACATTCATTTATTTTTGCTTTTACTTCCCTTGCCATTAAGGTCAAATTCATAAAATCCTCTTTAAGGCCGAGGTCCATGAGTTTAGTACCTATGTTTTCTTTTATACAATTTATTGTTTTAGGTCTTAAATTTAGGTTTTTAATCCATGTTGAGTTAATTTTGGTGTGTGGTGATAGACAACAATCTAGTTTCATTCTTTTGCAGGTGGCCTTCCAGTTTTCTCAGCACCATTCATTAAAGAGGCTTTCTTTTCTCCACTGTACATGTTTACCTATTTTGTTGAAATTATTTGCTGATATAAACATGGATTTATTTCTGAACTCTCAATTCTGTTCCACTGGTCACTGTGTCTTTTTTTCTGCCAGTACTATGTTGTTTTGATTAATGTTTTTTTTGTAGTATAATTTAAAATCAGGCAGTGATGCTTCTAGCATCACTCTTTTTCTCAGGATGGCTTTGGCAATTTGGGCTCTTCTGTGCTTCCATACAAATCTGTTGTATTTTTGTCCTATTTCATTAAAAAATGCTGATGAAATTTTAATGGAGATTGCATTAAATCTGTACAATGCTTTAGGCAATATGGTCATTTTAACTATATTGATTCTTCCAATCCAAGAACACAAAATATCTTTCTATTTCTTTGTATCTTCTTTGATTTCTTTTAATAAGGTCTTATACTTTTCATTATATAGGTCCTTCACATGTCTCATTAGATTTATTCCTAGGTATTTTATTCTTTGTTTTGGAATTGCAAAAGGAATTATTTTTTCCTCTTCTTTTTTTGATTCTTCATTATAGAGTATAGGAATGCTATGATTTTTGAACATTGATTTTGTATCCAGAAACTACTGTTTTTACTTCTTGTTTCTAGTAGTGTTCTTATGGAGTCTTTAAGGTTTTCTGCATAGAGACTCATGTCATCCACAAATAGTGAGAGTTTGACTTCTTCATTTTCTATTTGAATATATTTTATTTCTTTCTCTTGCCTGACTGTGCTCGCTAAGACCTCCAATATTAAATGGAATAACAGTGGCAATAGTGGACAGCACTGTTCTGTTTGTGATTTATAAGGAGGAGTTTTTAGTTTTTCACCATTAAATATAATTTTCACTGAGGTTTTGTCATATATGGCCTTTATTATGTTAAGATACTTTCCTTATATACCGATTTTGTTAAGTGTTTTGTTTAAAAATGAATGTTGTATCTTGTTAAAGGCTTTTTCTGTATCTATTGATATGATCATATGATTCTTATTCTTTAATTTGTTTATGTGGAGTATCACATTAATCGATATGCATATATTGAATGATGCCTGTGCCCCTGGGATGAAGTCCACTTGATCATGATTACATACAATCTTTTTAATATGTTGCTGTATTTCGTTCACCAGTGTCCTAGTTAAAATTTTTTTCATCTATGTTCATGAGAGATATTGGTCTGTAGTTTTCTTTTTTGTGTGTTATCTTTATCAGGTTTTGGTATCAGGGTAATATTGGCTTCATGAAATGCATTAGGGAGTATTGCAACCTCTTTGAACTTTTTGGAAGAGTTTGAAGGGAAGAGATACTAAATCTTCTTTGAATGTTTGGTAAAATTCACTGATGAAGGTGCCTGGCCCTGGAATTTTACTTTTCAGTGGATTTTTGATGATTGTTTCAATTCCCATGTTGCTGATCAGTCTATTTAGATTTTCCAGCTCTTCTTGGTTCAGTCTAGGAAAGCTGTATATTTCTAAGAACTTGTCTATTTCTTCTAGGTTATTGAATTTGGTGGTGTATAATCTTTCATAGTTTTCTTGAATAATACTTTGTATTCAATGGTATCTGTCATAATTTCTCCTCTTTTTTCTGACTTCATTTGTGTCTTTTCTCTCTTTTCCTTAGTGAGTCTAGCCAGGGTTTTGTTGTTTTATTCAACTTCTCAAAGAAACAGCTATTGGTTGCATTAAGTTTTTTTTATTGTCTTTTTGTTCTCAATTTCATTTAACTCTGCTCTAATTTTGATGATTTTCTTCCTTCTGCCAACTTTGCACTTCATTTCTTCTTCATTCTTTCTAGTTTTTTTTAACATGTGATGTTACATTGTTTATTTGGGCTCCTTCTTGTTTTTGGAGATAGACCTGTAATGATATGAACTTTCTTCTTATGACCGCTTTTGCCATGTCCTAAGTGTTGATATATTTTATTATCATTATCAGTCATTTCTATGTATCTCTTGATCTCTCTTTGTATTTCTTCCCTGATCCAGTCATTCTTCAGTCACATGTTATTTAATCTCCATGTATTTGTGGTTCTTCCTACTTTTATTTTACTGTTGATCTCCAGTTTCAAAAGTATTATGATCATCAGAGAATATTCTTGGTATGGTTTCAATCTTCTTAAATTTCTTGAAATTAGTTGTGTGTCCCAACATATGACTGTCTTTGAGAATGTTTCATATGCACTAGAAAAGAAATGTATAAACTGTTGTTTGGAGAAGAAGGGCTCTTATATATCGATTATATCCAATTGACCTAATGTGTCATTTAAGGATGTTATTTCCTTATTGATTTTTTGTTTGGATGATCTATTCATCCCTGACAGTGTTGTATTTAGGTCCCCTATTACGATAGTGTTTTGGTTTGTTTCTCAGTATCTTTCTTTGCCTTTTTTATTTTGAAGTCTATCTCAGTCAATATTAATACTGCTACTTCTGCTTTTGTCTGAATGCCATTTGTTGGAGTTATCATTTTTCACCCTTTTACTTCAAGTCTAACTTGTCTTTGGAACTGAAATGTGTCTTCTGAAGGCAGTATACGGTTGAGTTTTGTTTTTCAATCCAATCTGCAACTCTGTGCCTTTTTGTTGATGAGTTCAGTCCATTTACATTTAGAGTGATTATTGAAATATGGGGTTTTCCTATAGCCATTTTATGTTTTGCTTTCGGGTAGCTCGGTGTTTGCATTTTTTCCTTGTCCTTGCATTTCTGCCTGTTATTTTAATTTTGTTGTTTTTTTGTTGTTGTTGTTAACATTTCTCTGATTTTTTTTGTTTTATGTTATATACTTCGGTTTTGGATCTTTGGCATGTGGTTGCCATTAAGAATATGTACAGGATACACACACATACACGCACGCGCACACACACGCACACACACTTCTATTTTCTTCTGTGTGCCTTATCTCCATTACCCTTTGCAAATTTGGGTCTTTGATTCCTCCCCTTTTCTGTTACTGTTGTCTCAAACTGTCCCTAAATATGATGAATGTTCATGTTTACCATGCAATAGCAATTCTCTTTTTATTGTTTAAGCTTATAATGCCCTGTTCTTAAGAAGAATTGCACTGCTCTGCTTGTCTGTCTGCTGGTCACCTTACTTATAGTTACATTTTTTTTGGTCATTTTTTTCAGGTGGGCTGACCCCTTTCATTATTTTCTGTAATGTAAGCCTCACTGTGGAGAATCTCCTCAACTCCCGTATGTCTGTAAAGGTCTTTATTTCTCTTTTATATCTAAAGGAGAGCTTTGCTGGATATATTATTCTTGTCTGGTAATTCATTTTAATTAATAGTTTGAATATTTGGTTCCACTTCTTTCTTGTTTGTAAAGTTTATGCTGAGAAGTCCGATGATAGTTTAATGGGTTTTTCTTATAAGTTGTTGTCTTCTTTTCTCTGGCTGCCTTGAGAATTATTATTTTTTTGTCATTATATTTGACATTTTTAATATAATGTGTCTTAGAGAAGGCTTTTTTGGATTGAAATAATTGGATATTCTGTTTTCTTTTTGGATTTGAAGATCCAATTCTTTCCATAGATTTGAGAAATTCTTGTCAACTATTTGTTCAAATATGCTCTGTTCGTTTCTTTCTCTTTTCTCCTTCTTGTATATCCATTATTTTTATGTTGCATTTCCTGATGGTGCTGATAGTTCCTATAGAGTTCTTTTATTATTTTTCATTCTCAAGTCTCTCTCTTGCTTTTTCTGTGTCATTTCCAGATTTCTGAATTTAATATCACTATTTTTTTTCTTCCACCTGGTCAGCTCTATTTTATATGTTTGCTACTTCATTTTTCATCTCTTTTAATATGTTCTTCATCTCCAGAAGTCCTATTAGCTTCTTTTTTAGGGTTTCAATTCTCTTGGCAAAGTATTCATTTTGTTCATTTATTTTGTTTTTAATTTCTTGAAACTGTCAGTCAGAATTTTCTTGCATCTCATTGAGTTTATTCAGAAGTGCAATCTTAAATTCTCTGTCATTTAAATCACAGATTTCTATGTTTCTGAACTTATTTTCTGGAGGATTTTAACTTTCTTTCTGAGCTGCCTTGTCACCTTGGTTGTTCCTGATGTTTGATAGATTATTTCTCTGTCTGAACATTAATGAGAGTATACTCTGCATTTTTTTAAAGAAAATTTATTACATAGTAATCTCTCTTCAGAGGATTAATAATAGGGGGTATTTCTTTTGATTTACAGCAGGTGGCATCCAAGACTTTTGAATCTCTCCTTTGAGGCTAAAAATGTCCTATCTTTTTTGGTATATGACTGTGCACATCTGTGTTCAGGTCCTTTGGTCCCAGGGCTTCACCCCCTCAAAGTGCGTGATGGACCATGGGGGTCTGAATCTCTGAAAAGGTTCTGAAGTCCTGTTACTGACCCAACTGTCAGATGCAAGTTCCACTACTTTCTTTCAACTCAGCCTGATTGAGTGGGAGTGGAATTGATTGGGAGAGGTCTGCGGTGTGTGTGGCTGTTTCCCTTTCTTTAGTATTGTCCCCCAGGTTTCAGCAGTCTTGCTTCGATATCACTGTGCCTGTTTCTGGTACTGGATATAGTGTGTATTTTAGTATTGGTTGCACAAATTTTCCTGGGGATTGGTGCTGTTAGTTCTGGGAGGAAATGGAGGAGGAGGGTGGGCTCTTGATTGATGGGGCATGGCCACGTTCTATGATTCAGTCTTCTACTTGGCAATGGCGGTTGCTAAGCCACAGCTGTCACCCCTCTGCACTAGGTCTCTGCCCTGCTCTCTTCCCTGATCCCTGGGTTCCACTGTGTTGAATATTCTGATCACTCAGGCAACACTGTTCCATGCTTCAAAGGGCAAGACCCAACAGTGAATTGTCTCCTCCCACTCCTACTGCATAGAGCTCTTGTTTCATAATGCATCTTCTTTGTTTCACACTCCTAATCTTCCTTCTGGTCTTGCATGAATTTGCCTACCTTTGGATGCTCTGATGCGTAGGTCTCTTAGATCTACTTGTGTCCAGGTTGGGTGTTATTCGTTGAGTTGTAGATGTTCAGCTTGTTGTTATTTTAAGGGTAGAAATTTGGGGATATTCCTTATGTCATCATGCTTCTGACTTCACTCTCCTCAATCTTCTTACACATATCCCTGTCCCCTGCTGAAATACCAGGTTAAGGATAGGTCCAGCATAGTTGCTTTTTACCAATTATCTCTTGATACATAATTCACATTCTGTTTCATCCAAACCAATACCCACCATTGGTTCCGCCAAAACATTTTTTTGTGGGACATTGATAATCTCCATACTGTAGCAATAAAGAATACAAAATATGTTGGACAAGGGAAGGGCAGGGAGTTAAAATAATTGTCCAGGACTTGTTTCAGATTCTGGATCTAGAAGTTGTTTATAATACTAGTGGAGTGGATTCCTATGAAATTCAGAAGTTTATCAAATACGATTTAAAAAGTTTATGCTCCTTCTCTCATTGACTGTTATAGTTACACTTATGGGTATGCCATTGCCAATACTTTCAACATGTTTTAGATATATTGTAATATTTAAATCAGGGAGCAATTTTGGTCAATTTATTCCTAAATTTATCCTCCACCCTTCCTGGCAAAAAAAAAAAAAAAAAAAAAAAAAGTAACTCTTCTTCTTCCCAAGGCTAAATTTTACTTCTGTGATCCATCTTCTTCTCCTACTTTCAATTTCTTCCTCTCTTCTAAATTATCTTCATTACTCTACACTGTGCCCAAGATTTCTCTTCTTAACAAAGCATTACAAAAACTCTACTTCCAACTTCCACTCTCAATTTGACTTAAGGATTAGTTAACTGGAGGTAACAGAAATCTACTAAAAAAAAAGTTTAACTAAAAAGGAGATTTGTTGAAAAACGAGTTGTCTTAAGAAACCAAAAGAAAGTGCATGTAACTGTTGGGAAAACAGTAAGGCAGCTAGCATCTCTCCCACATGTACACATGTATACATATGCACACACCCATGAATATATATACATGCAAATAGAATTATACTCTATGTATTTTTCTGTGACTTGGTTAGTTAACCTCATGATTGATCATAGAAAAATTTCAATAAACTACATAATATTCCATAGCTTAAATGTACAATAATTTAGTTAACAATTTACTCATTGATGGGCATTTATATTATTTTTAATATTTTAAATCTATTATAAATATGACCGCAATAATTTGAACTACATCTTGATGTACATGTACAAGTTTCTTGTGAAATAAAATCCCAGAAGTCATATTATTTGATATAAGGTAAGCATAAGGATTTTAGTTGATATTGTCAAACTGCTATTTTAAAAACTTTATAAGTTTACACTCACAATAATCTTCTTTGAGAAAACCTGTTTCCCAAAATTCTCATCAGGGTGAATATTATCAATCCTTTTAAAATGTTGCCAATGTAATGAAAGAAAAATCAGTAACTTTCTGATGCTCTGTTTTCATTTTTTTCAATTTAATTTTAATTTTAATTTTTCTCTCTCTGTTTTGACATTTTTAACTATTTTAAAAATTAATGTGTATTTTTAAATTAAAATTGGGATACATTATTATATTAGTTCCAGGTGTATAACATAGTGATTTGAAATTTATATAACTTATGAAGTGATCACTTCCAAAATCTAGTACCCATCTGATACCACATATAGTTATTATAATATCATCAACTATATTTCTTATGCTATATTTTGCATTCCCATGATTATTTTGTAACTACTAATTTGTACTTCTTAATCTCTTTTCCTTTTTCTCCCATCCTCCCAAAACCTTCTTCAATCAGGCAATCATCAATCATCTGTATCTATGAGTTTGTTTCTGTTTTGTTGTTAATTTTGTTCTTTAGATTCCATATGTACATGAAATCATATGACATTCGTCTTTATCTGACTTACTTAACTCAGCACAGTATCCTCTAGGTCCATCTGTGTTGTTGCAGATGGCAAATTTCATTCTTTTTATGACTGAGTGAAAATTCATTGTGTGTGTGCATGTGTGCATGTGTGTGTATGTGTGTGTATGTGTGTGTGTGTATATATATATATACACACACACACACATACACACATGTGTATATAACCTCTTCTTTATTTATTCTTTATTTATTCATTCATTAATGAACACTCAGCTTGCTTTCATATATTAGCTATTATGAATAACGCTACAGTGAATGTATGAATTCACATGTCCCTTTGAAATATAGTGTTTTAGGTTTCTTCAGATAAATACCCAGAAGTGGGATTTCTGGGTCCTTCTTTGTCTCATTATAGGTTTTGTTTTAAAGTTTATTTTTTTTCTGGTATAAGTATTGCTATCCCAGCTTTTATTTAATTTCTTGTTTCCATTTTCATGAAATAGCTTGTTTTAACTCTTTACTTTTAGTTTGTGTGTCTTTTGATCTGAAGTGAGTCTTTTTCAGTCAGTATATATAAAAGACTTTTTTCTTATCCATTCAGCAACCCTATGTCTTTTAATTGAAGCATTTACTCCATTTATATTTAAAGTAATTGTTGATAGCTATGTAGTTAATGTCATTTTATTATTCATATGTTTTATTTCTTCTTCTACTTCTGCTTCCGCTTCCTTGTCACCTTTCGCTTCCGCTTCCTCTTCTTCTTCCTCCTCCTCCTCCTCCTCCTCCTCCTCCTCCTCCTCCTCCTTCCCAACAACATTTTCTGGCTTGATAGTGATGAACTCCTTTAGATTTTTCTTGTCTGGGAAGCTCTTCATCTGTCCTATGATTCTAAATAATAGCTTTGCTGGGTAGAGTAATTTTGATTGTAGGTCCTTGCTTTTCATCACTTTGAATATTTTGTGTTGATTCCTTCTGGCTTGTTAAGTTTCTGTTAAGAAATCAGTTGATAGTTTTATGAGAGCTCCCTTGTAAGCAAATAACTGCTTCTTTCTTGCTACTTTTAATATTATCTCTTTGTATTTAACTTCTGGCATTTTAATGATGATGTGTTTTGGTGTGGGTCTCTATGGTTCATCTTATTTGGAACTCTCTGGGCTTCTCAGGCTTGTATGTGTATTTCCTTCACCAGGTTAGGAAAATTAAATTTTATTTTCTTGATTACTAGTGATATTAGATAAAATTTGTATGTTCATTGGTACATTTTTATTTCTAATAGGTTATTTTTCTTTTTTTTACTTATAAGTTTTTTGTATATTATGTACATTACTCAGTGACTAATATATATATTGCCAATTTCTTTGTCCATTATTTTTACCATATATAAATTTAATTTTTTTATGTAATCAAATTTGTTCATTTACTTTCTTATGGATCCTAGGTTCTATATCATAATTTCAAAATCTTTCTTCACCCTGAAGTTAAAAAGCAAAATGAGTTTTTTCTGATATGATTATGGTTTTGTCTTTTTCATTTAAATCTTCAGTCCATTTGTAATTTACTTTGGTGTAAGGTATGGGAGATAGTGTAACTTTAGTTTTATTTTAAATAGTCAGATCTGCAAACAAATTTTATCCACTAGTCTAACAAATTTTTAATTATTTTTAAATAGATTTTATTTTTAGAACAGTTTTAGATTCACAGCAAGATTGAACAGAAAGTAGAGAGAGTTCCCATATACTCCCACCCACTCAACAAAGTAGTACATTTGTTACACTCAATGAACATGCATTGAGACATCATTACCACCCAAAGCCCATAGTTTGCATTAGGGCTTACTATTGGTGATGGACAGTCCATGGGTTTTGACAAATGTATAATGACACGTATTGGCATAGTATCATATAGAATAATTTCACTGCCCTAAAAATCCTCTGTGATCACATATTTATCCATGCTCCCTCCACCCACCCACCCAAACCTGGCAATCATTGATATTTTTACTGTCAGTCTTTTTGACATTTTAAGAAAGTGAGAGAGTTGGAATCATACAGTATGTGGCCTTTTCAGATTGGCTACTTTCATTCAGTAATATGTGTTTAAGTTCCTACTATGTTTTTTCATGACTTGATAGCTCATTCCGTTTCTTTTCTTTTTTTCTTTTCTGGCTTTATTGAAATATAACAGACAATTAGTTGCTCATATTTACATTGTACAATTCAATGAGCTTTTTTTCTTCAATTATACTCGGCATACAATAAGATACTAGTTTCAGTTGTACAGCATAATGATTAGAGATCTGTATAACTCACAAAGTGATCACCTCACTAAATCTAGTACCCCCTCATCCTCCTTACAAATGTATTACAATATTGTTAACTATTTTCTTTATGCTACACTTTATATCTCCATGTCTACTTTGTAACTATTCATTTGTACTTCTTAATCCCTTTGTCCTTTTTCACCATCCACCCAAACCCCTCCTATATAGTAGACCTCAAAATGTGCCCTGTATCTATGGATTTGTTTCCATTGCTGTTGTTGTTGTTGATTTTGTTCCACAGATTCCACATGTATGAGAAATCATGTGATATTTTTCTTTCTCTAACTGACTTCATTTAGTGCAATATCTTCTAGGTCTACCAAGGCATTATATTTTTTCATCCCCTTCATTTTAGTCTGTGTGTCTTTTAATCTGAAGTGAGTCTCTTGTATGCAGTATATGTAAGAGTTTTGTTTTCTTATCTGTTCAGTCAACCTATCCTTTGGTTGGAGCACTTAATTATTTTCCATTTGAGGTTCTTGTTGATTAGAGTGGAGTTACTGCCATTCTTTATTCATGTTTTGGATACAAAATTTTTTTCTTAAAGAAGTTCCTCTGATATTTCCTGTAATACTGGATTGGTGTTGATAAATTTCTTTAGCTTCTTTTTGTCTGGGAAGCTCTTTATCTGTCCTTCAACTCCAAATGATAGTTTTGCTAGATAAAGTATTCTTGGGTGTAGATCCTGGGTTTTCACCATGTCAAATGTTTTGTTCCAAGCCCTTCTGTCTTGCATAGTTTCTTTTGAGAAATCAGCTGCCAGTCTTATGGGTGCTTCCTTGTAGGTAACTAACTGCTTTTCTCTTGATGCTTTTAAGATTCTCTCTTTGTATTTAACCTTTGGCATTTTAATGACGATGTGTCCTGGTGTGGGCCTCTTTGGGTTAATCTTTTTTGGGACTCTCTGAGCTTCCTGGGGTTGTATGTCTATTTCCTTTACCAGGTGATGGAAGTTTTCCATCATTATTTCTTTAAAACCATATTCAACTTTTTGTTCTCCCTTTTCTCCTTCAAGTACCCCTATGACAGAGATATTTAAATTTAATTTTGTCCCATAGGCTCCTGAAATTATTATTGTAGTCTTGGCTTCTTTTTTCTTGCTGTTCTGATTGGGTATGCTTGGCTTCCTCATTACCTTTATTGGTGGTTTGATCCTCTTTTTATCCACTCTGTTGATTTCCTCTAATATACTCTTCATCTCAGATAATGTATTCTTTATTTCTGACTAGTTCTCTTTTATATTTCCATTTTCATTTTGATGTTTTTTTATCTCTTTGTTAAAGTTCTCACTGAGTTCATCTATATTTCTCATAAGTGCATTGAGCATCTTTATCAACAGTGTTTTGAAATCTGCATCTGTGAGATTGCTTGATTTCATTTTTCCTGGATCTCTGTTCTATTCTTTCATATAATTTCTGTTTCTTTGTCTTCCCATTTTGGCTGACTTTCTGTATCTGTTTCAACGTACTAAGCAAAGCTCCTAAGTCTCCTGGTCTTATTAGTATTGCTTTGCATGGTAGGTGTCCAGAGGCACAGTCCTGAGAGGGGTTCAGTTACAAGCCAAATTTAGCCTTAGCGTGTGCCCCTCTGGAGCTACCTGTTAATATGCAGCAAGCAATTCATAGATGCTGTGCTCATAGTTGCCTCAAGATGCCACACCAGAAACCAAGGCTAGATGCTAGGTCTTTGAGCTGTTAAAAAAGAAACAGTGGATTTACTTAAGACATAAGTGGATGTGGCTTCAATGGAGCTGTATGTTGGGGAGATGAAATTTCAGGGAATCATCTGAGCAGAGTGACCTCTGTTATCCAGGTTGATGACATCTTAACTATGGCAGCACTGTGTCCACACACTGGAAGTTGGGAAGGCTCAATAGTAAAACAATGGATACCACCAACACTTCTACCTGTGAGAATGCCTTGCCTCTGGCCCTTATTTCAACAATTCACTGTCCCCTTGTAAGTCCTTGGTGCTTCTTGAGCTGCCTACCCAGCGCTGGTGCCCAGAGTCAGTCATGGACATGGCTCCTTTAAGAGGTGTCTGCAGCTGCCATACCTTTCTTCTCACTCAGAGACTTGGGATCAGGCAACTTCACCTCTTCACCCACTCCTATTTCCTACTATTGCAGGGTGATATCTTATTTCTCTTCCTAGTTATAGGGCTTCTGTTCATCTAGACCACAGGTGCCTCTGCTTGCTGTTTGCTCCATGTTGTCATTACTACTTCGATGTGGTCACAAGAAGAGATGAACAAAACCTCTATCCTCTACATCATTTTCCTGGTCCTACAGTCATTTTTGTTAGTGGTTTCATTTTAATCCCATAATCCCCAAGAGTAGCCTATTTTCTAAGATGGGATTTCAAAGAAAATTGTCACTCTGGCTTATTTTCCTACTCCTACTTATTGGACATATCTCTGCCATTATTAAATGAGCCGAAATTTTAAAAGTCATGCCTCCATAATATATTTTAATATGTTTTAAAATATATTTAAAACATTTTTGGATGGAATAAGGTTATTTCCATTATTTAGAATCAACAATAATAAGTAAAACAATCAATGGAAATTTGAAAGTGTAGTCTCTGGAAAACAGATATCTTAAAAACATATTTAAAGATGGTCGGCCATGCTTATATTTCAAGAAAATAAAAATAAAAATGCAACGGGATAGAAAATGTTACCTTCTAAATAGAAATAAAGTTTGATAATACTCAGCTTTCATCAGTAAGTGAAGAAAGAAGCACTTTTATACTTTGTTACTAGGAGTCAAAATTGTTGTAATCTTCCGAGCTTAGTTTTACAATATCAATCAAAATGTAAAATAAGTGTGACTTAACCATCAATATGGAATCTTCATACATTGCTGATGGGAATGTAAATTCATACGGCCACTATGGAAAACAGTATGGAGATTCCTCAAAGTACTAAGAATCGAATTGCTATAGTCCAGCAAACCCTTTTCTAGGTATTTACACCTAAAAACTGAAAACTTTATCTGAAAAGTTATATACATGCTGATATTAATAGCAGCATTGTTCATAGTGGCCAAGACATGGAAACAACTGAAGTCCCCTTTAACTAATGATTGGGTAAAGATTGTGAAGTGCTTATATACATGGAATATTAGTCAGCCATAAGAAAAAATAAGACACTATGTAAGTTCAAAAAGGTCAGTGAAATGCTAGAAAGCATCAGAAAGGATGCTGAAAAACAAAATAGAAACATTATTCTTAACACTATTAAATCCTAGTGTGTTCACATTTATTTGGCCCATTTAGTCACTGCTCCTGAAAAAAGACGTAAAGAGGCTGAAGAAAACCTTCAGGAAGTATAAAATGATCAAGGGTACATATGTGTGTTATAGAGAGAGTAGGGTGCCAGAAGAAGAGTATTAAAAGAAGGAATGTGTTCATGCTATAAATATAAGAGTAAAAAAATTCTACTAGCTCTAAGGGGATTAACAGAAGCAACTATATAGTGGGGTACTATGGACTGAAAGTATATTTGATATTTATTTCATGGTGTAAATTGTCACTTTTAAGAACAAATTTGAGCTCACTTTTACCACTCCTCTTCAGCATTGTATTGGAAGTCTTAGCCACAGCAATAAGACAGGAAAGAGAAATAAAAGACATTCATATTGGAAAGGAAGAAGTAAAACTCTTCCTTTTATTTGCCAATTACATGATACCACATGTAGAGAACCCTAAAGATTCCACCCAAAACTGTTAGAAGTGATCGATGAATTCAGCAAAGTAGCAGGTTACAAAATAAATATTCAGAAGTCAATGATGAATTTTCAGAAAGGGAAATTAAGAAAATAATTCTATTTACAATTGTATCAAAAACTATAAAATACCTGGGAATCAAATTAACCAAGAAGGTAGAAGACCTGTTTTCAGAAAATTATGTCATTGAAAAAAGAAATTGAAGAAGATACAAATAAATGGAAGCATATACAGTGTTCATGGCTAGGAAGAATCAACATCATTAAAATGGCCACATTATCCAAAGTAATCTATAGATTTAATTCAATTCTTATCAAAATATCAATGACAATTTTCAGAGGGCTGGAACAAATAATCATAAAATTTATATGGAGCCATAAAAAAAAAAACACAGGAATCTTGAGAAAGAAGAATAAAGTTAGTGGTATCACACTACCTGATATCAAACTATACTACAGGGCTACAGTAATGGTAGAGGTATCACAGTACCTGATATCAAACTATATTACAAGGCTACAGTAATCAAAACAGCATGGCACTGGCATAAAAACAGATGCACTGATCAATGGAACAAAATAGAGGACCCAGAAATAAATCTACACCTATACACTCACTTAATATATGAAAAAGGAGGTAAGAATATGCAATAGGGTAAAGATAATCTCTTCAATAAATAGTCTAGAGAAAATGGGACAGATACATGATGTGTCTATTTTTCATCAGACAATTTTGGTGATTTAATATAATTAATTATATCTAAATTTTCAATATTAGTTTGTTTTAATATGCTCAAGAGTTAAAACATCTCTACAGTATATAGTCAATTTGATTTCTTTTTTTGCTATAAATGTCTTGAATTTGTGAAATCTTTATTTTTCAAGTCTTGTAAGATAATTGCATATTCCATTATTTTTGTTTTATTAATATTATTGTTTTTTTCATTTTTATATTACTAATTCCTGCACTTAATATTTTATTTTTCCCTTTATTTTCTTTGGATTTACTCTCATTTATTCCTACCTTCAAGTTAAATATATACCTCTTCTTTTAATAATATTTTGCTTGTAATAAATATATTTGGTGCTAAATATTTTTCTCTAATGAATATTCATTCCATTCCACATTAATATTTTTTTATTTCCATTTAACTTTACATTAACTTTAATATTTATTTCTTAATTTTTAAATTTTTAATTTTTTTCATTAAATTTATTGTAATGATAATGTTTAATAAAATTATATAGGTTTCAAGTATACCATTCAATAATGTGTCATATATATTACATTGTGTGCTCACCACCAAAAGTTAATTTCCTTCTATTGATAAGTGATATTTTAATAATTCAGTTTGAAATATTTAATATTCACTACGATTTCCTTTCTTATTAAATATATTGGGGTGAGATTGGTCAATAAAATTATATAGGTGTCAAGTGTATAATTCAATAATACATCACTTGTATATTGCATTGTATATTCACCACCCAAAGTGAAATCGCCTTCCATCACCATATATTTGATCTTATTTATCCTTATATTTTCCCTCCTTCCCCCATCCTTCTGGTAACCACTAAACTTTTGTCCATGTCAATGAGTTTTTTTTATTTGTTTGTTTGTTTGTCTTATTCATTTGTTGCTTTCAGTTTCATATCCCACATATAAATGAAATCACATGGCTCATAACTTTTTCTGACTTATTTCACTTAGCATGATAATCTCAAGATCCATCCATGTTGTCGCAAATGGCTGTATTTCATCTTTTCTTATGGCTGAGTAATAGTCCATTGTGTATATATGTACCGTATATTTTTTATCTAATTATCTACCAAAGAGCATTTTGGTTGTTTCCATGTCTTGACCACTGTGAAAAATGCTGCAATGAACATTAGAGTGCAAATATCTTTACAGATAAATGTTTTCATTTTTTCACTTTTGTTTTTTTTTTGGAGGGTAGATACCCAGAAGAGAGGTTGTTGAGTCATATGGTAATTTTATTCTTAATTTTCTGAGAAGCCTCCATAGCATTTTCCAAGGTGGCTATACCAATTTACATTCCCACCAGCAGTGTATAAGTGTTCCTTTTCCCCAAAAACCTCTCCAATACTTGTTATTACTTGTCCTGTTAATGATAACCGTTCTAACAGGTGTGGGGTATTATCTCATTGTGGTTGTCATTTGCATTTCCTTAATAGCTAATGTAGATGAGCAACTTTTCACATGTCTGTTGGATATTTGTGTACTTTCTTGGGAGAAGTGCCTGTTCAGGTCCTCTGTCCATTTTTCAAAAATTGTACTCTTTATTTTTATTGAGTTGTGTGAGTTCTTTATATATTTTTTATATTAGCCCCTTATCAGAGGTTTTATTTGTAAATATCTTCTCCCATTTGGTTGTTTGCCTTTTTGTTTAGTTGACAGTTTCTTTTGCTTTCCAAAGCTTTTTAGTTTGATATAGCCCCATTCATTTATTTTTGCTTTGACTTCCTTCACCTTTGAGGGCAAATTCCTAGAATCCTCATTAAGACCAAAGTCCATGAGTTTACTATCTATGTTTTCTTCTATGCAATTTATTGTTTTAGGTGTTATATTTAGTTCTTTTATCCATTTTGAGTCAATTTTGTTGTACAGGGACAGATAGCAGTCTAATTCCATTCTTTGACATATGGTTTTCTAATTTTTCCAGCACCATTTATGACGAGGCATTTTTTTCTCATTTTATGATGTACCTCTTTTGTCAAAAATTATTTGCTCATATATATAGGGGTTGATTACTGAGCTCTCAATTCTATTCCATTGCTCTGTGAGTCTGTTGTTCTGACAGTGGCACATAGTTTTGATTATTGTTGTTTTGTAGTATAGTTTGAATTCAGGCAGTGTGCTACTTCCAGCCTTCATCTTTTTTCTCAGGATGGCTTTGGAGATCCGAAGTCTTTTGTGCTTCCACACAAATTTAATGATTTTTGTTCTTTTTCTTTAACAAAATTCCATTGGGATTTTGATGGGGATTTCATTAAATCACACCAGCATGACTGAGCATGGGATCTGCATAAAGGAGCTACAACTCATCAGAACTCCAGGTGTGGAATGGTAGACTGGGAGAAATAAAGAAGCAGACTCTTATAGGCATCACAGCTCCCTGTAGGAGGAGTGGGAGGGAAGAAAGTGGGGCGAGTTCCATGAAGAGCCCTGCCTGGTAGACCTGTGAGCTCCACATAGCCAACGGTAGGCCTAGTCATCAGGACAGAAAGCAGAGAAGCAAGATGGCAGAAAAAAATAAAAGTTGACTTTTACCAGCAGTGGTTGCAAAACCAAGGCTGAGCTGAAGCCCCCAACCCCCAACCTAGAAGGTACCACTGCCCATATCCTCTGAAAGTGAACTCCGTGAATCCCAGGGGAATTTGAGCAAACACTACCCAAACTGTAGCTAACATTGACAGGGACTGACACTGAGAATAACGAACACAATTAAACATGTATAAGAAATAAAAGGCATTATTAAGTTTTTATGTAAAGCAGGGATCCGAAAGGCTTAGACATCATCTACTGGAAACCAAAAGAAAAGCTCCTTCTTTGCAATAAGCTAATGAAAGGCCTTTATATAATAAATCTTCTTTCTGGAAAAAAAAAAGCAGAATAGACTTCCACTAATGCACAGGCAGAGAAATAGTCCATTAAACAACATAAACAACCAAGGTAACAAGACATCTCAGAAAGAAAGATAAAAATCTCCAGGACATAAGCTTACAGCCATAAAAATATGCCACTTAAATAACAGAGAATTCAGGATGTTACTTCTGAAAAAACTCAATGAGATCTAAAATAACTCAAATCAACAATTTCAGGAATTGAAAAAACAACTAGATGAGCAGAAGAAGGAGATTGAAACCTTCAAAAGGAACCAAATAGAACATCTGGAGATGAAGAATACACTGCAAGAGTTGAAAAATAAAATAGCAAGCTTGGGAAATAGATTCGACCAAATGGAGGAAAGGATCAATGATATCAAAGAAGAAATCTAGAAATAAATCAGAAGTAAGAAGAGAAAAAACAAAGAAAGAAAAATAATGAAAGAGAAATAAAAGAACTAACTGATAACATCAGGAGAGGAAACATAAGAATAATGGGCATTAATGAAGGCAAGAAAAAGGAGCAGGAACTAGAAAGCATTTTCAGACAAACAGTGGATGAGAATTTCCCAAATTTAATGAATGAGCTGCAACTTGGAATTGAAGAAGTCAATAGAACAACCAATCATCTCAACCCAAAAATGCTTTCACCAAGACACATTGTATTAAAATAATAAAAAAAATTAATGACAAAAACAGAATTCTCAAGGCAGTCAGGGAGAAGATGGTAACTTATAGAGGAAAATCCATTAGATGAACGTTGGTCTTCTCAGCCCAAACCTTATAAACCAGAAAGGAGTGGAACCAAATATTCAAACTATTAAGTGAAAAGAACTACCAGGCTAGAATAATGTATCCAGCTGAGCTCTCCTTTAGATATGAAGGAGAAATAATGACCTTTTCAGGCATACAAAAATTGAAGGAAATCTCCATTATGAGACCTGCACTACAGTAAATACTGAAAGGAGTCAGTTCACCTAAAAAAATGACCAAAAAAATGCATAATAAGGATTATGGTGACTATCAGGCACCTAGAATCAAAGGAGTGCAACCTTTACTAAGAACAGGGCATTATAAGCTTAAACAATAAGAAGAGACTTGCTATAGCAAGATAATAATGAAATTTCAGCATACATAGGGACAAAATCAGATAACAATGACTGAAAAGGGCAGGAATCAAAGATCCAAAATCACAGAGGGGAATGGAGATAAGGCACCCTCTGAAGAAAATAGATGAATATATATATCCTTTATGTATTACTGAAGGCACCTACACAGCAAAGGTTCAGAATAGAAGTATATAACATAACAAGAAGAAAAAGAGAGAAAACCCACAAAAGCCAACCAAAATAAAGGAAACAGAAACACAAGGACAAGGAAGCAATGGAATCACCGAGCTACCAGAAAGCAAAAGATAAAATGAATATAAGAAGACCTCATACTTGAATAATGACCCTAAATGTAAATGGACTGAACTCAACAATAAAAAGGCACAGAGTTGCAGATTGGATCAAAAAACAAAATCCAACCATATGCTGCCTCCAGGAAACACATTTCAGTTCTAAAGACAAATATAGACTCAAAGAGAAAGTGTAGAAAGTGATATTTCAAGCAAATAACATTCAAAGAAAAGCGGAAGTAGTGGTACTAATATCAGACGAAATAAATTTCAAAATAAAAAAGGTAAGGAAAGGTACTGAGGGACACTTCACAATGATAAAAGGAATTATACACCAAGGAGACATAACACTTATAAATATTTATTCTCTCAATCAAGGAGCCGTAAAATATGTAAAGCAATTACTAACAGAACTAAAGAGAGAAACAGACCAAAACATTATCATAGTAAGGGACGTAAATATCTCACTGTTGGATATGGTCAGATCATCCAAACAGAAAATCAATAAGGAAATAAAATCTGAAATGACACATTAGACCAACTGGACATAATTGATATTTACAGAGCCTTTCATCTCAAAACAGCTATTTATACATTTTTCTATAGTGCACATGGAATATTCTCAAGGATTGACCACATACTGGGACACAGAGATAGCCTCAACAAATATAAGAAGGTTGAAATCATATGAACCATATTCTCTTATCATAATGCTTTGAAGCTGAAGATCAACTGAAAACGAAACAAGGAAAGAATCACAAATGCACGGAGATTAAACAAAATGCTACTGAAAAATAACTATCTCAGAGAAGAAATGAAAAAAGAGATCAAGAGATACATAGAAACGAATGA
The DNA here is from genome assembly GCA_028627145.1 of Eidolon dupreanum. NCBI lineage: Eukaryota > Metazoa > Chordata > Mammalia > Chiroptera > Pteropodidae > Eidolon > Eidolon dupreanum. The sequence continues at coordinate 51,485,893 of CM053505.1, read as the reverse complement.
TAATGATAGTATAACATGTCAAAAATTTTGGGACACGGAAAAAGCGATCATAAGAGGAAAGTACATATCATTACAGTCCTATCTGAAAAAAACAAGAATGAGCTCAAATAAACAACCTAATGCTTCATCTTACAATACTAGAAAAGAAAGAATAAATGAAGACTATAGTCAGCAGAAGGAAAGAAATAATCAAAATTAGAGCAGAATTAAATGAAATTGAAAACAAACAAAAAACAGTAAAAAATATAAATGCAACAAAGAAGTGGTTCTTTGAGAAGTTTAATAAAATTGACAAACCCCTGGCAAGACTCACTAAAGAAAAAAGAGAAAGAATACACATAAACAAAATCAGGGATGAAACAGAAGAAATGATGATAAGCACTGCAGAAATACAAAGGATTGTATAAGAATACTATGAAAAAGTACATAACATCATATTTAATAACCTAGAAGAAATGGACAAATACTTAGAAAGACATGATCTTCTTAGACTGAATCAATAAGAACTGGAAAATCTAAATAGACCAATCAGCAATATGGAAATTGAAACAATCATCAAAAATCTGCCCAAAAGTCAATGTCCAGGACCACAATGGCTTCACCAGTGAATTTTACCAAAAATTCAAAGAAGATTCATTTCTATTTTCCTCAAAATCTTAAAAAGAATCAAAGAGAAGGCATTACTTTATAAGTCACTTTATGAGGCCAATATTACACTGATACCAAAACCTGGCAAAAGTAACACACAAAAAAAGAAAACTACAGACTGATATCTCTAATGAACACAGATACAAAAATCTTAAGTAAGATACTATCCATCTGAATACTGCAACATATTAAAAAATATTATACACCACAATCAAGTGGGCTTCATGCCAGGGGAACATGGATGATTCAACATATGCAAATCAATTAATGTGATACACCATATAAACAAATTAAAGAAGAAAAATAATATAATCATATCAATAGATGGGAAAAAGCCTTTGATAAAATACAGCATCCATTTCTCATCAAAACACTTAACAAAATTGGTATAGAAGGAAAGTACCTTAATATAATAAAGGCTAAATAGGACAAACCCTCAATTGACATTATACTGAATAGTGAAAAACTAAAAACCTTCCCTCTAAGATCAGGAACAAGGCAAGGCTGTCCACTATCTCTGCTGTTATTCAGTATAACATTGGAGGTCCTAGCAAGTGCAATCAGGTAAGAGAAAGATATAAAAGGCATTCAAATAGGAAACAAAAAAGTCATACTGTCACTATTTGTGGATGACATGATTCTCTATATAGAAAACCCTAAAGACTCCTCAAGAACACTACTAGAGACAATAAGCAAATACAATAAAGTTTCTGGATACACTATCAATGTTCAAAAATCCATGGTGTTGCTAAACTCTAATAATGAATTGTCAGAAAAATAAGTGGAAAAAATAATTTCTTTTGCAATTGCAACAAAAAGAATAAAATTCTAGGAATAAATCCAACAAAAATTGTGAAAGGCTTATATAATTAAAACTATAAGACCCTGTTAAAAGAAATCGAGGAAGATACAAAGCAATGGAAAGATATTCTGTCTTCATGGACTGGAAGAATCGACACAGTTAAAATGACCTTATTACTAAAGCATTATACAGATTTAATGCAATCCCCATCAAAACTCATTGGCATTTTTTAAAGAAATAGAACAAAAAATCATCATATATGTATGGAAGCACAAACAAATCTGAATTGCCAAAGCCATCCTGAGAAAAAAGAATGAGGCTGGAAGCATCACTCTTCCTGACCTCAAATTATACTACAAAGTGACAGTAATCAAAACGGCATGGTATTGGCAGAAAAACAGACACACAGACCAGTGGAACAGAATTGAGAGTCCAGAAGTAAATCCATATTTATATGGGAAAATAATTCTTGACAAAGAAGCCAAAAACATACCGTGGAGGAAAGAAAGCCTCTTCAATAAATGGTGCTGGGAAAACGGGAAAGCCACCTTCAAAAGAATGATAGTAGTCTGTTGTTTATCACCACACACCAAAATTAACTAAAAATGGATTAAGGACCTGAATGTAAGACCTGAAACAATAAAATGCATAGAAGAAAGCAAGAACTAATCTCAAGAACCTTGGACTGGAGATGATTTTATGAATTTGACCTCAAAGGCAAGGGAAATAAAGCTAAAATAAATGAATGGGACTAAATCAAACTAAAAATCTTCTGCTCAGCAAATAAATCATCAGGAAGGTAACAAGACAACCATTCAAATGGAAAAATATATTTGCAACCTATGCCTTCGATAAGGGCCTAATATTCAAAATATACAAAGTCATACACCTCAATAACAACAATCAAACGACTCAATAAAAATTGGGCAGATGACCTGAACAGACACTTCTCCCTAGAGGACATACAAATGGCCAATAAATATTTGAAAAGATGCTCAACATCACTAGCTATTAGGGAAATGCGAATCAAAACCACAATGAGATGCCATCTCACACCTGTTAGAATGACTATAATCAACAGGACAAGTAATAACAAACAAATGCTGGAGAGAATATGGAAAAAAAGAAACCCTCGTACACTGCTGGTGGGACTGCAAATTGGTACAGTCACTATGGAAAACAATATGGAGGTTCCTCAAAAAACTAAGAATCGATCTACCGTATGAGCCAGCAATCCCTTTACTGGTTATTTACCCCAAAGACTTGAAAACCCATATTCGAAAAGATATTTGCACAGTGATGTTCATAGCACCATCATTCATGGTGGTCAAGACATGGAAGCAACCGAAGTGTCCTCCAATAGATGATTGGATAATGAAGCGGTGGAGCATATATACAGTGGAATATTATTCAGCCATAAGAAGAAATGAAATACTGCCATTTGCGACAACATGGATGGACCTCAAGATAATCATGCTAAGCGAAATAAGCCAGACAGAAAAAGTTGAAAATCACATGATATCACTTAAGTGTGGAATATAAACATAAAAGCAGCAAATGAATAGGAGAAACATCAGAGACTCATGGACATGGACTATATAGACTAGTGGTTATCAGAGGATAGGGGGAGGAGGGGTAGTGAACATAGGCAGAAAAAAGGGGTTCAAATATGTAGTGACAGAAAGAAATAAAACTATGGGAATTGAACATAGAGTGTAAATGTATATATATATATATATATATATATATATATATATGTCTTAGTATTAAAGTGTACAGATGAAACATTGGATTTTGTTAACCAATGTCACCACAAAAAATTAATTAATTAATTTTAAAAAATGCAATCTTGAATTCTCTCTAATTTAAATCTCATATTTCCTAGGTTTTATGTTTATTTTCTGGAGATTTTTTATTTTCTTTTGAGCTGCTTTGTTACCTTGGTTATTAAAGCTATTTGATATATTATTTCTCTGCCTAGATATTTATGGTAATGAACTCTGCTTTTTTAAAACAAATATTAAAATTTTTCTTTTGTTTTTCAGTAAGTGGTGCTTTAAAGGAGTAGAAGCCTCTTGCACTAGTCAGGCGTCTTAGCTCTTTGCTGGTTGATGGGAAATGCTTTGTTTTATCTTGGGATGTGTGTGTCTTCTCCGTGAACAGGTCACTTCATTCTCAGGCCTCCGCTCACACAGGAGAATGTGGTGGGCAATGAGGTTTCGAGACTTTGAAGTCCCTGTGCTGCCCTAGCAACTAGAAGCAGTGTTGTGTTGCCTGAAGTGTTTTAGTCCTCCCACCCCGCTTCTATAATCAGCCTCCATGGGTGGGCGAGAGGTGGATTGGGAGAGGCCCCTGGTATTCTCTGTGACTTTGTTCTCTTCCCCGTAATGGAATCTGCCAGACTTCAGCTACCTCACTTCTGTATTTCCACCTCTGTCACTGAGATTAGCCACAGTGTTCATCTGCTGCTCAGAAGCTATCACTTCAGTTCTTAAAGTTATTTATATTTTGCTTTTGAGCCTAACACACATATGCAGTTTCTTATGGAGCCTGCTGAAACTCTGGGAGGGTGCAGGGATGTGGTCAGGTTTCATAGCTTTGTTTTCCTGCAGGCAGTGGCAGCTGTTAGAACACACTTGTCACATTTCTGTATTTGGTCTCTGCCCGGCTGGATCACTGGATGCAGCCATATTATATCCTAATCACTAAAGCAGGAATGCATGGGGCTGCAGAGAGTGCATGCAGAAACCTGATTCCTCCCCTCTCCCAGAGACCTGTGGCACCCATCTCTGATCTTCTCTCTTTTCTCCTCCCTTCTTTGCCTCTATTCACCCACCTTCAGATGTTTTGATGGATAGATTTCTCAGAAATGTTTGTGTGTTAGGCTGGGAATCCTTTGTTTGATTATCGATGTTCAACTTGTAATTTTAAGATCAAGGGGATCCCTCAAACTGCCATGCTTCTGACCTGCATTTTCCTTTTTAAAACTAGTTTTTGAGTATTTTTAAAATTTTTCAAATATATTTTAAACTATATTTTTATGTAAATTTTATTTTATTATTAGTTTCAAGTATACAGTACATCGATTAGGCATTTATATAGTTTATAAAATGATCTTCCTAACTGTTCTTTCTCTCCTCTGGCTCTCCACCTAGCCATTAAATTAATGCTAACTGCATTCCCTATGCTGTGCTCTCCATCTCTGTGATCAACTATCAACTACTAATTTATACTTCTTTAATCATTCATCACTTTCTCCCAGCCCGCAAACTCCCTCCCCTCTGGCTATCACCAGATTGTCCTCTATATTTGTGAGTCTGTTTTTGATTAGTTTGTTCTTTTTATTCTTTAGGTTCTGCATGTAAGTGAAATCATATGATGTTTATCTTTCTCTGACTTATTTCACTCAGCATAATATTTTATTTATAATTACTTGTTTATGGACAGATAATTTATTTTTCAAAAATTCACTCTTCATAAATTGTTAAGAGCGCTTCTGTAGTATAGTGTATACTCAATTGGTATAAATATTGCATGGTGATTTAACTAAATGTATGTTCTCTACAGTTTTCTGTTGTCTTGTTTCTACTCTTTAGCTATTATGAATAGTGTTGATATCTATATTCTTGTACATATATTCCGGCATACATGTGAAATGTTCTGAGGTAATAGCTAGGAGTGTAATTGTTGAATTATAAGGTTTTTGCATGCCCCACTTCACTCAGTAATTCTAAAATGTTTCAAAACTAAATGTTGGTCCATATTCTTACCAACTTAATTTTTCTTTTTTTTTTTCATATTTAGTGAGTATAAAATGATATTTAATTGTAATTTCATTTTTTATTTTCCAAGATTACTAATAAGGTTAAGAATCTCACTTATTGGTCAATTGTGTCTTCCTTTTTATAAAATGTCTATTCATGTCTTTTGTCTAACTCTCTACTCTTTTATTATTATTGATTTATAGTAAATTTAAATATATTCTCGATACTAATCTGTCAATAACATGCATTGTAAATATCTAATTCCATTTCATATATTTTGCTCTCTTTTTGAGGGAGACAAGTTTTTAATTTTAATATAGTATTATTTGTTAAAGATTTTCTTTGTATTTGTGCTTTATTTGTGTTTATTATTTAAAAATTCCAAATTCTCGCTGAGGTCATAAACATATTTTTTTATATTGCTTTCTCTTCTTTTTTACTATATTTCTTATGCTATAATTTACATTCCTATGACTATTTTGTAACTACCAGTTTGCACTTATTAATCTCTTTTTCTTTGTCAGTCAACCCCCAAATCTTCTCCAATTTGTCAACCTTCAAAATATTCTCTGTATCTATGAGTTTGTTCCTGTTTTATTTATTCATTTATTTTCATTTTTTTGAGTCTACATATATGTGAAATAGTATGGCATTTTTTTTTTCTCTGTCTGATTGCTCTACTCAGCAAAATACCCTCTAGGTCCATCCATGTGCTGCAGATAGCGAGATTTCACTTTCTTCTATAGCTGAGTAATATTTTATTGTATATATGCACCATCTTTTCTTTATACATTTCTCCATTGATAGACATCCAGGTTGCCTCCATATCTGGGCTATTGTAAATAGTGTTGAAATAAACATATGGATGCACATGTCCCTTCAAAGCAGTGTTTTGGGTTTCTTCAGATAAATATCCAGAAGTGGGATTATTAGGTCCTTCTTCGTCTCTTGTTATAGTATTTGTTTAAAAGTCAGTTTTGTCTAGTATAAGTAATACTATCCCAGCTGTTTTTCTTAGTTCCATTTTCATGAAATATCTTTTCCATCACTTTACTTTTAGTTTGTGTGTGTCTTTCAACCTGAAGTTAGGCTCTTGTAGGCAGCACATGAAAGGATCTTGTTTTTTTTTCACCCATTCAGCCACATATGTCTTTTGATTGGAGCATTTAATCTATTTCCTTTTAAAGTAATTATTGATAGATATGTAGTTATTGCTATTTTATTATTCATATTATGTATCTTTTTAAAAATTGTTTTCTTCTTAAAATAGTCCCTTCAATATTTCCTATAATACTGCCTTGGTGGTGATGAAGTCCTTTAGCTTTTTCTTATGTGAGAAGCTGTTTATCTCTCTTTTGAATTTAAATGATAGTCTTGCTGAGTATAGTCATCTTGATTGTAAGTCCTGGTTTTTCATTACTTTGAATATTTCCTGCCAATACCCTCTGGCATGCAAAGTTTCCTGTGAGAAAGCAGCTGACAGTCTGGTGGAAGTTCCCTTGTAGGTAACTAACTGCTTTTTTCTTGCTGTTTTTAAGATTATCTCTTTATCTTTCACCTTAGGCATTTTAATGAGATGTGTCTTGGTGTGCAGCATTTGGGGTTCATTTAATTTGGGATCTTCTGTGCTTCCTGGGTTTGTATGTCTATTTCCTTTACCAGGCTAGGGAAGTTTTCTGTCATTATTTCTTGAAATAGGTTTTCAATTTCTTGCTCTCTCTGTTCTCCTTCTGGTATCCCTATGATGCAAATGTTGGTATGCTTGATGTTGTCCCAGAGGCTCTTTAAACTATTCTCGTTGTTTTGGCTTCTTTTTTTATTGTTGCTATTCTGATTTGGTGTCCTCCACTACCCCAACCTCTTAATTGCTGATTCAATCCTCCACTTCATCCCATCTGTTGATTCTCTTTAATGTATTCTTCATCTCAGATATTGTACTCTTGATTTTTATCAGGTTCCCTTTTATGTCTTCTATCTCCATTATCATGTTTTCTATCTCTTTATTAAAACTCTTACTGAGTTCATTTACTCTTCCTCTAAGTTCACTGAGCATCCTTATAACCAGTGTTTTGAACTCTTGCATCTATTAGATTGCTTGTCTCCATTTTGTTTAGATCTTTTTTTTCTTGCTGATGTTCTGATAGGGTGTTTTTTGTTACCTTATCTTCCAAATCACTGATTCAAAACTCTGGTTCATCTAATCTACTATTGATTCCCTATCATTTATTTTTTATTTCAGTTATTATATTCTTTATTTCTTACAAGTTCTTTTTTATGTCTTCTATACCCATTTTTACATTCCTTATCTCTTTGTTGAAGTTCTCACTGAGATCATTGAGCATTCTTATAACCAGTGTTTTCAACTCTGCATCTGGTGGATTGCTCATCTTGATTATTTTTAGTTCTTTTCTGGAGCTTTGTCCTGTTCTTTCATTTGGGATATTTTTTCTTTGTTCCCCCATTTTTGCTTCCTACTTGCGTTTGTTTCTATGTATTAGGTAGTGATGCTATGTCTTCCAGTCTTAATAGAATGGCCTTATATAGTAGGTGTGTTGTGGGTCCCAGTGGCACAGTCTTCTCTGGTCACCTGATTTGGGTGACCAGGTGTGTCCCTTGAGTGTTTTGTGTGTGCCCTCTTATTGTAAGTGAAACTCAGTTGTTATTTGCATGTCAATGGAAGAGATTCACCATCAGGCTAATTGTTTTTGTGGACTGGACCCAACTAAAGTGGAGGAGCTGTCATGTAGGATCTGACCCTATAGGGCAGAATTTGCTTCAGCAAAGCTCTGGTAACTTCCCAGTCTACCCTTTCTATGGGTAGTTTGTGGGGGTGGTTGGATGTTGCTCTGGTGTTGTTGGAAGCTAGCTACCAGGTATGTTGGTTCTGGGGCATCTTGGGAGGGGCTCCCTTGTAGACCAAAGTCTGTGGCTGCATATGCCCTGCACTGGGCCGCTTGACACGAGGTACAATGTGATATACAGATGTTTGGCATTTGTGCTGGGTTTGCAGGATTTTGGGAGAGGCTAAGCCGCAAACCAAGGCCAGCTGCCACTAGTGCCAGGCTTGGGCTGCTTATCCAGATTTATGGGGCACACCAAGGCTGATGCTCCTTATTTGGGATTTGTGAACTTTTGTGAGATTATAGGAAATATAACATGAGCCAAGACAAGCTGTTTGTATGGAAAAGTCAGTAGATGCAGCTTGGGTGGGCCCACAAGGTGGGTGGTGCAGGGTCTCAGGAAATCACTATGGTGGGTTGAACAGTACTAGCTAGCTTGATGGAGCTTCAGATATGCTGCCTGTCTGTGTCTGCACACTGAGTGGTAGGAGGGTTCAATAAAGGAATAATGGCTTCTGCTAGCTCTGTGTCTGGGAAAAAGTTGCTTCTCTAGCCCTCATCCTAAAGCCAGACATTTCAGTTCTTCTTGGTGTATTTCTGGCTCTTTTCGAGCTACTGCTCCAGCACTGGAGTTCAGAGAGAGTGAGTTCATCAGTAAATAAGTTTGTGTGCAAGCCTTTTAAGAAGAAGACCTGGGACTCCAGCAGACCTTTATCTTACTCAGTCACAATCTGTGTTGATTTTCACAAGCAGAAATTGTGAGTCTTCTCTTCCTGGCATTGTTATTTTGGGCTAAGGAACCTGGTGTGGAGCTCATACCCCTTGTTCTTCAAAGGAGACCTCCATAGCTGAGATATCCTTCCTGATTTTTGACGCTCACATGTAGGTGGTGGACCATTTTACTCTGCTTTTCTGTCCCTGTTACCAGTCTCTATGTCATTTCTTGCATATATACTTATTTATAGGACTTCTATTAAGCTAGATTTCATGGGTTTCTCAATGATGATATTTCTGTAGTTTATTTAGTTGTAATTTTGATATTATACTGAGCGAAACAAGCACAGTGTGTTCATCTTGACTGGAAGCCTTGCCTTTCTTTTTTGACCTTTATTTAGACTAAGTTTGAGATATACAGAAGAGTTGCAAAAATAGTACAAAGTATTTTTATTAATTTATCTAGTCTCCAATATTAACAACTTAACATTTCCATGTGTTTTATTCCCTCCCTTTCTCTCTCTCTGTCTCTCTCTGTCTCTCTTTGTCTCTCTCTCTCTCTCAACATGTTGTCCCAAGATACTTCAGTGTGAGTTTCCTAAAAATATGATATATTTTTATATAAATAGTGCTGTTTTCAAAACCAGGAAATGAAGATGGTTTGCGTACTGTTATCTTAACTACAGATTTCACCAATTGGCCCCAAATGCCCATTTATAATAACAATAAAAAAATAATGGTCATGCGTTGTGTCAGTTGTCTTGTCTTTTTCATCTTTAATCCGGAACAGTTCCTCGGTCTTTCTTTGTCTTTCAGATATATTGCCTTGTAAATTTTTAATTGCTTTTATTTATACATTTTTCTTTAATTCACCTGAAAGTGAATTTTTGTATAGTGCAAAAAAAAAAAAAAAAAAGGATACTGTCATTTCCCTATATATATGCAATCAATTGTCTCAACATCACTTACTGAAGAGTTTATCTTTTCCTCAATGGCCTGTAATGCCTATCATTTCAAAAATCAAGTTTCATAGACAAGAGTATTACTATTTAGTCTCTCCATTCTTCTCTTTTTGTCTATTTATTAATCCCTGAACAAATGCCATGCTATCTTATAACTAAAAATTTATGAGACTTATAATAGGAAAGGGAAATGTGTAATTTGTTTTCAAATACAAGAAAAGATCATTTACTTTACTATATGACTTTTTTAGAATTATCAAGTCAAATTCCATAAAAAAAAAAAAAACTTTGTTGGAATCTAAATTAGTACTTCACTGAATCTAATGATAAATTTGGAGAGACTTGGTATCTTTAAAATACTGAAACTTTATATCCTTTACTCTGTTTTTTTTTTAAATGTCTTCCAAATGTTATTATTTTCTATATTAGAAGCTCACATATCTTTTGTTAGATTTATTTATAGATACTTTGTATTTTGGTTGCCATTATAAATTGTATACTTTATTTCATTAAATTTTTCTAACTGATTACTTTTGAAATCTAGAAATGCAATTAACTTTGGGTTATTTGTGCCCTAACATCTTTCATAACACTCCCACTAACTTAATTAATTGAGTATATATTAACTTGTGTTTTCTACATAACTAAATGTATCATCTGCCAATAATAAGATATTTTTTACCCTTTAAAATTCATATACATTTAATTTCTTTGTCTTCTTTTACTCTTATGGTCATTATCCCCACCACAGTGTTGAAAATATCAGTAATGGCAGGTATCCTTTGTTCTATATCATAAAGAAAACGTTTTAAAAATCTCACCATTAAATATGACATTTGTTGTAAGTCATTTTTGGAGATGCCTTTTACCAAGTTAAGAACCTTCAATAGTACTTCAAATTTGCTAAGCATTTTTATCATAAATAGATGTTGAATTTTATCAAATGACCTTTCTACATCTATTGAGATGGTTTAATATAATCAGTAAATGTGACAGTTTACATTAATTACTTTATTATACTAAACTAATTTTATATTCCTGTGGTAAACCCAAATTGGTCATGATGCAGTACAACATTTATCCATTGCTGAAATTCATTTCCATGTAATTTTTTAAAAATCCATTGTATCTGTGTTGGTGATTACTTTTGCATATAGTAGATAAGGTATGATACAATTTATTTTAACAAACACAGCCAGAAAGTGAAGTAGTTTAAATAAAATATAAGTTTATTTTTCTCCCATATAGCAGTCCAGAAGTGGGTGGTCTGAGATGATAAGGTTGTTCTGTGATAGTCAAAACACAGCTTCTATCTTGGAGTCCAAAGGGATTCTCCCAATTCTTGCTATGCTACCCATATTCCAGCCAGCAAGAAGAGAGAAAGGAGAAAAGTAGATACACGTCTTTTTTTATAAGTCACTATCCAGAAGTGACCAAGATAACTCTCATTCATATCTCATTGACCAGAAATTAGTTATTGCATATAGCTACACTTAACTGCAAGGAATGGTTAAGAAATGCAATAATCTCTATCTAGGCAGTCATGTGCCCTGCTAAACCTTGATAGTTATATTATAATAGGAAATAAAGAATTTTGGTGGACAACTAGTAGTTTTGACACAATTTCCTTTTTTCTATTTTCTTTATTTGGTTTGGTAGTAAAAGTATTCTAATCTCATCAAATGAGTTAGGAATGTTTCCTTATTTATGATTCTCTGGAAAGTCTTGTTTAATGTGAAGTTATCTTTGAATATTGGATAAAACTCTATGGTAATGCCAACTAACCTTGGTATTTCTTTGTAGGAAGATTTTAAAATATTGATTCCGTTACTTTCTTAGAAAACTGTTAAAGATTTCTATTTCAACTTAAGCCACTTTTGGTAAGGTATATAATTTTAATATTGTATAAATTTCATCATAATTTTTAGGTCTATTGGTAGAGAGTATTTAAAATTTTCCTTTACTTTCTTTGAAATCTCAGAAACGTGTTTTCCTCATTCTTCAAAATTTTTCATCTTTATTTTTTGTGACTCTTGTCTCTTGATAATCTTGCAAAAGTTTTTAACTTATTGATATTTTCAAAAACCTATTTTTGATTTTGTTGATTCTTTCCCTTGACTGTTTATTTTCTATTCCATATAATTTTTTTATTATTATTTTCCTTTTTCTATTTTTTTTTTACTAATTGCTTCAATGAAAGCTCAGCTAAATAATTTCAAGTTTTCTCTTTTTGCAGCGTAAACATGTAAGGCTTAGTGACATGTAGCTACATTCCCACATGTTTGACATGAGTATTTTGACATTATTTAATTCTAAATATTTGTAATTTATAATTTCCTTTATGGTTTCCCCTTTGAACTACAATATGCTTGCAAGTGTGTTTTATAATTGTCCAAACATAAGTAATTTCCTAGTCTTTTTGTTATTTATTTCTAATTTTATTCTACTGTGATTGGATAAAGTGGTAAAATGATAAAAATTAATTGTTAAGGCTAGCTGTATGGCCTACATTATGGTCAGTTTTTAAAATATTTCATGTGTTTTCTACAATCATTGTATATAATGTTCTATATATGTCCAATAGATAGTTTGTTAAATTCAATTTTTTTTAAACTAATGTGTTTGCCTACTTTCATTACTAGGCTTGAATTTTTTCAAACTCAGATCATGAACTATTAATGGGTCATAAAATATTTTTTCTTAAGTGCCTCTTTATATTTTCTTTAGTCTTTATTTTATTTTTTAATTACAGTTAGCATTAGGTATTATTTTATGTTAGTTTCTGCTGTACAACATAGTGGTTAGACATTTATATAATTTACGAAGTAATCTCAATTAATCTAGTACCCATTTGGCTCTATACATACTTATAGCATTATTATTGACTATATTCCTTGTGCTGTACTTTCCATCCTCATGACTATTTTGTAACAACTAATTTATACTTCTTAATCCTTTCACCTTTTTGACTCAGCCCCCAAAAGCCCTCTCATCTGGCAACCATCAGTTTGTTCTCTGTATCTATGAGTCTGTTTCAATTTTGTTTATTTGTTTATTCTGTGGTGTGGAGCCAGCTCATTTAACATCTCCACCCCTCCTACCAGTCTCTATGTAATTTTTTATATCCCTAGTTATGGAACTTCTATTCAGCTAGTCTTCAGATGGTTCTCCAGGTTAATTGTTCCATAATTTAGCTGCAATTTTAATGTGGTTTGGTGTGAGGGGTGAGGCAAGCATAGTGTTTGCCTAGTCCACCATCTTGCCCAGACCCAAACTTTCTATGTGCTCTGTAACTTTTTGTCTTTGTCATCTAGCAATTACTGAGAATGGTTTATTATTTTTTTTCTTATATTCTTATCAATATTTACTATATATTTCATCTTCCTAGTGAAATTAGTTATATGTATAGTAGCAAATACACACACACACACACACACAAACATTTAACATATTTAACTTTGAACTGGTTACTTTCCTTAGACCTTTATAAGTAGAAATTTTCTGAGAACTATATTCAAGTTGAGTTCCCGCAAGTAAAATTAACATTTTCTTCTGCCAGTCTCTTGAGAACACCGCAAATTCAGAAACACAGGACTACACTGGTATCATTAATTCACACTGCAAATTGTAAGAAGATCAGCTTATGGATACGAATTCATAGGGATGATTTTTTTGTTTGCTTATTTTCTATAAAATGAAATGGTTGAAGCAAACAAGTGTTCTTGCTGTGACTTTTACTGAAGAAAGGTTTATTTTTATAAAAATTTACCATGAGTTGTAGCTCTTTGGTGACTTAAATTAATGAGCATGTTGCTGATTAGGTTTCCCACTTTGTTCTGGATCTAAAAATAAAAATCTTGCCAGCTATACTCCACACAACTATTGAAGCAGAAGCTCAAACTCTCCAGGGTTTCATAGAAATCCTCAGTATGGAAATCTGCTTTTGGTTCTGGTGTTCCAAGATTCGCATTTTACTTAATTTTTGAGATTTGTGCATTTTTTATTTTCATGGCAGCTCAGCGATGTATGCATTATATTTATATATAACATGTGTAAATATGTATGTTTTTATATATTATATTATATATAATGTTATATATAATATTTTACACCATGAACATTAATCTTCTGGAATTTTATAATTTAACGTGTTAAAATTTTAGTTTTAATAAAGTAAAAAAAGGACTTTTTATTCTAACAATATGAATTTGTCATTTCTAATATTTTTGATATTTTTTATCTTTACTTTTAATTTATGTATGTCTGTTTTTACTTAAAAATCTTTTGTTCTTGCTTGATCCTTTTTAAAGGCATTTTTAAGTGGCAACTGTATTCATCTTTTTTTAACAACAACCTTATTAAGATAAAGTTCATATACTATAAAATTAACCATTTAAAAGTGTAAAATACCATGGTATTTCACATATTCACAGAATCATGTAACCACTACCACTATTTTATTTTACAATATTTTTATTACCCGAAAAATAAACCTTGTACCCATTAGCAGTCATTCTTCATTACCCCTTACCCCAGCTCTTGGCAACAACTAATTTACTTTCTGTTTCTATGAATTTGTTACTCTGGACATTTCATATAAATGGAATTGTACAATATGTATCTTTTTATGTCTGGCTTATTTTGGCTAGCATATGTTGCGGTACAAATCAGTACTTCATTTTTCTCATTGCATAGTACTATTTCATTGCATGGATAAACCACATTGTGTTTACTCATTCATTAATTGATGGACATTTATAGCTATTGTGAATAGTGTTGCTATGATAATTCTTATACATATATTTGCATGGAAGAATGTTTCCAATTTCCTTGAGTATATAGTTAGAACTGAAGTTGCTCAGTTTTATGGTAATTTTATGTTTAACATTTTTGAGGAATCACTAAACTTTTCCACAACAGCTGTAGTATCTTACATTCCACCAGCAATGTATGAGGGTTCTAATTTTTCCCCATGTTTGTCAACACTTGTGCTATTTATTATAACCATTCTAGTGGTTTTATGGTTCATGGAACTGGTTATTCAATTTTTAATCATGGATAACTTTTTAATTATTTAATAATAATTTATCTATCATTACTTTGTGTTAGGAGTAGTGGAATGTGAGCCTTCAAATGAACTCCCAAGTCCATCTTGACTGAATATCTCCTTCACGATATATAGGTAAATAAAAACAGGTATTTACAGAATAACTATTATGATATGATCTTACTTTCATAATATTATACACACAAACTCATACACATACATGTGAGTATATGTTATTCAATTCCAGTTTATCCTTTCCTGAACCCCAATATATTCTTTTAACTGTCCCTAAAATGATCTTGTAAAAATTATACATTCGATAAATATTACTGAAATCAACTTCCTGAAGCTCTCTGTACCATTTCCATAAACCCTAATATAGAACTTCCAGAGTTTTTTTTTTTTTCCTAGTCAACTTGGAATACAACATCTGACGTTCTTCTAGAGCACTTACTCTTCAACTAGGTAGTATGTCTTTGATATAGACCAGTAAACTGGTTTCACTGAAATTTCCAATTTTCAAACTGATCTCTGCATAATCATCTATTTCACTGTTTATGGTGCTTCAGTTCTACAGTTCCTGAGTGTCCACTTTATGTTTCGACATTATATTTCTA
This sequence comes from Eidolon dupreanum, assembly GCA_028627145.1. Taxonomy (NCBI): domain Eukaryota; kingdom Metazoa; phylum Chordata; class Mammalia; order Chiroptera; family Pteropodidae; genus Eidolon; species Eidolon dupreanum. The sequence continues at coordinate 51,470,499 of CM053505.1, read as the reverse complement.
GCATACAATTGCAGAGAGGCTTCTTAGATTGTCAAGAAACAATTGGAGCTACTACTTATATATTTCTTTCTCTGCGATTTAAGGACACCAGAAGTGTTTGGTGAAGCCATTAGACAAGGAGAACATCATATACTTTGTCTTACTTTCTGGTGCTGTGCATTTTGCCTGCGCTCTGACTTGAAGTTTCTTTTATCTATAAGGTTTATTTTTCTTATGACTGTCATTTTTAACAAGCACATTTTTTTTCTGCCAGTGTTCCATTTGTTTTCTTATAAACATATTAATTTCAATTATGATTTCAAACATTACAACATTAGCTCATATTATGAAACATCCTCTTACTGTGTTTACCGCTCCATTGGTATGTTGTCATTTTGAAACCATTGGCTACTTCCACAGTAGATATAAATTAAATCTTCACAAAAAATAAAATTGACTGCAGACTAATGTTACTATTGAATTATGTCAATGCACAAAGCCCCTGATAAACAATTTGGACAATTTAATCAGATAGTCACCCAATAGCAAAGGAATCAGCATAATCTTCCATTGTAATCAGTTAATATATTTCATCTGAAAACTTTTGATTAAAAACCTTATTTCACAAGACCTTCTTTCTTATTAGTATCTGAAATTCAGAGGGTATTAAATTATCATTGGAAACTCTTTTGGCCAACAGGGCTAAAATCAGTTAAAATATCAAGCCATAATACTTTATATCAACTTTCTGTTAATTCATTACCATATTTTACATATGCTACTATAACCAGTAGAGTGTTAGTTGAAACACATTAATAATTATACAGTCATAGAGTATGAGTTAGAAATGATAATGACAGGATCCTATGAATAATATAGTATAGTCTGGTAAAAATCCATTTTCAAATGTTTTAGTTTAGGCTCTGATGTTCTGAGGAGGTCAAAATAAAGTTGACTCATGGCTCTGTCAAGATCTTGTACATAGAGGTAAATTACAGTGTGCTAGCTTGGAAAATTATGGAATATTTGCAACACAGACTAATGAGAAGATAATATTCCAAAAATAAAACTGAACATAGTGCTCTTTTTATTTTGTTAACTCTTCATTTTAGTCACATGCATTTACCTTATTTCAATTATCACAGATCCAATAATAACTCTTCAGCCTATCACTTTTAAGTTCCCTCTCCCTCCATGCAAGTTATTACTGTTTTAATTTTTTTTTTCTGTCACCTCACAATATATACCATTGTTCACTTGTTTGGTAATCTGAATTTTACTGACACCTTAATTTCTCATTATTCAAACTCTGATCTCTTTTTGAAAAACAGTTTATATATAATACGACTCTTATTATTTCTGTCATTATTTTCTTTTTTTTCTGCACTCTATGGAGGAGAAACTATTCCAGAAAGTGATTGCTACTGGACTCATGAGCTAGATCACCATCAGAACAAAGATTGCTTCAAGTAAATCTTTATTCAATAATAAAAGAGACTGTCTGATTGACCCTTCCCTTGTACCCCACAGTGTGCTTGATCCTGGAACAATTCTTTGTCCTGTTCTCAGACAATCATGTAAGGTATTTCTTCTTATCTGGGGCAGGTTACCTACCAGTACCCCTATCCATCCTGCCTTGCTCTGTATAATTCTTTAGCACCTGCCACATGGCACAGAAGACACCCACATCACTTTTCCATCACCCTAGACACACATCCTATATAAATTTCCTTAATAAACTATTTTTGTAATGTTGGATTTGTCAGCTTTTTTCTTTGGTCTCTTGGCCCCTGGAAGTTATTTGAACTGATCCAAGATTTAGTTCATCCATGCTAATTCATATTATTCATCAATACTCTTATTTAAATTGATTGTTTCTTTTACCAAGAAAGGTTTATAGTTTATTAGTCATCTGTATTTCTAATTTGCAGATTTCTAATTGTGAGCATAAACTCTAGAACTATCTAAGTTTTAATCATAACCTTGTTATTTACTATTTTTGTTGTTGTTGTTTTTTTTACCTGAGCAAGTTACTTTGTACTTCTTCAATTCTAAAATGTGGATAATGAGGTTAATATTTGTGCAAACATCATAGAATTGTTATGCTTAAATGGGTTTATATTTATATGGCATTTGAAAGGCTAATTTTATGTTAAGTATTATATAAGTATTATTACTATTAATAATAATATTTTCTGTTTAATTATGAATGTTTTACATGTGTATGTAGAAAATATTGATATAAGATGGATATTAACTTTTATTATTGGTTATAATCAGTTTCATTCAGGGTATTGGTTTTTTGTTTTGTTTTGTTTTGAAAACCATGTTGCTGGTGTTTTTTCACTAAACAGAAGTTACTTATTTTATTAACCAAAATTTGCCACTTATTTTCTTTATCAATTTTAGGTGTTATGCTTTTTATCCTGAAAGTTCTGCTTCATCTCAATATTATAAAAATATGATCCAATATTGCTCTATTACTTTTGTAAGGTGCATTGTACATTTATATATTTAATCTATCAGTTACTTATTTTTTTATGTATTACATGAGTTAGAATTCCAATATCTTTTTCTCTATTGGACAGTTCGATTTTCTAAAATTTAAATAGCCCATCCTTATATAGTTTCTAAGTTCAAAGAGACTGCTTTTCATGTATGATACTTTGTGTTTCATCCCAACCAATATGCTCTGTCATATTATGGAAATCTATTTCTAAGTTTACTCAAAGTTTTTATTAAAAAGAAGTCTTAAATTTGATACAGAGTTTTTTGATCATCTATTGATTATATTATTTTATCTCATTTGTTATATTTTTCTAGTTTTAAAAAATGGTGCTTTACCACTGTTTCCCATTTCACTGATTTTATTTATTTAATTTTAAAAGTCATGTTCTTTTTTAATAGTTTTAGATTTCTAGTTGCAATTTTAATTTATTATTATAAATATTTTATTTTTATGGTGATATTAGTTAAGGAAATTCAGTAAGTTTCAAGTGTACAATTTAACAGTAAGGCATATATATATTGCATTGTGTGTTCACCGACCATAGTTACATTTATTTCTGTCTCCACATATTTGATCATTTTTACTCCATCTTCCTACCTCTTCCACCCTCCCCGCTACCCTCTGGTAACCACTAGTCTATTGTCCATGTTCATGAGTCTCTGCTTGTTTTTCCTGTTCATTTGTCACTTTTAGTTTTTTTTTCTAAAAAGCAACAAACAAACAGGACAAACAAGTAGAGACTCATATCCTGCATATGTGATACCATATGATTTTCAACTTTTTCTATCAGGCTTATTTCCCTTAGCATGATTACCTCACGGTCCATCCATATTGTCATAAATGGCAGTAATTCATCTCTTCTTATGGCTGAGTAATAGTCCATTGTATGTATGTACCACAGCTTCTTTATCTAATCATCTATTGTAGGACAATTCAGCTGTTTCCATGTCCATGTCCTGGCCACTGTGAATGATGCTGCTATGAATGTTGGTGTGCAAAATATCTTTTTTCAGATATGTGTTTTCAAGTCTTTGGGGTAAATACCCAGTAAAGAGATTGCTGGATTAAATGATAGATGATTTTAAGATTTTTGAAGAAATTCCAACCTGTTTTCCATAACAGATGTACCAATTTGCAGTCTCACCAGCAGTGTATCAGGATTCCTTTTTCTCAGCATCTTCTCCAACATTTGTTATTATTTGTCCTGTTGAGAATAGCTATTCGAACAGGTGTGAGATGATATCTCATTGTGGTTTTGATTTGCATTTCCCTAATAGCTAGCGATGTTACGTATCCTTTCATATATTTGTTGGCCATTTGTATGTCCTCTAGGGAGAAGTATCTGTTCAGGTCCTCTGCCCATTTTCTGATTGGATCTTTTGTGTTTTGTTGTTGTTGTTGTTGTTGTTATTGAGTTGTATGAGTTCTTTTATATTTTGGATATTAGGCCCTCATCAGAGCATTGCTTGCAAATATATTTCCCCGTTCAGATGTTTGCCTCTTTACCTTGTCGATGGTTTCTTTTTCAGTACAAAAGCTTTTTAGTTTGATGAAGTTCCATTCATTTATTTTAACTTTTACTTTCATTGCCTTTGAGGTCAAATTCATAAAATCTTCTTTTAGTCCAAGGTCCTTGAGTTTAGTTCCTATGTCTTCTTCTGTGTTTTTTATTTGTTCCAGGTCTTATATTCAGGTCTTTAATCCATTTTGAGTTTGTTTGAGTGTGTGGTGATAGAAAACAGTCCAGTTTCATTCTTTTGCAGGTAGCTTTCCAGTTTTCCCAGCACCATTTGTTGAAGAGGCTTTCCTTTCTCCACTGTATGTTTTTAGCTTTTTGTCAAAAATTATTTGTCCATATAAATGTGGGTTAACTTCTAGACTCTCAATTCTGTTCCACTGGTCTTTGTGTCTGTTTTTCTGCCAACACCATGCCATTTTGATTACTGTCACTTTGTAGTATAAATTGAAGTCAGGCAAAGTGATGCCTCCAGGCTCATTCTTTTTTCTCAGGATGGCTTTAGCGATTCAGATTCTTTTGTGCTTCCATACAAATCTAATGATTTTTTGTTCTTTTTCTTTAAAAAATGCTGATGTTGTTATTTTGTTGGAGTTTGCATTAAATCTGTATAATGCTTTAGGTAATAAGACCATTTTAACTGTGTTGATTTTTCCAATCCATGAAGACAGAATATCTTTCCATTTCTTTGTATCTTCTTCCATTTCTTTTAGCAGGGTCTTATAGTTTTCATTATATAGGATCTTCACATGTTTCGTTAGATTTATTCCTAGGTATTTTATTCTTTTTGTTGAAATTGCAAAATTATTTTTTCCCACTTGTTTTTTTTTTTTTTTTGACAATTCATTCTTAGAGTATAGGAACACTATAATTTTTTGAACACTGATTTTGTATCCAGAAACTTTACTGTATTGGCTTATTGTTTCTAGTAGTGTTCTTGTGGAGTCTTTAGGGTTTTCTATATTAAGAATCATGTTATCTGAAAATAGTGTCAGATTGACTTCTTCATTTCCTATTCCGATGCCTTTTATAACTGTGTTTTTCCTGATTGCACTCTGCAGGACCTCAAATGTTATAGTGGATAACAGTGACATTAGTGGACACCCTTGTCTTGTTCCTGATCTTAGAGGGAAGGTTTTTAGGTTTTCATCATTCAGTATAATTTTTGGCTAAGGGTTTGTCATATATGACCTTTATTATGTTAAGTGTTTTCATGAGAAATGGATGCTGTATCTTGTTAAAGGCTTTTTCTGCATCTATTGATATAATCATAGGATTCTTATTTTTTAAATTGTTTATGTGGTGTATCACATTGCATATGTTGAACCATCCCTGTGCCTCTGGGGTGAAGCCCACTTGATTGTGGTGTATAATCTTTTTAATATGTTGCTGTATTCAGTTCATTAGTATCTTATTTAGGATTTTTGCCTGTGTTTTCATAAGAGATATAGGTCTATAGCTTTCTTTTTTTGTATGTGTATTATCTTTACCAGGTTTTGGTATCCAGGTAATATTGGCCTCGTAAAATGAGTTAGGAAGTATTGCTTTCTCTTCGATTCTTGTAAGAGTTTGAGGAAAATAGAAATTAAACTTTCTTTTGAATGTATGGTAGAATTCACTGGTGAAGCCATCTGGTCCTAGACTGTTATCTTTTAGTAGGTTTTTGATGATTGTTTCAGTTTCCATACTGCTGTTCATTCTATTTAGATTTTCCAATTCTTCTTGAATCAGTCTAGGCAGCTTGTATTTTCCTACGTAGTGGTCCATTTCTTTTAGGCTATTAAATTTGTTGTTATATCCTTTTTCCTAGTATTCTTGTATGACACTTTATATTTCTGTGGTGTCTGTCATAATTTCCCCTCTTTCATCCCTGATTTTGTTTATTTGTGTCCATTCTCTTTTTTCTTTAGTGATTCTAGCCAGGGGGTTGTCAATTTTGTTAACCTTCTCAAAGAACCAGCTTCTCGTATTTATTTTTACTGTTGTTTTTTGCTTTCAATTGCATTTATTTCTACTCTAATTTTGATTATTTCTTTTCTTATGCTAACTTTAAGCTTCATTTGTTCTTTCTTTTCCAGTTATTTTAAGATGAAGCCTTAGGTTGTTTACTTGGGCCTGTTCTTGTTTTTTGAAATAGGCCTGTAATGACATGAACTTTCCGTGTCCCAAAAGCTTTGATATGTTGTCCTTTCATTATCATTTGTTTCTATGTTATCTTGATCCCTCTTTTTATTTCTTTTCTGATACAGTTATTCTTCAATAGTATGTTGTTACACTCCATGTATTTGTGGTTCTTCCTTCTTTCCTTTACAGTTGATCTCTAGTTTCAAAGCATTATGATCAGAGAATATAGTTGATATGATTTCAAACCTCTTATATTTATTGAGGCTATCTCTGTGTCCCAGTATGTGGTCAATCCTTGAGAATGTTCCATGAGCATTAGAGAAAAATGTATAAGCAGCTCTTTTGGGATGAAAGGCTCTGTAACTGTCAATTATGTCCAGCTGGTCTAATGTGTCATTTAAAGTTTTATTTCCTTATTGATTTTCTGTTTAGATGATCTGCCCATATCCAATAATGGGATAATTATGTCCCCTATTATGATAGTGTTTTGGTCTATTTATCCCTTTAGTTCTACTAGTAATTGCTTTACATATTTCAGGGTTCCTTGACTGGGAGCATAGATATCAAGAAGTGTTATGTCTTCTTGGTGCATGATTCACTTTATCATTATGAAGTGTCCCTCAGTGTCTTTCTTTACCTTTTTATTTTGAAGTCTATTTCGTCTGATATTAGTACCAGTACTCCTGCTTTTACTTGAATGCCATTTGCTTGAAATATCATTTTCTACCCTTTCACTTTGAGTCTATATTTGTCTTTGGAACTGAGATGTGTCTCCTGGAGACAGCATATGGTTGGATTTTGTTTTTTGATTCATTCTGCAACTCTGCACCTTTTTATTGGCTAGTTCAGTTCATTACAATAAGGGTGATTATTGAATTATGAGGTCTTCTTATAGCCATTTTATGTTTTGCTTTCTAGTAGCTCTATGATTCTATTGCTTCCTTGTCCTTGTGTTTCTGTTTTCTTTATTTTGGTTGGTTTTTGTGGGTTTTCCTTCTGTTTTTTTTTTTTTTCTTGTTTTATGTTATATTGTGGTAGCCTAACTCTGCCTGGCTATTTCCTGCTCAAAAGAGTTTGTTCCTGACTGCCTTCAGCCCCTTCAAGGACTCTCCAGCTAACATGTATTTTCATAGCTTTCTCCCCAACTTCAAAGAGCCTTCAGCTAATATCAGTTGTTTCATAGCTTGTCAACCAATTAATATTCTTTCTTATCTCTGTTCCTGTGTAGGGATGAGAAGACTGTATAAAAACTGCCTGTTATGTTGCAGTTGGGGCTTAACCTTTGGATAGGAATCTACTGAGCCAGTGCTGGCATCAATAAACACTGCTTCTTGCTAATAGCTTCAAGGTTTTGTCTCTCCATTCGAGATTCCTGCAACAATAAACTTCAGTTCTGGATCTTTGGTATGTGGTTACCATTATGAGTATGTAAAGGATGGATACACACACACACACACACACACACACACACACACACAGTCACCCATTTCTTCTTCACATGCCTTATCTCCATTCTTTTTTGTGAATTTGGATCTTTGAATCCTCCCCTTTTCAGTCATTGTTGTCTCAATTTGTCTCTATGTATACTGAAAATTCATTACTATCTTGCTATAGCAAATCCCTTATTATTATTTAAGCTTATAATGTTCTATTCTTAGTAAAGATTGCACTCATCTGCTTCTTATTTGCCTGATAGGTGAGCTGACACCTCTCAGTATTTCCTGTTGTACAGGCCTCATAGTGAAGAATTCCCTTAGTTTTTGTATGTCTGGAAAGGTCTTTATTTCTCCTTAACTTCTAAAGGAGAGCTTAGCTGGATACAGTGCTCTAGGCTGGTAGTTCCTTTCATTTAATAGTTTAAATATTTGATTCCACTCCTTTCTGGCTTGTAAGGTTTGTGCTGAGAAATCAACAATAATCTAATAGGTTTTCCTTTAGTAGTTACTATTTTCTTCTCCCTGGCTGCCCTCAGAATTCTGTCTTTGTCATTGATTTTTGATAATTTTAATGTAATGTATCTTGGAGAAGGACTTTTTAGGTTGAGATAATTGGGTATTCTGTTGACTTCTTAAATTCCAAGCTTTATCTCATTCCTTAGATTTGGGAAATTCTTGTCATCTATTTGTCTGAAAATGCTTTCTCTTCTCTGCTCCTTTTCTTCACTTTCAATAATGTCCATTATTTTTATATTTACTCTCCTGATGGTCAGCTAGTTCTTGTATTTCTCTTTCATTATTTTTCATTCTTTGGTTTCTCTCTTTTTCCTTCTGATTGATTTCTAGATTTCTGTCTTCAATATCACTGACCTTTCCTCCATTTGGTTGAATCTATTTCCCAAGCTTACTATTTCAGTTCTCAACTCTTGCAATGTTTTTATCTCCAGAAGATCTATTCTGTTATTTTTGAGGGTTTAAATCTCCCTGCTAAATAACTCATTCTGCTCATCTAGTTGTTTTTTTTTTTTCAATTCCTGAAATTGTTGATGTGACTCATTTCAGAACTCACTGTGTTTTTTCAGTCATCATCCTGAATTCTCTATCATTTAAGTCACATATTTTTATGTCTGTAAGCTTATTTTCTGGAGATTTTTCTTTTTCTTTCTGAGATGCTTGTCACCTTGGTTATTTATGCTGTTTAATGGACTATTTATCTGTCTGGGCATTAGTGGAAGTATATTTTGCTTTTTTTCCATAAAGAAGATTTATTATATAAAGGTCTCTCTTTAGCCTGTTGCAAACAAGGCACTTTTCTTTTGGTTTCCAGTAAGTGGCGTCTAAGCCTCTTGGATCTCTGCTTTATATAAAGTCTTAATAATGCCTTTTTTTTCTTATAGGTATTCAGTAATGCTCGCTATCCTCAGTTTTAATCCCTGTCCATGTTAGCTACAGTTTTGGTATCATTTGTTCAGATTTCCCTGGGACTTTTTGGTATTCAGTGTTGGAGAACACAGGGGATGGTGCTCTCTGGGTTAGGGGATAATGTCTGCGGTTCAGACTCTCATTTTGTAATCATGACTGGTAATAATCAGCTGAGCTGTTGTTTCTTGCCATCCCCAGTTCTCTGTCGTCCCCATTTCTCTACTTTCTGCCTTGATCCCTGTGTACTGCTGCCAAATGGAGCATACATCTCTCTCTGGTCAGGAAATCTGCCACACTCTCTCCCCTCCCCCTCCTCCTGCAGGGACCTCTGCCTGGAGGAGGCAGCTTTTTTTTTTCCTCCCAGTCTACTTCCTGATTCCAGAGGTTCTGTTCTGGCCTGTGGTTGTTCTAATGTGCATATCCCATGCTCAGACATGCTAGTGTGCAGGTTGGGTATTTTTTTGTTGAGTTTTAGATCTTCAGTTTATTGTTTTTTTTTTTTTTTTAAGGGGAGAGATCTGGGTACATCTCTCACTCCACCATGTTTCTCACCTTTTTATATTCTTGACCCGAGGCACTGGTGGCGTGTCAGAGGCTCTCTCAAGACTCATACAGAGAAAGACTGCATATTCTGATGCTTAAACAGGGCTAGACAGGCAGTGATCATTGTGACTTATTGGGCCCCCCTCCCCAGTCATTGATTTTAAATTTATTCTCTGCAGTTCATCTTGGTGAATTGTTCTTTTCTTCATTCCATACACCTATATGTGTTAGAAAACTGCACTTCTTCCTTCTGTGTTTCTCTTTTACTCTCACATTCCTATTACCACCATACTCATAGTTATTCTGGCACCAGATGTGTGTGGGTTTTCCTCACAATGAGAAATATCTGTGACATCAGCTGTGTGATCTACAATTGAGCTCAATTATGACACTATTTACCTATAGATATTGCCCATAGTTAAGGTCTCAGTCTATGTAACTGCCCCCCAATTCAGATGCCAATTTCAAACAGCAGATTCTCAGGTTACCACAGTTTCTGCCCAATTTGTCTGCAAGTCAGACTTTTTCATGACCTCTTCCTCTTTAGATTTGGTTATTCGCTAGAGTAGTTAACAGAATGCAAGAAAAATGTATGTTTATCATTTTTTTATGTATAATAAAGGATACCATAAAAGAGAGGGATGAATAGCCAGATGAAAAGATATATAAGGTGAGGCCTGGTAGGGTCCTGAGTATAGGAGCTTCTGTTCTCATGGCATTGGAGTATGCCATCCTCCTGTTTTGTGGTTGTGTTCACTAAACTGGAAGCTCTCCAAAACCCATACTATTGGTATTTTTATGGAGGCTTTATCAGGAAGGTGTGATTAACCAATAAGTCCATTTCCAGCCTTCTTTTCTGAGGAATGTATGTGTGTGAGGGGGATAGGGCTGAAAATTACAAACTTCTAATCATGATTTGTTTTTCCTGGTTACCAATCCCCATCAAGGAGACCACCAGGAGTCACCTATTGAAAGCAGAAGACATTGCTATCACCCAGGAAATTCCAAGATATTAATAGCCCAGTGTCAAAAACCAGGCTCAAATACCTAATATTAGAATAAAAGATATTCCTAGTGCTCGTATCACTTAGTAAATTACAAAAATTTCAAGAGCTCTGTGCAGAGAACCAGGAACAGAGACAAGTATACATATTTTCTATTATTTCACATCCATATGTTTTTCCTTGTTTACAGATGTCCAGGACTATTGCCCATACACCTCTGACTGAGTTAGTGAGGAATACATCCACAAGGACAATTTAGTCTTTAAAATCAAGGAGTAGTCCTTCCACTCTGCATCCCGATTCACTCCCTAAAAATTTCCATCATGATTCTGTCTTTTCCCAGGTTAGTCTAATGGACCAAATGTACTAGCTCTGCAAGCATACATAAGAAAAATCTTCATTTAACATTTAGATTATCTCTTCTTTTTTAATCTATGTTTCTGTTCTAGCATAGTCCAAGAGAGGGAAACTAGTTCATGAGATACTGTTGACATAGAGGAAAATCAGAAAAATACACAGAAAACATGGAGATTGATATTTTGAGGTTTAACACTGTCACAAAATAAATTACAAACTAGATTTACTAATATTAGATTTCTTATTAAATACAGCAGATTGAATATATGCATTTACATTTGTATCTTTTAAAGTGGCAGCAAAGAAAAAAAAACAACATAAGCACAAAATAAAAGAAATAAGTGGGGAGATGATGGAAAACATTAGAAATCAACAATTTGGAAACTAGAAAGCAAATGGAGAAATGGCAACTAACTCTGAAAAGCAAAGATGAAACCTAAGCCTGCATGGGAAAGCTAATAAGAAGCAAGCTATTACCTTCACAGACTCCATAAAAGACTTAGGAATAGCGTTGTGTGGCTATTGAATGGCAGAAATACATAGATATTTAGAAGGCAGGGTTTCAAAGCAAGGTGGAAAACATGAAAATTAATTAAAAGTTTTAAAATTAATATTTGGATCACCATTGTCCTTCCTAACCTCATATAGTTAGACATTCTCACAAACTTTCTCATTCCAGACAGTGTGATTGAGGTTTTATGCAGTTTGAAGCAGAAAATCTGTTGATGTGATGAACCAGGCAAATTTCAATGTGTGAGATGCTACACTAAAAACAAACACAATAAATGTGGCTATTTTTGTAATCTATCTCAGTTATCATGTGTTATTATTATTATTTACTGTGGTGTTAAAATCTGCTTGCCAACATGTTATTAAGAATTTCTATATGGATATACATAAGTGAGATCTGCAGGTTTTATGTTTTGTGCAACCTATATTGATTTTAGTATCAATGTTATACTTGCTTCATAAAAAAAAATTTGGAGGTTGTTTTTCCTCTAAGTGTTTGAAAATTAATGTAGCGTTAGTATTATCTAGTCTTTGAGGATTTGTTGGCATTTCTGTATAAACTCATCTGACCCTGGTGTATTTTTTTTTTTTTTTTTTTGGTATGGGTGAGGGCAGGCAATATTTAAAAAAAAAATGTTCTCTATTACCTCTGGAAATTTTAAGTTCTACTGGGTTCAATTTTAGTTAGTTGTATTTTAAGGAAATATTCACTTCATATAGGTTTTCAAATTTACTTGTAAAGAGCTATGCAAATTTGTCTTTGTGACTTTTAATTTTTTTATATTTCAATGATTATCCCACATTATTTATTTTGCTAATTTTTATGTTTTTAATCTTTTTTTGTGAGGAGTTTAGCTATTAGTTTACATAACTTTTTTTTTAATAGCAGTTTTAGTTCTGATTAAGATGGTGGAGTAGGTAACTGCTGTGTTTATCTCCTCTCACAACCACATCAAAATTACAAGTACACTGTAGAATAGCCAGTTGCCTAAAGTCTAGCTGAACAGAAGTCCTACAACTGAGGACACAGAAGAGGACACCTCATGACTGATAGGAGGGGTGGAGACATGAAACTTGCTAGTCCCCTACCAGTGTGTGGCTGTTGAGAAATATCTCAGCTATAGAGGTCCCCATGGAAGAGTGAGAGATCCCAGTCCCACACTAGGCTTCCCAGGCCAGGATTCCAGTGCTGGGAAGAAAAGTCTGCACAACTTTTGGCTGTGAAAACCAGTGGAGATTGTGGTAGAGTGAGATTGAAGGCTGAGGGAGTTGCAGACTTTCTTCTTAAGGTGTTCACACAGACTTACCACTGATAGACTCACTTGCCCTGAGCCCCAGCACTGGGGCCACAGCTTGAAAGACACCTGGGACATATGGAAAGGAACTGAGTTGTCTGGCTGCAGGGTGTGGGCTAGAAGGGCACCTTTCTTCCATACAGAAGTGCTGGCAGAAGGCATCGTTCCTTTGTTGAGCCCTCCCCCACCCAGCCAGATGGCTGCTATATTGAGTCTCCATCAGCTAAGCTAACACCAGTTACCCTGTCCTGGTGAATCCTGGAGACCTCATCTTTCCCAAGTGTGGGCCCACCCAAACCACTTACAGTAGATTTTCCGATTAAACGAACCATCTTGGCTCATGCTGTGGACTTTCCTGAAATTTCTCAAAGGTTTGCAAAACCTAAACAAGAAACATGTGGACTTGGCATGCCCTGTACCTCTTGCTAAACAATCCCAAGCCTGGCACTAGCAGCAAACAGTTTCGGTGTGTGACCTGGCCTCTCAAGGCACTTCCAAGCTCAACTTAAATGGTGGCCATCTGTGGATTGCCTGGTAACTCATGCCAGATGACCTTGGGAAGGGCACAGACTGCAGCTGGACTTGGCCTGGGGCAAGGCCCCTGTCAGGAGACCCTGGCCTGCACACCCAGTGACTGACTCCAGTCTGAGCGGAAGCACCACCTAGGGTCACATCTGAGGGCAGCACACCCAAAGGGCAGACTGGGCAGGCACCAGAGCCCTCCTAATTCCTGCTCTATAATATTAGCTCCTGAAAAAAAGCTCCTCCACTGCTCATGGCCAATCCTCACAACAAATCAGCCTGAGGGCCATCCCTCCCATTGATGGAAAAAACAGCAACCAAAGCTAAACTATAATAAGAGGGTACACACAAGCCCTACAAAGGGTATACCTAGAGCAACTGGATAAGGTGACCAGGAAAGACTCATTGGGCCCCAAAACACACTTACTATATAAGACCACTCTACTAAGACCAGGGGACATAGGAGCCCTACCTAACCAGAGAAACAAACACAATATGAAGTAATAAGGGAAAGACAAAGAAACATGTCCTACATGAAAGAAGAGAACAAAGCTCCAGACAAATTTGCAGAAAAAAAAACTTTGAATTTTTATTGTAATTTTATTAACATCACAGATTTATTTGGGGAAATTGTACTTTTGAAACTATGAATATCCTTAGAAGAACATGGTATAACTTTCTATTTATTCAGTACTCATTTTTATTGCTAAGTATTGTAATTCTTTTCACATACATTTTGCATGTTTTTGTTAAAAGAGATTTTGTTATTA